>BLFK01000627.1:219342-239287 GCA_014634185.1 Astreopora myriophthalma | reverse complement strand
TTATTACGAGGTAGGTTTCCGTGTTTTATTGCGCCTGATACAAACGCAGACCACGAGTTACAAGATCACAAGTTACAGTAGCAAAGGTCACAGGCTAGAGGGACAACGGTCACAGGTCACAGTTCACTGTTTACCCATGAAAGCCTTGGCCTAACATTTGCTGGAAAAACTGGTCTGTTACAATCGGTTTACAGAAGGAAACCCGCGTTTTAGCATATGGGACGAAAAGGATTGCTTTCGACTTTTGCTGGGCGCTGCCACTTTGATTTTTTATGACGCGTTGCTGTTGTTTCTATGGACCACTTTCATAAATGGGCCACCAATTTGTTATTCTCTTGTGTATGTGTAAATTACACCTACTGGCCTTATTTTAGAACAAAAATTCTTTTGAATTTTGCACATCCTAGCGAGGCAACAAGGGCTTATTAGCATAAAAGCAAAAGGATATTTTGTTTCGCCGTCATTATGAAAGAGGTTTTTTTTTCATACTGGAAAGAGCATAGGCAATCGTAAAGTCTAAAATGGCGAAGTCCAGGAATTTAAAACAACGAAAATATGTGCTAATCGCTATGTTTACTACCCTTAAAGGAAATTTATTTCCCAATGGAAATAAATTATTTTTTTTGTGACAACGAGGTCTTGAGTAATTTCCCAGCTTCCTGCGGGGGCATTCCTGCCATCCAGGACTCAATTTAATAGGATCCCATTTAAGGCATGCAACTAAAACGTGAGTCCTCTTTCGCTCGCTTTTCCAAGCGGCTAAAGATTACTTTTTCTACCTTCCCGGCCTACTTTCTATCGTTTGTATATGGCGGGTGTGCCCTCACCTTTGCTGGGATCATGTCTTTATATTGGGCATTTCCTAAGTTATTATGCTGAATTTAATAAAGGGCCATGCCCATAAGGGCTTGGCCAAATATCGCCATACTTATGGCTTAATTAGTTTTGTCCGAGAAAACGGAGCTCGCCCAGTAGTTAGCCTTGAGTCAAGGAGAGGGAAGCACAAATACTATTAACTACATTGAAAAATAATATCAGTCAATATTTCCCACAATTTAGCACATAAGTAGAAGTACTTTTTAATGACTTTCTT
Organism: Astreopora myriophthalma; assembly: GCA_014634185.1. Classification (NCBI taxonomy): domain Eukaryota; kingdom Metazoa; phylum Cnidaria; class Anthozoa; order Scleractinia; family Acroporidae; genus Astreopora; species Astreopora myriophthalma. The sequence goes on along the minus strand of BLFK01000627.1, from coordinate 238,194 downwards.
CAGTTGGTTGAAATAATGGCTGTGATTTGTGCTCTTAATTTGACTTGTGAGCTGCGTTTTGTACCATCTGGTTTTATTGAAAGCCTTTTTAGGTGATGTTAAATATCCGAAGCCGTCCATATTCACCACTGGGTTCTAACGCCAACACAGGAGTAGACGAAGGAGTAACGTGGAGCACGTTTCACGCGCTAAAAGCAGAGACAGGTACGGTCATCCAATCAAATGGCTCAGCATGACAGCGATTGACAGCTCATTATTTATTTATTTATTTTTCACCCAGAGGAGAATGGTCGTAACCATGGCAACCATAACATATAACCATGGCAACCATAACATATAACCATGGCAACCATAACATATAACCATGGCAACCATAACATATAACCATGGCAACCATAACATATAACCATGGCAACCATAACATATAACCATGGCAACCATAACATATAACCATGGCAACCATAACATATAACCATGGCAACCATAACATATAACCATGGCAACCATAACATATGGACGCTCCTACTTATGGGCTCCTGTAAATATGTCGCCAATTAGATGAATATGGAAGCTGACTGACTGTCATGGCAGACGAAATGCAAAAAGAGTACTTACAAACACTGCTAAAAATAAATGCGCAAGGGTCTCGGCGTACAAGCACTGAAACAGACGAACAAGAGTCAGGACAATCACAAACAAACAAAGCGCAAGAGTCCACACAAACTGTTACCGCCGCTGAACGGTTTTTCGTTTGGGACTATCGGGGGAATCTGGGGCGAGCGGGTGTCAAGTTTTTTTTGGAGAGAAGTAACGGTAACAGGCAAATTCATCAGTAGTTGTTAGTGCTTCCATTACGTGCCCAAAAGTTTGAAATATGAAAGAAAAGTTAGTTAAAGAGAGACGTGATGGCAACACAAACACTAACAAACAGATGCGCAATAGTTCGTACAAACACTTAGATACTGACGCTCAATAGTCGATACAAACATTAAGAAACTGACGCGTCAAGAGTCCATACAAACACTACGACACAGAAACAGAAGCCCAAGTCGGTACTAAGAATTAGAAACTGACGCGCAAAGGCTATGCCAAAACTCAGAAACAAACAGAAAAAGTCCTCACTAATAATTAGAAAGAGACGAGGCAAAATTCGAGCCAATACGTAGAAACAGACGAGCAAAGTCCATGCCACACCTTAGAAACAGGGGCACAAATATCAAATTCCAGGGACAGACACGCAAAGGTCTATACTAACACTTAGAAACGGACGCGCAAAAGTTCATATCAACACTCGGAAACAGACGCACAAAAGTCAACGCTAATACGTACAAGTAGTTGCGCAATAGTTCACATCAACAGTCAGAGACAGAACCGGTAAAGTCAATAATGACACAGAAAAGGAAAGGCAAACGTCCATGTTAATACTGAGAAACATACGGGCAAACGTCGGTATTACTATTGAGAAACAGATGCGCAAACTTCTGTACGAATACTGAGAAACAGATGCGCAAACGTCTATCCTAATACTCAGAAACGGATGCGCAAACTTCCATCCTAATACTCAGAAACACATGCGTAGCTGACTGACTGTCATGGCAGACGAAATGCAAAAAGAGTACTTACAAACACTGCTAAAAATAAATGCGCAAGGGTCTCGGCGTACAAGCACTGAAGCAGACGAACAAGAGTCAGGACAATCACAAACAAACAAAGCGCAAGAGTCCACACAAACTGTTACCGCCGCTGAACGGTTTTTCGTTTGGGACTATCGGGGGAATCTGGGGCGAGCGGGTGTCAAGTTTTCTTTGGAGAGAAGTAACGGTAACAGGCAAATTCATCAGTAGTTGTTAGTGCTTCCATTACGTGCCCAAAAGTTTGAAATGTGAAAGAAAAGTTAAAGAGAGACGTGACGGCAACACAAACACTAACAAACAGATGCGCAATAGTTCGTACAAACACTTAGATACTGACGCTCAATAGTCGATACAAACATTAAGAAACTGACGCGTCAAGAGTCCATACAAACACTACGACACAGACCCTCAAGTGTCCATAACGACACTTAGAAACAGAAGCCCAAGTCGGTACTAAGAATTCGAAACTGACGCGCAAAGGCTATGCCAAAACTCAGAAACAAACAGAAAAAGTCCTCACTAATAATTAGAAAGAGACGAGGCAAAATTCGAGGCCAATACGTAGAAACAGACGAGCAAAGTCCATGCCACACCTTAGAAACAGGGGCACAAATATCAAATTCCAGGGACAGACACGCAAAGGTCTATACTAACACTTAGAAACGGACGCGCAAAAGTTCATATCAACACTCAGAAACAGACGCACAAAAGTCAACGCTAATACGTACAAGTAGTTGCGCAATAGTTCACATCAACAGTCAGAGACAGAACCGGTAAAGTCAATAATGACACAGAAAAGGAAAGGCAAACGTCCATGTTAATACTGAGAAACATACGGGCAAACGTCGGTATTACTATTGAGAAACAGATGCGCAAACGTCTGTACGAATACTGAGAAACAGATGCGCAAACGTCCATCCTAATACTCAGAAACAGATGCGCAAACTTCCATCCTAATACTCAGAAACAGATGCGCAAACTTCCATCCTAATACTCAGAAACACATGCGCAAACTTCCATCCTAATACTCAGAAACCAAATTCGCAAACCAAATTCGCAAACGTCCATACTAACATTGAGAAACAGATGCTCGACCGTCTATACCAATACTGAGAAACAGATGCGCAATACGCCATATGAACACTTACAAACGAACAAGCAAAAATCTATGTTAATACTTATGAACAGGCGTGCAAGAGTTCATACTAATACTTGGAAACAGACACGCAATAGTCCATATTATTGATTACAACAGACGCGGAACAGTTCATGCCAACACTTGGAAACAGACACGCAAGAGTCTTTACCAACACTCCAAACCAAACGCGTGCAAGGTGTCATACCAACACATACAAACAGACTTCGTCATGGTACAATACAAGCACTAAGGAATTAAACAAGAGCCCATGCAGACAGTTTTGAGTAACTATGATTAACTATTGATTAATGATCTAATCAATTAATTAATTAATTAATTAATTAATTAATTAGGAATGCGAGCTGTGGGCTGTTTAATTAACTAATTGATTGACTGGTTGATTGATTGATTAATGATTATTTATCATGGATTGTTTATTAGCAAAGGCAAATGACAACAGAAACAACGCTAAACCATCGTGTAATATAGTCCTTATACATGGAAACTTATGCATGGTCTTCAGTTATACATGGAAACAGGCACTCAGCTTGTGTTGAGTTAAAGGAGGCTCGAAACCTTATTTAGTTCTATATTCTTTATTTTTTTATTCATTCATTTATTCATTCACTCATTTAAAGCGATTAGACAAGACTCGGCAAGAAATAGAAAGATTACACAGAAAATTAACTTAAAACAAACAAATTATCAGAGAGGCAGTTTTTCAATTTAGTTGTAGTTTCATCTCTTCTGGTAGCCTGAAATTTGCATTTGAAAATAAACCAACTTCGCTGAGGAATTCGAACTCTGGGCTGATACATTTGAATTGTAAATTAGTACTAAATTATGCGGGGGGGTTTCCGCCACGTTTCAACCCAACGAAAGTTATGGCGAACGAAACAACGATATTTAAAACCGTTTCTATGGTTCTTTCCAGAAGAAAATATCGCCAGTTTCAAGTAGAGTGCTATCGCATGATTTGTCAACGACCTTATGACCGACGTTCCGTTTTTACGCTGTGAGCAAGAACTTTGGCTGAAGAATGCAACATGGCGGTGGCTGCACACTCACGAGGAAAAGAAGTACAAGACAATTTGTGCTGCACCCTCAACAGGTATTTAAACAACTTTATATGTCCCATTTTTTTTTCTTGTTTCCGTAGAGAAGTGCCTGGTTTGCTGTGAAGTGAAAATAGGGAGCGATTGCAGAATACCCGTCCACTTATTTGCATATTGCCTTCTTCTCTTTAACAACAAGACACAGATAACAATACACCCTATTCAAATGCTCATAAGGGGACGGGTATTCTGCAATCTAGCCGAAAATAGCTATTAAATAATTCTCCAGCAGCTTGCCTTTGAACTGCCTAACAGATTTCATTACTTATTTTGAAAGGCATAATGTAACAACACCGGAGTATATTGGGGATCAATACCTATTTTAATCGAATCAAGTACCACAGGAACACACTGCGCAGTGAGCTTTTGTTGCTAAATTGTTATTTTCATGCAGTGGATTTCGTCCACAGACTCGAAAGCTATGATCACCTCATACAGCATAACAACAGTGCACAATATTAGTGATCTCTTGTGGTATTTCGTATCAGCTGCGTTTATTAGATATATATATATATATATATATATGGATCAATTCGAGTAGCAGCTGAAGTTTATTTAAGGGGTGTGTTTTACTGAAGTTCTGTACGTATCAAGTGGGTTCATGAGTTAAATTGCCCACAACGTGATTAGGTTTGCTCTGAGAGGGGGGGGGGGGGAGAGATGTGCAGATCGGCGGTTTTAGCCCTAAAAAGAGAGCCGATTGCGGAATTTTACGATCATATTATGCAGATTCGCGGGATTAGGAAAAATACCGTTGATCACGGATCAACTTAAAATTTGGGCCTTCTGTCTAGAAGTTCGGACTGTGGAATGATCTGAAATAGCAATGACCGTCGAATTTTCATACAGCTATTAGACTATCACCCCCTCCTCTGACGAAGGGATAACCACACATTCGAACGATTTTAGAGTGGGCAATTTACGACTTAGCTGAGCGGAAAGATTTGTGTTCTTTATAGGGGGTTAGTTAAGCCGTTATGGGCGTCAGAGGGGTAGCTCTCAAGTCACTAGAATTCAGTAATAAATCACTGAATAGATGAACCAACATTGTACAGGAAAATAACTAGACCATAACACTAACGGATTGAGATGAGCTCAGCTATCCCCAGTGGCCTTTTCGTGACAGGAAAACGCCTCAATGATGTAATTTCCTGTACGGTTAGAGACTCCGCTCACGTCAAACCAGTGTTGATTATAACACTATAATTCCGTGGACAAAAATTCACATCGATTTGTTGTTTTCAACAGACGAAACACGACTCATGGAGACATCAAATTGAACATAGAACCTTTGATAATTGATGATTCAGTGGTTAAACGTGTACGTTGGCTAAAGGTGAGTCAATTACGTTCAACTACGTGTACGTGGAGCAAATTATTTCCGTCGTATGAAGTCCAAATTTTTCTCACGCCAAGTTAGGCGAAAATTCGGTCCTGTTTCTTTGGAGAGAACAGGCTGAAGGTGTTCCCTGGAGGTGTGTTTAAACTTAGCTTGTTTTCGGCAAAAAAAAAATATATATATATATATATATATATTTAGCTTTACGGCCCTTTTGCAGTCAAAAACGGCCGTAGGACTTCAGGTATGCATAGCAGTGTGAGCAGCTGCAAAGCTGTCAGGATGTTTAGCCGTTAAGGACACAAGATTGATTCTTATTTGACCGGCTGTTGAAGCGGTTTTCAAGTCATTGTCGACCTTAAAGCCAAAATCAACGTAAATGCAAAGCCATTCATTTTGTGAAGGCAGTAGACCCTTAAGCCAATCACAAATTGAAGTCATTCACGACTTGCATAGTTTTACTAGCCAATGAGAACGTGAAGCAACTAATGGCAGCCGGCGGCAAGTGCGGGAAAACGAAAGTGACGAAGTCGTGAAATGATCCAGTGATAGAGTAAACCAAAATCAAGACCAAAACAAGCGCCTAATTACTTTCGACACTTAATTGAAAACTGCTTTAACTTGTAAATAGAGAGCTTAACATAACCCACAATCGGTTTACGGGTGACGGGTAACGCCATTTTTCTCTCTTTATTTTGCGATGATGTCATTAATCTTACCCGGTGGACCCAGCCATTTTCCCGTGGTAGACTGCAGTTTACCCGTAAATGAAACACGAGTAAAGACGTGGAGAAACGGGTGGTTTTTATGATGTTAACTGAGACACTACCCGTACCCGTACACCGTTTTCGGAGTATCTTTAGATCTCTAACGTGTTTACTCCGTGCACGAGCGGGTCAAGCAGCATTTTGACTCCGACACGGGGTGTTGGTCGTCCCCTAACTTCGAGATCACAAATTTGTGCACAATGAGCGGAGAAAAGACAGGTGAAAATATGGGTACGCTGGAGGTCCTGGAGGGCTAGGAAGTGGAATTTAGAAAGAAAGCCGGAAGTTAAGCTGTTCTTACCCTCCCACTTGAGTCGGGAATTTGCTGATGCAGGGAAGGGAGAAGCCGAACGCAACGTAATTTCGCTGCATATTCAACCCCATTCAGTGTCGAAGACAACTTTGCGCTATCCGTTTGGAACAGCTCGTTATCCAAAGAAATAAACAAAAAACGTTAACAGTTAAGAACAAGTCAGGATGACATTTCTGGCTGAAATTTTTCGCTGAAGAATAGTTCACTTTTAGTTATAATAATTTTATCGCATAATCAATTTCCCCTTGTCTTTTCTCTCTTAATTAAGGCAGAAGCAAGAGCCAGAGAGAATTGGACTGTAGCTGATTATGGATCGAGCCTGACCACCTGAAGATGTTGGAATCCACTGGATAATTTGGAAACGACAAAGTTAAATCTTAGTAGGTCTTAACTAGATTCAAGGTAGAGTTGCATGTAGCTTATCGCCGAGAATTAAGACAAATTGTTTACCTAAAAACAAACATTTCTTTTTTCCCCACGCGCATTGCCAATACCGCATTTTATTGCCAAACGCTTCATATTTTACACACCGGATAGGCTGTCTTTAAATTGCTGACGGCTATGATCAAGTTTTGAAGCTTTCTTTGTGGTGGAAAATTTTTTCCTCAATTTAACAGCACAATCTGTAGGCCTGGCGATCCTGATAATAGATATCCTGCTTTGCGTTTGTTAACCGCACGCCCTCCAAGACGAAATGACACATGCAGTCTGAGCTGAATTTGAGGGAAAATACTATAGAGGCGGTAAATCAATGCAACTTTACCTAAAAATGCAGTTGTTCAAAGAGTAATAGGACTGAATAGAAAGACTTCGCTTAGGACCGAATTGCCTTTATTAAGGAGCTCATTATGTAGGATTGCAATAGACCTTCTGGAGGATCAGACGGGACCATCCCTTATGAAACATTAGACAACATTTTCTGAGAGAGAAACTACAACAGAGACTTAATAAGACGCAATACTTACAGAAACACCGAACTCCACTTCTAGAACTCCAACTCTGGAACGACACATGTCACCACAGACACCATGACCTATATGTAAGACAGACTTCTGAAACTATCGTACGGATTCTGCAAGCACACAGCATCGTTGTTGCTCAAAGACCAATCACTTCTTTACGGACGGACTTATTCCGACAAAATCAAGAGTCTAGACAAATAATAGACAAAACTGTGTAATTTAGCTGAGAACAGATCTGTCAAACTGCGACTACCTACAAACGACGGATGGACTTCTAAACTTTCGCCTCCCTTCCACCTTCTTCCAGTATAACTGGCAGCACTACCAACAGTCACACGAGAATGGCCACGGACTCGCCAGTTTCAGTTGTTGCAGCTGAGATCATCATGCAGATACCGAGGAACAAGCCCTTGCGACTCAATTAACACCTGACACTATAAAACTGGCTACGCTGCGTCTTCGATAACATCACAGGAGTACACAATGACGAAAGACATACAGAACGCAGACATTTAACTTTCCAAGAAGATTGAGGAGAATGCTAAATTATCTTTTTTACACTGCATCAGTCCTTGGTGTTCAGGGATGCCGGACAGCACATTGAGAGCTACTGTTTACGGAAAACCGATTTATTGTGACAGACTTCTTGAGAAGTCATCCGACTGTCCTACGTCTCACAAAGCAACGACCATACACACCCAGTCGTTGGAGACAACTAGGTTGTGTCTCACCTGACACCTTATCCGACGAAACTAAATACCCAGAGAACGTTTTCAGTAAAAAACAAAACAACTCTAACAGAGACTATCAGACGCAGGCCCGGCAAGAGTCACAGCATCAGTGAATTCAATGCGATGGTTCACAGCCATAGAACACCACCTATAGGGCTCCACAGAAAACCTGCCTTACAAAAGACGGATTTCTACAGCCTTATGTATGGTACAACAACATCCGTGTTGCTCAGAGCCCTGACCTATCTGTGGCTTCTTATGAACGTGAAGGACAAACACGAACCTGACGACAGAAATGGACTAGTCTTCTCGGATAAGGACGATAAGCCGGAGGTCCCGTCTCACAGCCCTTGTTCATTAACTCTGTGGGACGTTAAAGAACCCACACACTATTCGCAAAGAGTAGGGCAAGCTGTACCCGGTGTTGTGGTCTGACCTTGTACGGGCCCGCAGTAATTGGCTTCACGCTGTTGCGGTGACCCTGCGAAAGGCATTGCCTTGGCGAAAGTTAAATAAATAAATAGTTTTCAAGATCACATGCTGCTGAACTTTGAACATTGCTCTTAGTCTGAAGAGGTTGAAGAGCATTTCGTCCGCAGACCTGGCTTAGAGGGAAATGCCTTCTCATGTAGTGTGTTTCCCAAGAACAATAGAAAAGATCGGCACCAGGGTGCGTGCGAGAACGTATCCCAGCATCAATCCGTTAAGGATGTCGAAGGTACCTGAAGTTGAGCCGTGGAGGATCGCAGTGCTTTTCATGTCTTCATGGAACGACTTGATGATGCTCAGGAGCCCGAGTGGAGAATTGGTATTGGAAACGATCTTGTAAAAGCCGGCAGTGCAGATTAGACACGGACAGTGGCTAGCTATGCTTCCTGCACTTCTCTTGTAGCTACAAACTCCACCGAGCCGTTGCCAACATCTACTACGTATACCTGCACCTTGCACATGCCTTATTAGCAGCACTAACAAGACAGACAAACAATTGACCATAGTTGACTGACTAGTTTTACTGACAATAGACGGATCACGACGCACCAATTACTGTCCACTGAACAACTGAGAACATTTCCGTCTTTTCTGATTTATCAGGTCAATACTCAGATTACTTGACACTGAAGATGACTTACACCCTTACTGAAACTATTCCATGGTCCCCTCCTACGGTGTCCCGTCCGATCGTGTTTTTCTCCCTAAAAAGCTCCACAATGCATTACGAGTAAGGATGACCTCAAGATGGCGGATGGAATGGCGCTTAAATTTACTTTGCAGATAATCATGGCCTCTATATCATTGTCGATCAAATCCAAGACGATTTTTGTAACAGTACTCTATCGTGTATCTTTGGTTTCTCTTGGCAACAGGTAAGCTTAAGCTTGAAGCCGAAGAAAAGAAGAAGGGAAGAAAATTGATTAATACAAGACTTGTAATCTTAGTGTTTTAGGTTAGTATACCTGTTCTTTGAACAACTGCATCTAGGCGTTAATACTTAAACTTATAAAAAGGTCTGTCTTGGCGTTATCATTTTGAAGTAATCGTGGACAATCGTTGACATTTCTCTCCTTTTAAGAAAATGATCCACTCCCAGACTTAAAATCGAAGCACAAAACAAACGTAAGCTTAATACAATACAATTTATAATTGTATTACAGGGGGCTCAAACCGGTTTCAGCACTTTCAGGAGACTCACTTAAAAGAACTATTGACACTACAACACCGTATCTTGTATTAGCAATGTTATGGTACCATATGAAACAGCAATTATTGCTGAATAAGATGTGGTCTTTATTGTGTTGTAATAAGTAACCATGGCAACTGGGAAACCCTGTAAAAACACCTTATATTTTGGCTTTAGCTGCTTGTATCTCAAAAATGAAGTCGTGACCCCCATTTCTTCATGCTGGAAGGTGTTTTTTTAAACTTTGCAGAAGGTTTCCTCTTGGTCAGCTGATCACATTCAGCATTAAAAATGGGGTCACCAAGTTCATTTTTGTGATATGAGGAGCTAAAGCCAAAATAAAGGGGGTTTTTACAGGGCTTTCCCATTGTCATGGTTACTTATTACGTCGCAGTAACGACGGCATCTTATTAAGCAATAATAATTATTGCTGTTTCATATGGTACCATAACATGGCTAATATGTGACACAGTGTTGTAGTGTCAGTCATTCTAATAAGTGAGTCTCTTGATGGTGTTGAAACCGTTTTGAGCCCCCTTAATCAACAAGAACAACTGCTATTGTTTTGAGCAAACTTAACCATATTAAGCAACACCACATGTAGTAAAGACAGTACTGCATATTTCATTCAATTTCACATTTGGAATCAGCCGTGAACTTTAAAGGTTCATGTAGCATAGCCTTGTGCTGCATACTTTACTTTCCTAATTGCAGTAATAAGCAGTACTACAGTACATTACATAATAAGCAGTACCACGGGAAATTACACAGGCTTCGCAAGCTCACAAACCACATTTCACAGCATTACAAAATAATGGCAAGAGTGGGAAATGTAACTGCTACTGTACAGCCACACTTCATACACATTCTGTACTTTTGGATTTCATTAGTAGAGTCTGAGATCAGTGACAACCACTTGAGAACCACCTTGTTGAGCATGTGCATCACTGCAGAAGAAAGTACTGAACAGTAGCTGTCATTATAAATGCTACACATTAGGAATTTATGATCCACAGACTCAGCAGACACTTGAGATTGTCAAACAGCACCATAGAAAAGTACTGTTCACTAGCTTGCATTATTTTGAATGGTGACAGGATTCTGTCCACAGAAATAAGTTAGGATCACTTTGTACAGCTAGTAATAAACAGTACCTTGGCAAAGAACTGGTTAGTAGGCTTTGAGTGTTGTCCGTCTGTAGCATGTGAATAATCTAATACTGTTTTGAGTGAGGCCTCTATAAGATACTGACTCTAGACTGGTTTTAAATGTCTCAAGCTTTTGCCAATTCACAGCATCATCGGTGACTGAGAAAATATTCTGCAGTATAACTTAAGTAATAGCAATACTAATAATAACATGGTTGGCTTGGGTACTCTGTCGAAAGACCTGAAGAAGTGGCAAGACCAGCTTGCAATACCAGACATTATCGGCAGTCCTCAGTTGTCAGCATTATTGGGAACAGCAAACCGCTCTGTGTCTCTAAGCTGTGGGTAGGAACTGAGATGCAGGTGTGTGGACCCAGCCATAACATCTCAGTGCTGGAGAGGATCACAACATCATGCAAAAAGAACAAAGCAGAAAGCCCGACAACAAGCTAAAGAACATCTGTCTAAACTGTGAGAAGGTAAGACACTCCATGGGAAACACCCTAAAAGAATGAAAGTTGCAGATGTGGACCCTCACAGAACTAACCAGTGGCTAACGAGCAGTAGCTTAAAAGCGGAGACTGAGGGGCTGATTATTGCCACGCAGGATCAAAGCCTGGAAACAAGGTTGTACCACAGCAACATCATTAAAGATGGCACTAACCCATTATGTAGGATGTGTGGCAAGTTTGATGAATCTGTCGATCACGTCATATCTGGCTGCCCAGAACTTGCCAAAACTGAATACATTCAGAGGCATGATAACGTGCATCATACATCCATTGGAAGGTGTGCCAGAGTTATAATATCAAGACAACTGACAAATGGTACAACCACAAACCAGATACTGTTGTAGAGAATGAACAAGCAACGATTCTGTGGAATATGCCAATTCATACTGACAGGGAAATAGCGGCTAATAAACAGGATATCATAATCAGAGATCACACGAATCAGAAATGCCAGATTATAGATATGGCAGTCCCATCAGACAGAAATACATCCGTTAAGGTAGTCGGGAAACTCTCTAAGTATAAAGACTTAGAGATTGAGATTACCAGAATGTGGAAAATGGGAACAGAGACGATACCAGATGTCATTGGTGCACTTGGGGTCATTAAGAAGGGACTGGAAAAGTACGTTGACAAAATTCCAGGCACAGTCAGCATTGATGAGCTCCAAAAAATTACTCTTCTGGGATCAGCTTGCGTCTTGAGAAAGGTCCTGTCAATCAAGTGAACTCTTTGGTACCTAAGGCCCATGGGTTGGACCTGGTGCTTCAGAGACTAAACAAGCAAGCCAGGGATTACAAGTGATAATAATAATAATAATAATAATAATAATAATAATAATAATAATAATAGTAATAACTTGGTTGCTGCCCAAGACCAAAGCTTGGCAACGAGATCCTTTCAACACAGAATTATGAATAGAGAGATCAACCCCATTCGTAGAGGTATGTAACCATTGTGAGGAAACTATCAAACACATCATCTTTGGCTGCTTTAATGTGCGAAAACCGAGCACAACAAGACCGCCTCTTATATTCATTGCAAAATTTTTGCAATAACTATGAGATCAAAGTGGTGCACAAGTGGTATGAGCATGCGCCTGAAACAGTAACAGAAATGGAAATGAAACTAGTACCATCCTCTGGGATACCAACAGAGAAATATGATCCAATAGGCCTGACATCATTGTCACAGACCAAGAGTGGAAAACATGCCTGGTGATCAATGTGGCTATCCCCACCAAACAAAACACATCATTCCGTCAAATGGCGGAAAAACTCTCCAAATTCAAGGACTTAGAAACTGATATCTCCAGGATGTGGGGCCACAAAACAGAAACGGTACCCGTATTGATCGGAGCACCTGGGCTAATCAAAAAGGGCTTGGAAAAATATATCAAAAGAATCCCTGGAAACATCAACATTGAGGACATACAGAAGATCACTTTACTAGGAACCACTCGCATTCTAAGGAAAGTACTTTGCATCACCTAGAGGAGAGTAGCCTCCCCCCCTAAGCGAACATGAAAAGAAAGTTGACCTGGGATGAGTATAAAGAAAATTATGGAGACATACTATACCTCCATTATCAATCCATCAGAAACAAACACAGCCTTTGAGCCTTATAACATCTGGAGAAGACAGAACCCTACCAGATCAGTGGATATACCTTGATGCAAACAAGCTTGCTAATGTAAGAAGAGACAATTAAAAATAAAAGGCTTACTGATATTGAGCTGGATGCGATTAAGGCAAAGGTCATGCAGGCTGACTCAATGCCCTATGGTAACGATCTACCAGAGGCACACAAAGAACAAACCCAAAGCTTCAACGATAACCACAGTAGAAGGTGAACCTACAGCTAACCAGCAAAATACCAGCAGCACAAGCATAGACAAGAAAGTGCAAAAGATGAAAGCTGACATACTGACGAAATGGAAAGCTGTGAAAAACCAAGCTATTGCCTAAAGGCTGAGCCTGCCAGAGATAAACACAGGCCCCCATGTACATGATGCAATTAAGACTACAAACGAGGCTATTAAGAAAATCAAAGAGGAAGCTAACATGCTGCTTACACTAACTGAAATCAACCAGATTGCCCATGTAACTGCTTTAACAATCACAGAGCAAATTGGTTTAAAACCACTAAGGGAAGAAACCTGAAAAAAGAAAGTACCCTTATGGAAATCACGAATGGAGAACAACATCAGAAGAATGTGCTGTGATTTTTCCATCCTGGTGGAGATGGAAAAAGGCAGCAGGTTGAAGGAACGAAAATGAAGCAAATGCTGAAATGGTATATCATAAAGAAACTGGCAGACTTATTGACTGCAAAGGAAGTATTAAAAAAGCAAATTCAAGCAAAGGTGCAAAGAATCAGAAGATTCGAGAAAAGAACTAAATTCTTTAAAAAGAATAAGACCTTTAAGCAGGTTGCCAAAACGTTCTACTGTGAATTGGGTAAGGAAAGGATCAATGTGGCTGAACCACCTACTCTTGACGAGGTTGTAGAGTTCAGGGCTAATATCTGAGAAAACGATAACATTCATAATGAAGATGCAGATTGGATCAAAAGGCAGGAGGGTAGGCAGAAGAATTGAGAAAGCCAGCCCTGGGTTGCAATAGATGCCAAGAGGTCACAACTGCCATAACAAAACCAACAACTGGAAGTCTCCAACTTCTAGCTAATACTTCGTAAGCCTCCTTGGCGATATGGCAAAAACATATATAAGCACCATTGAGAACCCAGCAGAAATGCCAGAATGGCTAACCAATGGTCTCACAATCCTTATACCAAAGACAGAAGAAACAAACAACCCCAAAGAACTACAGACCTATTACATGCCTTCCAACCATGTACAAGGTACTCACATCCATCCTTGTAGATAGAACATATGCTTTCTTAAACAAGCATCAGCTCCTCCCACCTGAACAGAAAGGATGTAGGAGAGGAAGTTATGGCTGCAAAGATCAACTCCTGGTAGACAAGATGATACTTAGAAAAATGTAAGACCTGGGAAAAGAACCTGTCTACAGCCTGGATCAACTACAAGAAGGCTTCTGACAGTGTGCCAAATTCCTGGATCACGAAGTGGATGGAAATCTACAAGATCTGCCCTGTAGTCACACAGTTAGCATAGCATAGCTGTTTTTCTTGAACAATTCTGTCCAAGGGAAAAAAAAGGCATAATGAGGTTATTCCTATGTGAAGTGCCAACCCAAGGGCCAGACCACAACACTGGGAACTACATCCCCTACTCTTTGCAATCAGTGTGTGAGTTCTTTAACGTCCCACAAAGTCATTGTGAACAAGGGCAATGAGACAGGACCTACGGTTTATCGTCCTTATCTGAGAAGACTAGAAAGTCTAACCATTTGCAGATGTCATTTCAAAGTCAGCACTTTCTCTTCAGTTATTTAAAGACCCGGAGTGTTGGTCTGGTCGGAGTTTTGAACCTGTGACCTCCTGCAGAGGAGACAGTGCTCTGCTGACTGAGCTAACCGGTTGGTGGTTCATGACTGCAACTATGAAAACTTGGAAGTCCATGCTGGTTCTGAACCATGCTGGAGGATCATTGACATAAAGACATTATTAATATTAAAAGTGGCATATTCCAAGGAGATTCCTGGTTACCACTCCTCTTTTGCTCTACATCTTGGGTGAAGAGATGGCACAGTGGTGAGAGCACTCACTTCTGATGA
The DNA here is from genome assembly GCA_014634185.1 of Astreopora myriophthalma. NCBI lineage: Eukaryota > Metazoa > Cnidaria > Anthozoa > Scleractinia > Acroporidae > Astreopora > Astreopora myriophthalma. The sequence continues at coordinate 223,156 of BLFK01000627.1, read as the reverse complement.
ATGTGGCCTGGGTTTGATTCCCAAACTTGAGGCCATATGTGGGTTGACTTTGTTGTTGGTTCTCCACTCTTCTCTGAGAAGTTTTTTCTCCAGGTACTCCAGTTTTCCCCTCACCTCAACAACTGACATTTCCAAATTTCAATTCGATCTGGATTCAGTGGATGAAAAGCCACTCTGTGGAGGTGCCGCTGCAAATTCCAATCATTTATTTATTAATTTGCATGGCTGTTGCAGCTTTGGCTGCCCTTCTGCAAGAAATTGGTTATAAATATGAAATCCAGGGTCAAAAAATTAACCACCTCTTCTTCGTGGATGACTGGAAAACCGATGCCAAAGATGACAACCAACAGACTGGCTTGCTTATTGTTACGAAAATTGATTTAGTGATGACATCTGAATGGAATTTAGGCTGGAAAAGTGTGCAAAGGCAACTTTTAAAAGAGGGAAGCTTGTAACATCAGAACTACAACTTGACACTGATACATGTATCAGAAAGCTAGATTAGGAGAGTGCCTACAAGTATCTTGGAGTGATGAAGGTGAGAATACAGCATGCCAGTATGAAGGAGAAAGTGAGGAAAAAATATTATTGCAAAGTAATTTGAGGTACCAAACCTCAACAGGACAGCAAATGAGCCAGTTACTACATTTGTGAAGAGAGTAAAGCAAATGGAATTGCAGCAGGCCCAAGTTATAGAAATAAAGCAGTGGGAAGAACAGGAGCTACTTGGAAGATATCCCGAACTTGCAAAAATTGACTACCTAGAGAGGCACAATAAGGCAGCTGGATACATTAGTTGTAAGGTGTGCCAGCATTACAACATCAAAGTCCCAGAGAGGTGGTATGAACACAGGCCCGAGACAGTTATAGAAAACAAAGAAGTTACAATTCTCTGGGATAATAAATTATGCAGATACATATGGACAGGGAGTTGTCAGCGAACAAGCCTAATGTAGTGATCGAGGACCATGCCAATTGGTGCAGCAAGCTTATAGATTTATGGGTACCATATAACAGACACACATCGACAAAGTCATTTAAATGCTTGAGATTGAAGTCATGAGAATGTGGGGAATGAGGACAGAGATTGTGCCAGTTATTGTTGGTGTGCTGGGACTTACAGCACACCAAGTACAAAGGGAATGCCAGAACTCATGAAAGATCCCTGGAGCTATAGACTAACCTCAATGAGCTGCAAACGATTATCCTTTTAGGGACGACCCACATACTAAGGTTTCTGTCCATCCAATGAAAAACTCTTACTAGTACCTCAGGACTAAGGAATGGGCCCAGTTCTAAGAGAGTGCAGGAAGCAATTTATAGGTCTGAGAGCATTCATCGTCATCGTCATCATCATCATATTAATAAACCCAGAAGCTGACATTGATCGAATATATGTGATGCGTGGAGATGGTGGAAGGGGCCTACAACAACTTGAACTGACATATAAGACAAGTACAATTGGACTACAAGTTTACCTGGAGCTCAGCACTGATAACCTGCTGAAACATGTGCACAAGCACCATCAGACAAAGAAGCTATATTTGGCAGTCAAAGATGGTGAAAAATTCAAGGCTCAACATCAGCCTTACAGAGCATATTGACACGATAAACATAGCAGCAAGGCAAGCTAGGAAACAAACAAAACAAGCCTACATAACTCAACTGACAGAAAATTGGAAGAGTAAGGCACTACATGGCAAATATCCTCAAACACCGAATTCAGTAATTGTTTTATTATGCATTGATATATAAACAAAACAATGTAAAATAATAAGCCATTGTTTTCGTTCACTTTGTCACCTGGTAGTGTAAAGCCATGGCAGTCCACAGGTGACAAATAACCCAAGCAGCAGTGTACACTTAAGTATTCCACACACGGGCTTGAAAAGTAAGACCCAACTTGTACAGCATAATTAATGACACCACAGAAATTTTCTAGTTAGTATACAAAGCTTTCATTGCAATGGCCCCACCTTTCAATTAGTGTTTCATCCACAGACTTGAATGTCAGAAGCGCCTTGTATGTAGCTTAATAAACAGCACCACAGCAAAGTACTGCTTAGTAGCACTATGTCATACTTAAGGATTTCATCCACTTAGTACATTTAGCTTTTATTTCAATGGTCGTGGACGCTGTAGTATCTCATAGAAACCACAGGCTCAAAAGGCAGAACAAACTTGCAGAGCATAACGAATAGCACTGCAGAAGAGAGCTTGTAGAGGATAACAAATATCACCACAGAAAAGTAATGCTTTTCTTTGAATGGCTACACTTAAGGATTTCATCCACAAGTTCAAAGGTCAGAGCCATCTTGCACAGCATAAACACCACAGAAAAGTACTGTAGTAATTTTAATTTCATTGTTCACACTTAAGGATTTCATCAAAAGACTCAAACCCCAGACTACCTGCAACTGGAAAGCACTGCTTAATAGCTTTAATTTCACTGGTCACACTTTAGTATTTCCTCCACAGGCTCAAACATCAGAAGTGGCTTGTGCAGCTAAAACAAAAAAAAAAAAGATTGAACCACCACAAAGTGCTGCTTGGTGGCTTTTGTTTCAATGGTCATCCACAGGCTCAAGATTAAGACCCAACATGTATAGCATAACAAACGGTACCACAGAGAAGTACTGCCTTGGTCGCACTTTAATATTTCATCCAAAGGCTCAAACGTCAGAACCATCTTGCACAGCATAATACAAAAACTGCACTACAAGAAAGTACTACTCAGCAACTTTAGTGTATTTTAATGTTTGCAGTTTAGGATTTTGTCCACGGTCTCAAACATAGTAAACTGCACCACAGGAAAGTACTGCTTTTAAGCTTTCATTCAAAATAAGATAGCTTTCATTCATTGGTCAAAATTAGTATTTCATCCACAGGCTCAAAAGTCAGTACCAATTTGTTCAGCATAATAACAGCATGACTGGAAAATACTGTGCAGTAGCTGTTACTTTAATGATGGCAACTTAGGATTTCATCCACTGGTTTGATCCACAGGCTCAAAATCAGCATTACAGGAAAGTACTGCTTAATTTCTATTTCACTAGACGCATTTTAGGATTTCATTCACAGGCTCAAAAGTAACACCTACCTTGTACAGCATAATAAACATCACAAGGGGAAAGCATTGCTTACCAGTAGTAGCTTTTATTTCAATCGTCATACTTAAGTATTTCATCCACAGGCTCCAAAGTGTGACCCAACTTGTACAGCATAATAAACCACACCATAGGAATAGTACCTGCTTAGTAGCTTTTAATGGTCATGCTCTAAGATTTTGTGCACAGGCTCAAAAGTAAGACCCTGCTTTTACAGCATAGTGAACTGCAGCACATGAAAGCACTGCTTAATAGCTTTTAATTCAATGGACATAGTTTAGGTCTTCATCCACAGGCTCAAGAGTGGGAAGCACCTTGTACAGCATAATAAAGAGAATCACAGGATATGCTATGCAGTAGTTTTTATTTCAGTGGTCGCAATTTAGTATTTTATCCACAAGCTCCAAAGTACGACCCAACTTGCACGGCATAACAAACCACACCACACCACAGGAATAGTAACTGCTTAGTAGCTTATATTTTAATAGTCATGCTTAAGGATTTCACCCACAGGCTCAAAAGTAAGGCCCGCTGTGTACAGCATGGTCACAGTAACAAATGAACGCAGTACTCAATAGCTTTTATTTCAATGGACATATTTTAGGTCTTCATCCTCAGGCTCAAAAGTGGGAACCTTGTTTGGCATAATAAACAGAACCACAGGATACCCTACATAGTAGCTTTTATTTCAATGGTTACACTTTAGT
>BLFK01000627.1:178565-191065 GCA_014634185.1 Astreopora myriophthalma | reverse complement strand
TCAAAAGGTAATTTTTCTTTATTTGCAAAAAGCAAACTTATAACAGTGAAAATTTTTCTAAGTGTCGTTGAAATGGCAACGACCGTTTACGAAACGGACAACTGCTTCGGCCCCATACGAGAAGTGTCTCGAAAAGACACTCTATGGGCTATATCAATATCGCGTCTTGAAACTTCAGCGCCCATCCTATTGAATAAGTTAACACAAAGGTTGCTTGTATCCTCTGCCTTCTCTCGATCGCTAAGCTCAGGGACTCCTAGAATCTTTTTCTTGAAAGAGTAAGTATACTCCTGGAACTCTTCAACAGCTCCTTCCAGTTCCCCGAGACCTTCTTCAATATCATCAAGCCGTTTACGAATTGCTCTAAGCTCACTTTGAATGTCGCTTTCGCTCTCATGGAGCCAACTTAAGCTTCTTTCGTTCTCTAATTGCACTTCGCGGAAAGAACCGCCATTATGTTCCTTCGATGCATGTTCTTGGACCTCAACTCTCTCTTCTAATCTCCTGATATCCTTTCGTGCATTCTCTAATTGCTCCTTCAGACTATCATTGCTTTTTTTCAGTGATTTCATTTGGTCAGACTGACCACTTATTGCCATTTTGGCCAAATTTTCACAGAGCTACAAAAATTTCGTCCGCACTGTACGCACACATGCACACAGCGTGTGTTTTTTGTTCGTTAAAACAAAAACAAAAACAAAAAAAAAAACAAAAAACTCAACGGAAATAAAGGAACCAACCAATTTGATGCATGCAAATCATAAAACTTTTCCACTTACCAAATTTTTAACAATGGTAAACGCAACATATGAAGGCTCCATTCAGCCACTGGACAATCAAAAAGAGGAGCCCCATGGCCAGCTTTCTGCTTTTAGAGTCTCTCTTAGCCTGTGAAACGGTCAAGGGACTGGCGTGGTAATCAAATTAAATGGAAGAAACACCAAGACAAATTAAGAGGGATAATTCGCCGTGCATTTTTCGGATAAAGGTCGTCAACTGGTCTTCCCTTCATTTTTCTTCTTTGCCGACAAACGTCTGTTGAAGCATAACATAACGACTGTCGAAGTCCACGATATGAATCTTTGTGAGCTGAAGTGTTACCAGAACCCCGATTACGTCAGTATTAATATTGAAATCATGAAAAATAGCCAGGGACGACACAGATGTGAGCTGAACAATGCCACTCACCGAAGATATGATGGTCAGAAGCTTCTACCGTAGTGTTGTCTACGATTTAATTAGTTTTAGATATACCTCCTTTTTCCGTACCCGCGCATCATTTTGAATAAATTTCGGGTGCCGGAACTTATCCCCACAACAGACCTAATATCACTAAGGAAAAGAGGCCCACGGCATTGACAGGTGTTTCTGGAGTTACGGTTATTCCTCAGCCACCTTAATTTACAGCAATATGCATTTGCGGTATTTTAGGAAAGATCTCACCGTGATCCGAGTCATACACCCTTATTCCAGTTAAAAACTCAAGGGACGCAGCAGGTATGTGCTTTACGTAGATTCTTTTGCAAAATTTCGATTGCGAAATTCTCGTTACAGACACCACTTGTTACAGTTACCTTGTATAGTGCATAAACCCCAATACCAATGAAAGAGAGCGATGAATTTACTGATTGCTACCATTTTTTTAATTTAGCATTCTATCAGCGATTTCCTGTTTAATTTGTTTTTGAAGATATACACCCCCCTTTTCCGTACCGGCTCCTTAAATTGGAGTTGAGAGTTGTAACATTGAGGGGCCGGCCAGTTATCAAGAGAAAGTTTAGCCTGCGCTTAACGCGCTTAACGCTTCCAAGAACCTGCCACATTTGTTGCTTGTGATGGCATTCTGAAACGAAAAAGATCGCTGCGCTACCCTTAATTGAGTCGAACTGACTGTTTTGCCGAAATGCTCTGACTTTCGTGGTCTTTCATGGGCTTATTGAGACAATACGTGATATCTGGCCATTTTCAAGTCATAGTGTGAAACTGAGTCTGAAACTACTCAGCCTGGAAAATTTTGCCATCTGCTTGGAGTGTATACGCCATGACGTGTCCACCACACACTAACTGCTTCCCTTACCCTGCATATAATACAAGCAAAGCAATCTGGGTGTATTGAAAAAAAGGATCTAGATTTAGTATAAAACAGGATCAGAAAGACTGGCCTACGGTACAGTAGGCCAGCCTTTCTGATCATACTATGTACGGTACAGTACATAGTATGATATGCAGGGTAACACTTAGAGACACTGATGTGCAGGGTAACATTGAGGGATATGATTGCAGAGGAGACGATTTAATTAACAGACTGTTTTCGCTCATGCGACCAGCAGTCAGATTGGCTTACGGCTAAAACAAAAGGAAGAATTTGAATGAAAATAGAGTTCAATTCCCTAAAGAATCTTCTACTCCTACAACACGGCCCGCGGCCATCACGTTAAGGGCCTGAAAGCACTCTTCTTGGAGCAAGGAAACGATATTGTACGCATTGAGAGGCATCTAAATTTATAGTGCCATTGTGTTTCGTTTACCTAGGGAATGTTTTTAGTTAGCACCCTAACCTGTTCTACGCTGTAAGATTATAGGGGACCATTGTACGAGGATTATAGGCCTGGGGAAGTTTCGCAACACAGATATATTTGCGGAGGGGGAAATAATTTATTCATACAATTAGATAAATAGAAAATTTGATAGATTTGCTTTGTTGCGCAATTTGTTTGGTAAGGGTTGAAAGTTTATAAGTGAGAGTAAATTAAATTAATTAGGCGTTTCAACGCACAACGTGCTAGGAAATTTAATAACCAGACGAGCTGCGTTTAGTTTAGAGGAAGCCTCCGCACGATTGGGGGCTGGTTTAAGCTTCGTAACTGCGGAGAAAGGTGTGTGGGTATTGATGGTAAACTAAATGCGTTATGCATGGTTTAGGTATAAATAGTAGGAATAAGGCGGAAGGCAAGAGATTGTGTAAAAATGCTCGATTGGCAATTGTATAGAAACAAAACGCAAATGCGGTTATAAACATTTTTGTAAAGTGCATTTGTTTGATTAAATAAGTGAAACTTGACGTTCGGTATGTTACACCATAATCTTCAGAAGTGAACGTTGGTGAAATTTCATTTGAGTGTATGAAAAGAAAGACTATTATCTACTGAGTCATATAATTACAATAGAACTGACTAAAGCTAAGGCTGCTACCGTGACAATGACAAAAGCTGAGCGAGGAAATCCAAGAGCGTTTCAATGGCAAAGTTTTTCAAAAAAATTTCTTTTCGAATAACAACTTTGTCTCAATTGACAACTGTCCATACCCGGAAGGAAAAAGCCGTCGAGTGCTCCTAACAAGAGTCGGACCTACGAAGTTTGAACTGAAGCGTTAGCACTAAGGCACAGGGGACTCACCATCCCGTGGAGACCGTGGGAGCTAGCTAGTATAGGTTAAAGGAAAGGACGTCCTGCACATATACTTCTAGGAATGAAATGTCAAAAAGTTGCATTCTCGTAATTGCAATGAAGAAGATGTTGAATATTAATTAAGCCCGGTAATTAAATTAATGAAGTGATGTATTTATCGATGGTTCAAATTCGGAAAATTACTGCAATAACGATTCTAGTCAAGGGGCACAGAAGTTACCCTACTTATTTATAGGATAACTACTTAAATACCTTTGCACAACAGCATCGGCTAGCCTGTTAATGCATCATCAAATTGAGCGACTGGCAGAATTAAAAATGGAACTCAATAATTTATTACTTCAAAAAACAAACATTCATAATACTTCATTAATAAATAATAATAAATGGCTTTTATTAGTAGCCTCCACGAGGTGGCTTTTCTCCTACTAATATACGAATGAAATCAAATCAAATGTTGGTCTTTGTGGAGAAGGGAAAACCGGAGGACCCGGAGAAAAACCTCTCGAAGCAGGGTAGAGAAACCAACAAACTCAGCCCACATATGGCGCCGAGATCGGGAATCGAACTCAAGCCACATATGGTGGAAGGCGGGCGCTCTCACCACTGCGTCAACCCTGCTCCCCATTTTGTACTCAATTATGACACTATAAACTCCATATATGTATAGGCTATGTATACCGACAATATATCAAGAAAACGCTCGAATGTATGAAGGAGACAACAGCATAGAGTTACCATTTTTACTTTCTTTTCAGCTGTTACGCCACGTTCCACAGTGACAAACGCACAAGACATGAGAGTTCTCTTCGTTTTTCCAATTTTTGTTGCCTTCTGTCAAATAATCACATCAGAGACTCAGCAATGCCCCGCTGTTGGATCTGAGGTGTCCATCTTAGGATGGATGCTGCAGCGACACATTTACAAAAGAATGGTGGCCGATAATGGAATTAAATGCCTGTTAGTCTGCCGCTCAGATGATCGTTGTCAAAGCTTGAACTTTGTGATGTCTGCCCACATGTGCGAATTGAGTGATCGCACGAAAGAAGCCAGACCAGAGGATTTCATTCCTGACCCTGACAGATATTATTTCCGACGAGACATTAATAGAGGTAAAGTGAAAGAACCTACTTAGTCGCTCGGATACAGGTGAAATGGCCATCTTAATAAAAGGAATGCAAACTTGGAGTGGGAAAGGGGGAGGGTCAGCTAAAAATATGCTTCATGAAGGGGGAGGTGAAGAAAATCATTTGCACTGATCTTACAGCCTTGAATTTTACGTGGTGAACGGTCCCAGTTTCTTTAAATTCCAGTCCCACTGGGTTCTATTCCTGAACTGGCAGCCGAGTCCTGCAGGGAGATTAGGATGAGTGAAGGACAAGCAATCAGCAGCAAATACTGGTTTTCCACAATAAAACCGGGTACGCCGATACTCGCGCATTGTGACATGAAAACGGAAGGTGAGTACTATCGCAGTTCCACTTTGTAAAAATTATGCTTCTGGCTCCTTCTTCTCATGTTCATCTCGATCCACCTCCCTGTCGTTGTCTATCTTCATGTCCATCTCCATCTTCGTCTTCATTTTGTTCCTCCTGCAGCCTTTCACCCTCTCCTTCCTTGATAATTCAGACCACAATTGGCTGGTACTTCAAGTTGTCGATTTTTTTTGTAGATGTCAATGAATGCACTGCTTCCTCCCCCGTCTGTAGCGGAAACGCTTTCTGTAACAATACTCTTGGTTCTTACCGCTGTACATGCAAGCCAGGATACTCTGGTAACGGAAAAACTTGCAAAGGTAAATATAGCAGCTAATTCTGTATTATCTCAGTAAAGCTCTCCGAAAACATGGAATACAGGGCTGGGATACTGTAGAGAGGTCTGAGAAGCAGATGTGTCATACGCATGTACATCTATTAAATAGATATCGACGAGTGTATCACATCACCCAAGGTCTGTGATGACAATGCCAACTGCAGCAATAGCGAAGGATCTTACGTATGTTCATGTAACGGTGGTTTTACTGGCAATGGAAAAACCTGCATTGGTAAGAGAGAGTGGTGGTTGATAAGTTTTCCTATGAAAAGTGCTCCTGCCTTGGAAATTTGAAGGAATCTGGATCCGATTGGAAATCGAAAAAAATTGGGGTTAAGACATTTGAGACGGGAATGAAATAACTGCAGCAGGGATGGGAAAGTTTCCTTCTGTACATTTTAAAATGAAATGCAAGAGGTGAACGTTTCTTTTGCAAAATGTTGTTGCATTTTTGCTTTTCAATGTTAACGAATCCGGTGCATCTCCCTCGCCCTGTCAAGTGAATGCCGAATGCCAGAATAACAAAGGATCTTGTGTGCCGTCCTCATGTAGGCCTGGATTCAAAGGTGATGACAAAGGGCATCTGTATCAGGTGACTTCCTGTCACGTGATCGAAGGCCAGTGGCAGTGGCCTTGTCAGTCAGCGACTGACTCGAGACACTGGTAGCTCAACTGTGCTGAGAAACTAATTCCGGAGACATAAACAAAGCTTAGTTTGCAAATTTAATTGCATCATGATAATGGGGCCTTATTCACGCGGCGGCCATTTTGAGTCCCGAGGGACTGAAAACCTTTGTTTTGTCCCCCGGAACTCGTTCTCAAACTTATCAACTCGAGGCTCGAGGTACGAGTTCTAATGTTCCTAACCAACATGGCCGCCGCGTGAATAAAGCCCATTGGATAGCAATACTGTTAGAGGCATTTCACTATAGCAGTGGGGCACAAAAATCTTGATTCTAAGGGGAAACGGGAATCCAACTCTCGGGCTGTAAAACCTTTCACTTTGGGTGGTAGATTAGAGGGTGTCCATTACGTCGATTAGAATTGAGTACAATAGACCAAATCGGCTAACACAGGGTTGCACCCAATAGAGTTGTAAAGTGTGACGTCACGTTGCCACGACTCTAAAATTATCTGTTCTAAACAATTGAGTAGCGCTGAACAAACCGCAGACACGTCCATCACGTAAGTCTACGTAGCTTCTACTTCTTGGAACGGACCGCCCAAGATGAAACATATAGACCTTCTATGGTGTGGTCACAGAGATTTAAACATTAAGTAATGTAAAAAAGCCAAATAGGTCGAAAATGGTCCAGTGTTTCTCCCGGGGTTAACATTCTTTGTTTATTGTGTTTGCATTATAACGTAGCATTCGCATTTAAATGACATGCAATCACTTGGAACAAAACGGTTTACTGACAGAGGATTTGAATTGGGTACAACATTGAGTTAGCCGATTTGGTCTATGTACCGCCAAAACCCAGCTAGCCAGCTAACCAAGGACATAGGTAACGAGGACCCTGATAATTCCAATTACATTTGACTCGCACTTAAAGTTATTGCTTTCTGTTGTAGATGTTGATGAATGCACCGCTTCTTCTCCCGTCTGCGACGGAAACGCTTCATGCATCAATACCCGTGGATCTTATGGTTGTAACTGCAACCCGGGATACACTGGTGACGGAAAAACTTGCAGAGGTAAAAAATGAACAACATAATGTAATTTAAAGCACACCTAACCCCAAAACATTTTTTCGCGAAAATAAATCCTTGCTCCTGTTTGAAACGCACCGAGAATTTTATCCTGTTTTTCACCAAATGTTAAGATTTTTTAGAGGGTTCAAAAGTGAGCCTCATTTGGTTCATGACCGAGTCAGAAGGAGTGTGGGCCTATTCGTGATTTGACGTCACGAACTGATTTACATGCCATTAACTCTGTGTAAACATGCATGCAAAATAGTTTGTGACGTCGAATCAGGAGTAGACCCATGCCCGTTTTGACTTGGTCGTGTACCAAATGATATTTAGTTTTTCGTAAGTTTTGGAAGCCTACAAAATGTCCTGATTTGGCAAAAATGGGCAAAAATGGGCAAAAATAGGCACAATGCGTTTCAAACAGATACAAAGATGTATTGTAACGAAAAAAAGTATTTGGGGGTTAGGTGCACTTTAACAACAAAAGACCTTTCAAATATTTGCTAGAAATGCAGGGGTAACTGTTCAAGATTTTGACATCCTCTTTTTGTTAAACAGAGAGAATTAAGTATGACAAATATGCACGTTGAAACTACAGGCTTTGACGATGGCCGCTATTTGGGAATCAAGACGTATTGAATATTTTGACTCCAGGTCATGCATTGTCCAATGACCAATGGGTCTACGGACTGAAAGGTTTAGTCCCAGATGGACTCAACTCCGACGACTGTTTTTATTCGCAGAATCAAAGAGGCGCTTGCGGCACCAGTCTTAGTTGTGTGTAGCATTCTTTATTTCGTAAATTTGGACCGTTGCCATCGCACACGCAGTGCGCGTACTTCTGAGTGTTCCTCAGCGGTTAGAGTTTTTATACGTGTTTGCAACTGTCAGTTCTCTTTCACCCTGATGAAAGCCCGATAAAAAATAGTCAAAAAATAGGTGCCACTTCATCAAAATTATAGAAAATACAAATGAAAGTAAGACATAATTTTAAAGAACAACTATATCGACTTGCCGGTCTTCTTCTTTACATAGAAGTATCCAAATAATTGTTTAAAAAACTCTCAGTAAACTTATACTTGAACACAAGAGAGCAGGCAGTTTTTAAACAATAACACCTATATTTCGGTAGCAAACAGCTACCGTCATCAGGGTGAATGACCGTTACATACTTAAGTGTTCTAACGTGATACAGATTACAAAAAATAGCTAACAAACCACGCGCGTGCGAAATAACGGAAACATCTATGCATGTGCCGTAAAACGAACAAAATTACGGCTATCGATTGCGCCCCCGGCAGCAGTTCTTCTGGCTGGAACGTTCCTGATTTGTCACGAACCCTGAATGTTTTGCTCTCGTGTAATTACATGAAGTCCGAATTTGTTTGCTTGCAGACGTGGACGAGTGTCAGCTGGGCTCTTATTCCTGCCATGCGCAAGCCAATTGTGTGAACATTCCCGGCTCTTACAACTGCACATGTCAACCAAGTTACGTGGGCAACGGCAAGACTGTCTGTTTCTACGGTATATATCACAACACTTGTAAAGCTAATAACATAATTAGCGAACGAAGCGAGAAAAAAATTGATAATGAGGCTTATCTAGACCGGGGGATGGCAACAGATTAATTAATTAATTCCGCGGCAAAGCGGTAGGGTTCAAACTGAATGACCGCTAACAACGGCACGTTTTCATGTCATTGGCCTCAAGCTTTTTTGGGGGGAATTTTGTTTTCTGCCGCTAACAAATGCTGAAATGGAGCAAAGTAAGCCTTTTATCTTTTTTCTAATAAAGTAGTTGTAATTTTCGGGAGAGGAAGCAACGGATTGCTCAGCTTTTTGTTAATTGTTGTTTGTAGAAATTATATAAAGGCATCAATCCTCACGGGGAAATCCCAAATAGCACCTGCTTAAGTTACTTAATTGACGACTTGCGTCTACGCGGAACACACGGCAAACGTTTGACCTCAAACTGCAGTTAGAGGTTCGCGGTAAACTTGGATCTAAAGGTTACTCTATTAACTTATTTTATGCACGCCAATTAGTGTCACGAAACGTCCAATTCTGGTTGCCGTCCGTCTCTGAGACGCCTTTGCTTTAACTTGCAACAACCACACTGACAGCGCGAACCACATGTTCGAGTGATCCCTGGCGAATAAGAGATTAGCTAGCCTTTTATTGTTGTTTATAGAAAGGGACCAACCCTGGAAATCCATTGTGACGGCGACTTAAGTTAAATCGACTAACGTCCGAAAAGCACTGACACGGCAAATCGGTGTAACCTCAAACTGAAGTTAGAGGGTCGCGGTAAATTTGGATCTAAAGGTCTTTATCCGATTAACTTCTTTAGTGCGCGCAAGTGCCACGAAACCTCCGCTTCTGGTTGTTGTCCGTTGCTCAAACACGCTTGCTTTCTTGCAGCACCCACTCTGACAGCAGGAACCACATGTTCGAGTGATCTTTTGGTGTCTTACGTCGGTGACCAAGCCGGCATAATACAGTCAAGTATGAGCGAGTATTATTCGGATAATACGAATTGCAGTTGGACTTTTTCTTCAAATACAAAGTTGGAACTGGTTTTTTTACGTTTCAATACGGAAGCGAATGCTGATTTCGTGTATGTATACGATGGAGGCTCGGCATCAGCTCCTCTGATTGGACAATTTAGCGGGGGTTCTCGTCCCGCGCCCGTTATGAGTTCTTCGAACCAACTTTACGTCAGATTTACTTCAAATGGCTCTTCTCAAAACCATGCCGGGTTCAAAGCAACTTACAGAGGTACACTTCCTTTCTCTGGTCCTGTTTAAGTTCAAAATCAAACATTATCACGGTGCTGTTTAGAAATAGGGCCGAACACTCCACCGAGTGTTTCAAATATGGCGGCTCTTATTTATCAGTTGGATAGGTTTTCTTTGTTCTGTCAAGTTCAAGTTTAATTTATTTTCCACTATAGGTGGTTTTCAGCCAATCGCTAGGGGCGGGGATAACAATGCCATTGTTATCCCCGGGTGAAATGTACAACTGCTGGTGGGCAAACAAAGAAAGCTAATGAGACATCTATTGCTTCGTCCACCAACATGGCGGCGGTGAAGTAACGTGAAAACCACCTGTTTACAATTACATTGTTTTACAGTTTGAATAAAGACGGAGTGAACAGGAAAGAAAAAAATAAGTTACATTTGGATATAGGTTTCTTATTTAACAGTGCGTAGTGGCCAAAGGAGAAAAAGCCAGATTTCTAGTTCGCCACTACCACGTATAATAAATAGAGGGAAGCAATACAGTCAGAGGAGTATATTACATAACCCCCGCTTTTGTCAACTGTCTGAAAAGCTGGTGGCAGCTTTGATTGTAACAAGGGAGTGCGGGGCTGAAATAATAGCTGATAACAATAGAAAAACAATGGAACATTTTCCCCTCAACATAATCCCCCGAACGTAATCCATCGAAAATATTCCCCTCCGTTACTCCTAAATTCTAATAAAGAAACAAACAAACACATATGAAATATCAAATTAAATTATTGATATCAAATGCTTATTACAGCGAGTCTTGCCCCTTACATACAATTCTAGCAGCTTGCCCCCAAAACACTCCAAGCAAAATAAACAACATTGCTGTAATCCACTCAATACAATTTACTCCAATGGCTTGCCGAACGCGCGGTGGTCCTTCGTGTGTTAGCTGGTATCCGCTCAGTGTTTCGTTTAGTAACCTCTTCGTCGGTAACGACTTCTATACCGCGTTTTTTCCCCTTTCTCTCCTCCATAACTTCTTCGTGTGGCTTACACGCTGCAAAGACATTGGTAGCGGGGTGGACCTTCAAGCAATAAATCATTTTCTCTACGAGTGTCAAAGTCAACTCCAAGACAGCATTTTCAACGTCTAAGTCTGAACATCCTGGCTGTGAGGCTGACTTGTACCATTCACAAAGGAAATCCAGCTGCCGAGAAGGAGCTTCCAAAGGGCCGGAGAAGCTGTTTTGGGTTAAAAACAATTCTTCTTCGGGGTCGCTCAGTGCTCCCAAGAACTTAGTGTATGCTAATAGTACACACATTATAGCATCTGACAAGTCTCCCTCGAGAGAATTTTTTTTTTAATTGTAGAAAATCTCATTAACTGATAAATAAGGATGTTATTCACCTGTCCCTCGGGGATATGTGCTATATTCCCTCGTTCCAGGTAAATAACCCTTACAAATACATATCGTCAATAATCTTGGAGGCACGACTAATTGCAAATGTTACGTAAAAAATGTGCTGTTAATTAACTCATTCTTAATTGCACATTGCAAGTGTTTGGCTGTCCCTCTGTCCCCTTCCAACCCATTTAATCGAAAGAGAATGATTTGGCTTTTTCTGTCGATCTTTCTTATGTTAGTTTGAATTCATTGTATATCTTTTTTACATGTATAGTCCTGAATACCGGTTCCATTCGATTGCAAGGAGGTGGTGTATACTACGGTAGAGTTGAAGTGTTCTACAATGACTCTTGGGGCACAGTTTGCGATGATTATTGGGGCATAAACGATGCTAATGTGATATGCAGACAACTTGGCTTCCGGAGGCTTGCATCCAACGCTTACGGTGGAGCCCATTATGGCCAGGGATCTGGCTCGATTTGGATGGATGATGTGGCCTGCTCGGGAAGCGAGTCACATATCTACGATTGCGGGCAACTTGGATGGGGAAAACATGATTGCGTTCACGGAGAAGATGCGAGCGTTGTGTGTTCCTACGGCAACACAACTGGAAACCTTCGTTTGGTGGGTGGCTCTTATTACGGCCGAGTTGAAGTTTATTATAACGGGCAATGGGGCACAGTGTGTGATGATGGCTGGGATATCAACGATGCCCACGTGGTTTGTCGTCAGCTCGGTTTTCCCGGTGCATCTCATCAATACTACAGTGCTCATTACGGCCAGGGATCAGGTCAGATCTGGTTAGATGATGTCGGCTGTCAGGGCGGAGAGTCTTCGTTGTCTGCTTGCTCTCACGGAGGCTGGGGAACACACAACTGCGGACATGATGAAGATGCAAGCGTGATATGTATTATTTAGCTTCAAAACTAAACGTCATAACATTCAGCGGCCCCTTTCTCGAAAATCCGAAAACTTGGGGTTCCGAAAATCTTTTGTAAAGCTACGATCCACTTATTCTAGAAGGCTGGTAATTTAACATGTTTTCAAGCTAAGAAAGTAAAAGCAAATGACAGGTTTTCAATAGTTCAGTTTTTCGCGTGTACCGAGTTGGCGAATCAGAAGTACAGAATTTCATTGGTTCAATTGATGACCAATTAGAACTGGAGGCTTGAGTATAGTTGCCCAGAGCTCTTCCCGCCGTCACGCCTGTTAGACATGCGCAAAAGGAAAGAGCTCTGGGGTCGAGAATGACAAAGTAACAACAAGTGAATGCTTGTGCTAATGTGCTTCTTAGTAAGGTTCTAGTAGAGGCGAAATGCCCGGCTTAAATCTCGCAAGAATCCCTAGAGCCGGAGATATACTAGAGACCTTGAGATACCCCGAAATCGGTGTTCGGGTACAGGAAGCCTCTCAGTTAAACATCAGAAAAACTCGCGCGTTTCTCC
>BLFK01000627.1:156065-173565 GCA_014634185.1 Astreopora myriophthalma | reverse complement strand
AGCTGGAGTTGCATCGCAATGGGGTAGCTACTTTTTTAGATCTTGGAAATTAAACGAACCGTTCAGCACATCGTAAATGTTTATATTTACACGTAAATCACAATGCTTGTTGATATCGTTAATGCATAAACTGATTCTTTCAAAATTATTTATTTGCTTGTTTTGAAATAAAGCTTCTACGTTCCTTTGTGATTATTAATTAATCAAAATATCATACACGCACCATAGTGTTACATGAACCTGTTTTGAGATTAAATAGGCACCCTCTTTAAGGTCCCTTCTATAACTTGGACCATGTAATTAATTCTTTAATCTATACATGTCAGATGAAGGTGAAGACTGCATGTTGGCTACAGCTCTATACTGGACTCAATATTAAATTTATACGAATATAACTAATCAGCTGGCCCCACTTGACACAAGAAACATTGACTAAGTTGCTGAATGGTCTGCAGATCAGACAATAATTGCTGAACATTAGAATAGATTAATTATTTTAGAATTTTAGAATAGTGCATGTCATTCAGTGCTAATGAATTGATATTGTTGAAAAAAGAAAAAAAGAAGAAGAGAAAGAAACAGGTTTGTAAAATTTGTATGCTTTTTAATAAACAGGGCACTAGCAAGTGGAGAGCGGCAAGATGCTGGGGTCTCAAAGTATGTTATTAATGACACCAGGAATTTGTGTCACAGGATTTTCCACCAATTTATTATGTTATTTAATTAAGGTCTCAAAATCTTATTATTTATTCATTACTGACATGTAATCTTCAGCATAATCAAGCAATGTACTTCAAAATCATAGAGAGACTGCACTTATTCCAAAATGGCTGCCATTTTTTCTCCATTGAAATAAGCCCTCCTTTGCTTTGGTTCTAAGCTTTTTTCTGACTCCCTCTTTTTTTATCCAGTTACCCTCATTGTTTTGCATACGACAAATGACAAATAACTGCGGATTGAGCCTGGGCATGATTTTTTAACTAGAAATATGCGACTCACAAAACCTCGTGAAGCTAGGGCTGGGTGGGCAGTTAATTTGGAGTGAAGGGATGTGCTGTCTTTGCTGAGCCAAGCGATGTCTCCTTCTTCTTCGCTGCTCGTGCTGAATGTGAAGTCGCCTTTCATGTTGTTCAGGAGTTTCAGAATAATATTTGGAGTTAAATTTCTGCTGTATTGAAGTGCTTGTTCCACACCCGTGAAACTTGCCACATTACCCAGTAAATTAGCCTGTGAGGGTATCCATTTTTGTTTTTTTGTTTTTTGGCTCTAGTTTCACCCATCCGAATAAAGTGGATGCTCTCGCAGGCTGCCAGTAAATTGGCATAAAACATAGGTTACTGTTCCTTTCCTCATTTATGGGAAGCAACTGTTGTGGTACTGACTGAGTTAATTTTCAATTGACATTGTTATAGACCCAAACCAAATGCAAAAGGGCAGGCAGCCAGCCATGTGCATTCACCCCGAGGGATTAAAGAGGCGAAGCTGAGTAAGAAATCAGATGGAACAACAGTCTCACCACAGAAAAGTAGTGGGCTGTTGCAAGTTACCCAAACTGCCAGGCGTAGCATGCAGAAGCATCATGAAAGGATGAGAGTAATTGAGGTGTGAATGGTGAACCATTTATACATAATTATTTCAAATATTTTGAAGTTTATGTACATGTCTTACAACAAGAATAATAGATATTATCGCATAGGCTGGAAACTCACAAAAAATTCAAGCTCCAGACAGTATTTGAACCCACGACCCTCCGTGATCTAGTCGGATGCTCTATAGCTAACCACTGAGCCACTGGAGACTCTGTGGTTAACAGGGGTGGAATGTGGGTATTGACTAGAACTGCTTCACGGAGTCACATTAAGGTATATCGGAGATGCAAGTTCTAACCAACCACTGTTGTGAGTTACGTGAGAAATACATGATACATTGTAGCCATTATTGCATCAACTAGAAACTTGGCAAAAATCAGAACTCCGGATTAAATCCCATCTGGAGCTCCGATTTTTTTTTCCAAGTTTCCAGTCGATACAATAATATCTATCATGTTGTATTTCTCACATTTAGAATAAATAATTTTTCATTAATTTGGGGGGTAGAAGAGTACCTGATCTTGAGTAGCCAGGTACCCCATGGGAATTGATGCTGATATTTTTTAATTTTGTGCTTAAAAGAAGCCAGGTACTCCCTTTAAAGTAGACGAGGGCTGGTACCTTGGTTCTGGCTCCTAATACAAACTCTGGTATTGGGTAACCGCTTCCACATGAACTCCCCTTGCAGGGTTGTGAGAAATTCTGCTGTTAATTTAGAGGTATACCCCCACCACAAAAAAATTTTTCTCACACCTCTGGGTTAAGTCCATGAGAATATATACAGTCATTTTAATATATACAGTCTAAACAGAATATATACAGTCACTGTCGTTTTAAAGAACCTCTACAAGAATCGTTAGTTGTGAAGGAGGTCGAGTATTCTGGAAGAAGAAGAAGAAGTAGTCAAGTAATGCTGCCATTTGTTTTATGAATTAAACTCATTTTCATTAGAAAGACTTACTTTGAAAACAGGGTGGAAGTGAGCCCAGAAATGGGCTATCACCAAATTATCCATTTCCTTGGTGATGAGCTGAATCAGGACAGGTCAGCTTTTCATAGGAGATACAGTATCATTAGTGTTTGAAAGTTAATTATTCATTGTGAAATTTGTTGCTTCTTAGGATCATATGCTGCAGCATAAACAGGAAGAGAGGGAACTAAAGAGATATGAGGGTGATATCATTAAGAAACAACATCACTTGCGGAGAACCATGGAGGATGTTAATAACAGTAAGTACATTTAGGCTTGTGTTGATTACAAGATGATCAACACAAGATGGCTTGACTGTGCCATGTTAGACTGGAACCCAGACTTGCATTGAGGTCATTTTACTGTATTTGACCATTGCTCTAAACCTAGTGCCCTTACTCCCACCAATACTGATTGAATTGATTTCAGATCCTCTAACAGTGTGAATTACCAGCAGTATTCTTTTGTCGTTAGGTGTTTATAAAAAGATGAGGGCTGAAGAAGCTCGACTCAGTGAAAACAATCAGGGAATGGAAAAAGTCAAACAACAGCATTTTATACAAGAGGACAAGGTTTGCTTCATACAAAGGACTATTTTTTTAGATGACACTCAATCCTACTGTACCACACACGAGGAATTAGAGCTGAGAAAAAAATGCCTCAGAAGGCTACTACTGCTCACCCTTGGTGAAAATCTTTTAAGTAATGTTTAAAGATCTTCAGAAATTGTGCCAGGATCCTTAAGAACCTTGACACTATCCTTGAAGATCTTCAAGGATCTTTGCTAAGATCCTTGAATGTACTTGTTTTCACAAGAATCTTTGTACAATCCTCACAATATCCTTAAAATGTCCTTAAGGGTCTTTGCATGTAGTTTAGCAACTGAAGATCTTCAAAGATCCTTCTGATCTTGATCCTTCAAATCCTTTAAAGATCCTTTAAAGATCCTTGTCCTTAAGAATCTTTAGCAGGTCCTTGAAGATCTTTAAGAATCCTCACAGATCCTTTGAAGATTTTCACCAGGGCAGCCATTCCTTTTCAGTGTGTGGTGAAGTTTTGGTGAGAAATGAAATTTGCCTCTCTAGACGGTGAGAGAGAATGCTGGGTATGGTCCTTAGCTCCTTGTTAGATGAATTTCTCAGACACCAAAACTTTGCTGCACACAAGGTGGAGGACTTAAATGTGGCCCCCATTTCAAATGATGTCTATAATGACGCCAAAATGCTGTGATGTCATATCTTGTGAAAGTCCTCTTTGCCTTTGATCATGCTAATTTTACTGGTCAGAGTGATCTACAAGATGCTGTCAATCAGGAACTTGAAACCAAAACTTTCAAACACACAGTCAGATTCTATTCCCACCAAACTTTTCACATGACAATTGATCGGAATTAACACAGACTCTTAAAATTTTCACACTATTTTTCTTTATAATTCTGTACGTTGCAATTCAAAATGAAATCAGGTGAAAACGATTTTAGTTCAACCGAGGTATGATTCTCATTTTGCTTTGTCTCCTACCCTAAATATTAATGATTGTGAATAATAACTGTAACAATACAAAATAATTAAGAAAAATGAAAATCAAACTAGGTTGAAATAATTTTAATCCAAATTTCAATTTGAACCACAACGTACATGTATAAACATTTGATTACATGAAGTACTTGGAACTTCATACTGTATTTGATGAGAGCATCATTGAAAAGTTCTTCAACTTTATCATTGCATTTCATTCTCAAAATTTAATGATTATTTTTTTCACAAATTGTTTCCAATCTTATAGATTAACAAGGCCAGGATTGAAAGGAATATGTCTGCTCTTGGAAAATTTAAGGATAAGGACAGGAAAGTTGCATCAGAAATGTAAGTGTGACTAAAGGCAATACATGTGCTGTACTTCCCTTCCTCCTTATCCATGTGCTGCTGAACGATTAATTTGCAGATTTGTTCCCCTTCTGACTTCTTGTTTTTGCATAATAAGATGACCATTCCTGCTTTGTCCTGCTAAAGCAGTACCAAAGTCATTTCTTGGTGCAGCCATACAACGCTGATGATACATGTAAGACCTCCTCCAATGTTAGAAATTTTGGCAGCTTCTGTGAGTACCAGAGCACAGATTACGTAAGCTTACGTAAAACAAAAGAAATAAAAGACAGGAAACAAAACAACTCCAAATAAAGACTATTCCCAAGTTACTAAAAATACAAAGCTTTCCGGTACCTGCAGAAAGACCCGAAATTTCCTTTTGAGGAGTACAAAAAAGGCCTGGGCACCAGTTTGCACGGTCAGCATAAGATAGCACAGGGGCAATCTCGAACCCAGAGTCCTCGGGCTCTTTGGTCAGCGGGTGGGCGCCCGGAGAGACTCTGGGATAATGGACGCCATTTTTCCCACAAAATCTGGGACGGTTTCTTTAGAAGTTGTTAAGTAACAGCCAATCAAAAAATTCGAATTTTTTTCATTATCCCAGAGTCTCTCCTGGCGACAACCCGCTGACCAAAGAGCCCGAGGACTCTGGGTACGAGATTGACACAGGGTGAAGTAGTTTTCTGCGCCCGCAATAATGACAATCCGCACAGAAGCCCTAACCGTATATGTTTTCAAGGGAAAACACAGGACCCGGACTTTATATCTGTAGGAGCTAATAACGAGTGCCGAGCAGCTGTTCAAAGCCGTGTTAATAGTGTTGAACCGACATAAGTACTAAGACAGCCTGTAAGTTTTTTTAGCTTTAATCTAATTTAAAATTGAGTCTCTTCACAAGATAGACCGTATAAAAATTATTTACTTTCCCCAAGGTCGAGGTTTTATAGTTTTAATAAATACGACGTATAGATTGCAACTTTAAAGATCTGAAAATTATAGACTTTGCTGTCTAATCTCTCTGCAGTGAAACGAAAACAAAATAATTTCTAACTTAGTATAAGTAAGAAAACATCAGACCGATAGGAGGGGGCATCTCGTTTATTGATCAGACATAAATAATAACAAAACCACGGGAAATTACAAAAAGAAAATCTCCAAAAATGAAGTGACCAAAAGCGGAGATACCGTCGAAGTGACAACTCCAAACGGACTAACTCCATAAATAATCAATTCTAGCATAATTACGTAGCCTACATACTAATGAATCTACATAACAGCAGGAAACTGTCTAACAGTAACAACGTGAAAAAATTAATTATATTTGCATCAATTTGGGAGACGCCAGTAGCAACTTCATTAAGCCACACCCCCACTGCAAGGTATTAGCCTTTCCGTTGTAACCCCATCCAAAATACCCAGGGCGTTTAAGCTGGAGTTTAATAATAAGTATGTTACCTTAAATTTTACCAGGACTGAGGCTGAATTTCACTATTCTAAGGCAGCCAAGAAACTGGAGCTGACTCGAACCGAGGTTTTTGCTTTGACACAGCAGTTTGAGGCTAGTCTGAAACGGATTGAGGTCAGTTTAGTTGGTTTCTCGGAACGGATGCATTGCGCTTTTCCTTGTCAACACTGATTTTGTCCGTCTTGACATACCGCTGGCAAAGGCCAACCGCTAGGGAGCTGCTGTGCAATTTATTGCGGGTTGATGCAATGCATGTAAGTTGCGTGGCTCCGCAGGGACAACCGGATTTAGGGCAGCCATAAACGCGAGCATGCAATACGGCCCTGCTGGAAAGATGTATGGCCACGATACGATTTGCCATGACAACTTAGGGTAATCGCCCTCAGAAACCGGCTTCACTTATAAAACCAAATATTTTGCGGTTTTACCAGCCTCACTCGGTAAATAAGTCGGTAAATCGCGATCCTCTAACTCTTGTTTTGTTGAATATTCCAGGAAAAAGGTGATGCGCTGAAGAAAAGCCTGGCTGAACTGGCAATTGCTGCAAATCAGCTTGCATTAAAAAAGAGAACACAAGAAGTTGAAGATGATCGGTATGTTTTGTTTAAGAAGTTAATACAAATTACGAATTACCCACTCTGGCGGTTGCAAACATGCGACGAATATCTCCACAACCGCAAGAAAAGGCTGTGGCTGTGGAGAAGGGATTGTGCTATTTTTTATCTCGATGCAAATCGAGAGTAAATTGCTGATGCAGGAACTACACGTGCCAGAAAAGAAAGGCCTATCGAAATTTCTGTTTTAAAGTAACATCTGTTTGCTTGTTTGTTTGTTTACTTACTTCATAGATACGTTAAAGACACAAGCATTAAGGACATCCAGGTTTGAAGAACTGCATTTGAATTCGTACTTTAATAACTGACCGAGGGGAAATGCTAACCTTTTCGGCGAAGACATCTGCGGCAGATGGTTAGACTTGCTAGTCTTCTAGGATAAGGACGATAAACCGTAGTCCCTGTCTCAGAACACGTGTGTGGGACGTTCATTAAAGACGTAGTCCCGGGTGCATTGGCGTATCACTCATTCTGTTCTGGAAGGGGGCTTGTGCGGATTCTACTGACCATTCGGCACTCTAATACGATTGTGAACTGCAAGGCTGTGGTTTGCGCCATAAATCAGTCTGGCAAAGTTTCCCTCAAAAACAAAAAACAAAAAAGCACTGACAGTGTTTTAAAGCGCATTTGAGTACATGTACGTATCCACTGAAGGTGCCCTATAAACCACATCATTATTCTGTTCGGCTAAAACAAAAAAGTGGTTTCTCTTTGGTTGTTTATCTTATGTCGTTCCTGATTCTCTGTAGGACGACAGACGTCGTAAGCAAAGCTTATCAGAAAAGCTCAAGTAAGTGAGTTAAGACAAACGTTAGAGCTGATGCAATTATCGATAGTGGTGATGACGTGATGCATTCGCAAGCCAGAAGTGTGGAGAACTGACCGAATGTGCCCTCATCCTTGTTGTAGGAGTATATCAGATCAAGGAGTTAAACTTGAATACAATAAACGTCGAATGAGCAGAGACCTGATGGTTACCAAAGACATGTTATCGCTGAAATCGAGAGAAGGTAAGTAAACTGCAGAATGGACAATCTCAGCCTTGTAGCAGAGAGCTACAAGTCTTATTCAACCATCCCTCCCCCCTCCCTCCCAAAACCCGAACCGCCATCACTGACGGGCCTCGTTTCCTAGACCGTGGGAACGAGGTTCGCTTGATTCCTGTATTTTATAGCAAGTGATCTCTTCTTGTCTTTTACCTTTTGCTAACAGAGGGTCGGAAAATGACAGACATAAATCGGAGGCTACAACACAATTCAACCCATCAGAAGCAAGCTAAACAAGCTGCAGAATACCTTGAACTTGATCGACAGGGAAAAGAAATCGAAGAGAAGGGACAGGTAACAGCCAGACATCTAAATTTTCATGCAGTGTGTACAGTTTCCGGTCCTTTTCACCCTCAGAGAGATTCAGCCGACACGCCTTTGTCTAGTCTGCAGTCTTTGTCTAGTCTGAGTCTGGTCGGAATAGAGCGACCCTAATAATTTTCATGAGTAATAATTGATAACTAGAGGTATTATGCAAAGTTCTCAAGTATTCTAGGCTAGAGGCCAGCCTGCGCTTGTGCCGTTTGAGAACTCGCGCTTCAGTTTTAGTGTCAGCTGTGGAAAATTCGCGACAAGACGGGAAAAAAGTTAATATGAGAACATTGAAAGAATAAAAGGAACAGCCGAAAACGTGACGGAATTTCATTTTGTTATGGTGCTATAGACCTTATTCATAAATGGCACCTGTTTTATTATTCTTTTGATAATGTGCAAATTAGCCTACCAAGCCTCATTTTAGAGCAAGAATTCCTTTCAATTCACTGTATGGTATCGAGACTTGGTAGGCTAATTTGCACTTGGACAAAAGAATTATAAATTGACCGCCATTTATGAATAAGGTCTATCTGGCTGCACATCGGAAAATAAGCCCCCAGGGATCGTGACTGCCCTTGATGTGCTCTCGTCTTTGTTTCGTCCTCTTTTAGTTTGCTGAAGCACGCAGAAAACATCACATCGAGCAACTGACTAAAGACAGAAGACAGCAGCATTCCTCTCACATGCTGGAGTGGAAAAAGAGATTTCTTGAAAAGCATAACGAAGCCACCCGGCGGGCTCATGAGGACAATGTTAAACATCTTCAGGTGATTAGGGAGTCAGTTTTGTATCGATCGATCTATGGCTAGGATGTAATGCTGTTTTCTCTATTCTGCAGAAAGTCGTGAACAAGATGGAGGAGACCGAGCATGCGCTTTACAACCGTGTGCGCGCGGCCGAAATGCAGCGCCGAAAACAGGAGCAAGATGTTCAGAGACTCTTTACTGAACTACATTCACTGACCAAAGAGAACGATAAACGCATGAAGGTATTCTGGATTCAGTGTTTTTGTTTTTGTTTTTTTTTTCCAAGACGTGAGACGTGGTTAACGCTGATACAAGTTGTTTCTGCAAGTCATCAATAATTTATCGAAAAAACACTTTTGTGGGTGAAACTTTCCTTGTAATTTTGCGTGGAGAAGCTATTAATAGCGAAGCTGATTGAAGGCAAACAGACACAACAACAACAACAACAGCAACAAATTAAAATTTGACTGCTTGTTTGGAAATCGCCGGGATGAAACACTCTTCCTACCATTGGGAATATATCCTCCACCGTATTTATTGTAATATGTAGACCTGTGGGGTCCCCTCTGAATGTGGGCCCCTCACTGAACTGTGTGGCCACCCCGAAAACGGGGCCCTTGTGCGTTGTGTTGGAACCATTTTCAGTTTTGGACTCGTAGTTGTCATTTTGAAGTTTTTTCCATGCATTTGAGACTAGTATTACACGACTCAGGCGGTCGGAGGGCCAATAACTAAAATCAACCAATCAAAATGCTCTATTGCCGGTCCAATATTCTCTAAGTATTGGACCGGGCATTGTCCCGAATGATCCCGCACTTGTATCCCTTTGAACTTGAAATTAAGATGGCGGACGAGGACGAAAATTTCGTCGTAAAACTCCAGAATGGATGGCTGACTTTGAGAAACCCTGTTTCAGGCTTGAATTAGAAATTTTCAAAAGCACGACGAATGATGGTGAACCAGCTCCAGCGGTAAAATGTACACATGCTAAGCCCTCAGAATCTGGTCCTTTTTATCCTGTACATTTTCCGCATAATGTTACATGGAATTTGTGAAAAACCTTCAAAGCTTTCTTCAGTCGTATAATAAATCTCTTATTAACCAAGCTTGCTCGGGACCGTACTGGGAGAATATCGGCCCTCGGTCTTTTTTGTACGGACCTCGCTGCGCTCGGTCCGTACGGTCAAGACCTCGGGCCGATATCCTCCCAGTACGGCCCTCGCGCTTGGTTAATAAGATATATTTATTCCACTCGCGCTTGTTGGATATGAGATGATTATAGCCAACTCGGCGCTACGCGCCTCGTTGGCTATCTATCATCTCATATCCAACGCGCGCTCGTGGAATAATTGTTAATTATATTCAAATCTAATTATAGATAGTGGCGTGTAATGCAATGTAACATACTAAAACAAAATTATACTCACTGCTTCACTGTTGCAACTGAACTAATTCAGTTGGGAATTATAAAGGACAAAGTGTGATTTTTCTAAGAACATACGCCTTGGTGAACCTACAAAAAATATTGAAATCGCTACATTTTCTTAGGTTGGCAGGCAGGCTATTGAATAGTTGAGCAGACATTTGCTTTTACGGTGTTTAAATTTCTTCCAAATTTAGTTCGCTTATCGGTCTCATTTATTCACTCACTCGTTCTCTCTGTCTGTCTGTCTGTCTGTCTGTCTTTTACAACATCCACCAAAACCACCTTCGCGGAGGTAAACTAAGGTTGAATCTCAAAAAACGAATTATAATTTGTTCAGACTCGATCTTACCGCTGTCTCAACCTCGTTTGTTTAATTTGGGTTTATCGGTTTGGTACATTGTCAGAAATTTGCAGTTATAGATATATACTGAGTGAAGTGACAGGATTAACGTATTCAGTGTTAGGCTATTCGCGCATAAGGATTTGCTTAAATACTTAACATGCACACATGATAAGTACAACATTCTATCACGTCGCTCCGTATATATTAGTCAGGTTCAAATTGTATTTGCCGCTTGAAAATGATGCCATAGCGATTTCTTTCGCTAGTTTTTCCCCTTAAATATGTCGATCTCAAGATAAAATACCCGTGTAAAATATTTAGGCTTCATCGGTCAGTATTGTTCTTCACTGACCAGAGGCTCGTTATTACGTGAAAAACTAAATACATGGCCAAAGTCGCACTTTTGCTTTGCACGAAAACAACAAAATCGCGACAGAATTTCCTTGAATGAAGAAGCTGCTTGTCCTTCCCTGCTGCCGGAGGTTTACAACAGAATAAACTCAGCTAAAGGAAAACGAAACGAAGCAAAGCGTGGACGTTCTACTTCCACATCTCCACTGCGATTTTACATGGTGCTGTTATCTCTTACGATGAAACCCGAACTGCCGGCAACCTTTTTCAACAGATGCTTATGCGAATATAAGGGTACGTGTAAGAAAAATAATTTGTTCATACAATCAAAGTCCACGGGAGTCCCAGAAGGCACAAAACACTTTCTTACTTTTGACACCGAATCATTAGCTATTGTTCTCTTTGAATAACTTGTTAGTACTTTTGTCCAGGCTCTGTCAAACCTGACACAGTTATGTCATTGTATACTCTCATTTTGTTGTTGTCGTGTGTTCCCGCGGAATCCAAACAACCAACCAAACAACCAAACAAACAAAAAAAGAGAAAATATGTCTTAAAAAATAATTTGCGAAGGCTTAAGCGACAACGCTTAAAAGTTTAACAGGAAATTGCGCTGTTTCTTTAGCTATTTTAGCACTTTTAGCAAATGCGCAAGCGTAGACTCCGTGAACTCCAAGGCGTACCCCCCGAAACTCCGTACCATATGGAAGGCAAACTCATTACACTGGTAAATATATAAGCGATCGAAATTATAGTATAGGCTGAATGGACCTGAGCTGCAAGTACGAATGGGATCTGTCACGTATGGTCTAGGGGCCGACATTTCTCTCCCTCACTGCCTATCGGGGATAGGTATCCGAAAGTAGCATGTATAAGCGATCCGCGGGCCGAAATCTCGGGGAGACTCGTCATGGTACACCGCTCAGGCTTAAATGTCCAGAGGTACCGTTACCGGTTCAAATGTTTTTTGTTTTTTAATTTAATTTTTTTAACATTAGATATTTAGTGTAAGCATGTGCAGTTGCCCTTGTGCTTGTACGTACCTAATGTACGTACCACTTGGGAGACACATTGGCTACATTGAAATACTTGAAAGAGCTTGAAAAACACCGTGGCAGTCGAGAAAGACCGGCAGTTGCGGCAATTAAGGAAATTCTTGCACCATGTTGTTGTTTTCCGGTGCACTAAACCAAAGCAAAAATGCGATCTTGGCCAAGTGTCGAATTTTTGGCGATTAACGTGCCTCTTGTGAAGAACAATATTGGCTGATGATGCCTAAATATTATACTTTTAAATAGATACATTTATCATGATTTAAGGATGCTGAAATTAGCGAAATAAGTGGATCACCGGAAAACATTGCTGTGGTTGCGTGAAGTCTTACGGTCTCCACTGACCCTAAGCACACCAATCCATCAGACTTTGCGCCTAAAATCAGTGCTTAATAATAAAAATTGGTTCGTAATAATAAAAGCCGGAGCCTAATAATGAAATAAATTGTGAGCAATGATAAAATTAATTAATGGCCAATAATACACGGAGATGCTCAATAATAAAAACCAAAACATAAGAATAAAAAAAATAAAGCATAATAACAAAAGTACTGTCAAACAAGAAAGATAAGTGGCTAATAACGACAAGCAGTGCATAATAATAACAAGGAAATAGTTTTGGAGAGAATGCCCCCTCTCCCCTCCACTTCATAATAAGGATTGTGTAACCACCTGATACGAAAACCCAAAAAATCCACTGAGGGGGGAAATGGGAACGTATTCTCCAACCAAATGCAGGCACATCAACCTCTGGGGTCTAGAGGTGATTACAAGATTATCAGACGTTCAAACATGAATGAGCCTTAATTAAAATTTGAAAGTTCGCGACCCATGAGATGAATAAATTTATGTTAGTCAAACCTTATATATGTTTATGAAACAAAACACTACATGCATTAATGCCATGGAGGCACACGGGCTGCCGTTCTTACCAACAAGGAAAATATTGATTTGGATTGATTTCTTTGGCACTGCCACTTGCAGCTCAGTTCTGCCGAATTTGAGTACACTTATGCTGGTGGTGTGAACTCTTTGTGCTAAATTATGAATTACGCAAAAGGGCGCTCCGGATTATGTTTCCTCAACTCTCCTACAAACAAGCTCTATTAGCAACTAATCTCGAGTCTCTGTTTGACCGAAGAGAATCTGACTAAGAAACTGTTTGATGGAATCGCCAACATTAATTCGCATAAATTATACCAACTCCTGCCACCTCTAAACGTTCCAACAGCTCAGAAAACAGCGCAAGTTTAGGGTGACTAAATGTAAGACTAAAAAATTCCAGAACAGTTTTATCATACGTAATTCCAAGAAGTATTGTGATTAGTTAACTGTAATAAATAGTTTTAATTAGTTAACTGCCATTTAAGCTCCTCGTACGATTCGTACATATTTTATTCTATTCAATGAACGTGGTTTTTGCGTTTGTATGTAGGTATTTATGAGATAACTAATTTTTAATGTGTGTGTATTCTTAATTTACTGTAAACTAAAGCAAATTCAGCCTTTTTGGCTGTAAGGTTTTAAATGCAATAAACTATCAATCTCTCTCTCTCTCTCTCTCTCTCTCTCTCTCTCTCTCTCTCTTTCTTTCGCTCGCCCCACGCTCATTCGTTCATTCCTCAGTTTGCTTTACATCTGTTATCGTCCCTCGTAGGATATTCAAGAACAATTTGACCGCAAAAAGGCCGAGCTTGAACAGAAACTTATACGCGAGAAAGCTGAACTGGCAAAGGTGAGTCGAGATTTCTCTCCTTCAAAGAAGTTTAAGTTTCAACCATTTTGATTTTATCATTCTTTTTGTTGGCCAGCTGTTTCCATTTGTTTTGTCTTGAGCTACTGCTGTCGGAGAGTTTAGAACTGATAAAAAAAATACGCGAGATGCTTTTTACCTTAGTGTCATAAGAACAGGCATTACTCCAGACAATCGCCTTGGAAGACAATTCAATGAACTAACCGGTCCTCGGTTGTTGAAAGCGTGCGCCAGCAGGCTGTGCCTGCGGCTGTGCGTATTGTACATGCGCGCGCATGCTTCCGCCGTTGTGTGTTGTGTTATGCGCGGCCATCTTGGGCCAGGACTGTATTAAAGCTGTTACGTTGTTGTGACATTCCCGTCCTCTTAACATTGGCGGTGGATAACTTTAACCGGTGGATAAGGCGCTGCCAGCATTTTCAAAATGTTGAAAGATATCTTTATTACAATAAATAATCGTGAATGTACACACAGTCCTCTTAGCTAATTATGACTACAGCATTCTGAGATTGAAAACTTCCGCAAGTACATGTATTTTATTAGTGGAGTATACTTAGAGCGGTTTTCGCTTTAGTGTCGTAAAACCCAAACCAAAAGTAATTGCATAGTTCAATCCAATCACACTCTGAAGGAAAGACACCCTCTACCTCGTTCCCAGGAGAAAAGCCGTGGGGAACGAGGTTGGACGGGCGGGGACACGGGCGAGGTTGGACGAGGTTGGATCAGTTTTGATCTTGTGAATATAGCAGTAGTGGCGAAAATCGCTCGCTCTCTCGCTCGTTAACTGCTTGTATGTCAGTCTGTCTGTTTGTCAGCCAGTCATCTCCTGAAATCAGGATTTTTATTTTGTATTTTTTTCTTTTTTTTTTCTTTTTAACCCTTTAAGGCGCATCATCAACGCGAAGAGAGCATCCAGAGACTGTATCTTCACAAAGCAAGACTAAATAATGATAAATACTTGCTTTCCGAAGAGGAAAGGGTAAGATATTACTAAGCATGGTCGGGAGCCAGTAAGCCGGAGCGTGCAACTTCAATATCTGTGTCACGACGTTTTCACAGACGGAGCTATTTTTACATTGATTTTCCCGCGAATTCAGTCTCCCACAGAAGCCTTGCTAGCCAATCATAAGCCTTGCATAATTAATTGTTTGGACGCGTGCGGACTGGAACTAAAATTTCGCGGGGAAACGTGTCTGAAAATATCTTGGTCTGTAAAATGGTGTGACATAGCCCTAGTATCGGTTATGGGCTCCCGGCATGGTCTACAAATTGCACCTGCAAATATGTTAATGCTTGCTTTTACTACAAACGAATTACCCGTGAAGGGTTGATTATTCGTCGGACAGTCCGTCTTAATGTGAAAACGGCACAGTGTTCGTTTGACAGACAATTTTGTCTTATTGTTAACGCCCTCTAATCCCTCTATTTTGATGGGTTTCGAAGACGGAATAGCCTTCTAAGTCACAAGGTGTGTATTGATTTTGTCTCGAATAACAATGGACGTCAGATAGATCAGTTTCAAATAGAAAGGGAGCGTTCCATTGTGGAAAGGAAAACGGCTCCCGAGTTTCAAAAGCTTGGTCCGTTAGATGTAAATTCGAGCCGCACGAATAGCAGTTTTGAATGCACATCAGGACCAATAGTTCGTGAAGGGGGTTATCCGTTTATTTGTGAATTTCTATTGTTGCTAGGTATGGAAAAAAGGTATAAGACACCGTTATGCGAGCCAGTATTTGAAATATTCCATTTCTTTGTGCTTGACTTACAGGAGCATGATCGTCTAGCCAAGATTGGCCAAAGAACAGACAATATGGTCCAAGAAGCTCATTCCTGACGGTCGTTTATTCAGTCCCCAGCTTTTTGCTGGGAAACAAATGGGTGGTATTTTCTATCTCTACTTATATCAATCAAAAATTGACACGCACTGGGAAAGGGGTAGACAAGAAATTGTTTTTGTTTGTTTTGTTGTTGTTTTGTTTTGATTTGTTTTAAAGGCATCGCTCCCAAAACGCTGCCCCATCAACTGTGCGGAGCCTGGTGCAAGTGTAGAATTGTCTGGGTGTATATGGTTATATATTGTCTGGCATGCCAAAAAGCAGAGTTTTCACAGGCACCCCAAGCGTAATATGTTAAGGAATAGGCGATTAAGGTGTTACACCCCTTTCTTCACTCATTACGCTTTGGCTGCTCGTTAGTTGTTATGAAATAGAGTGTTCAATGTTACCGAGTTACCTTTTAATCATTGTTCCTGTTGAAAAATACAGTGTTGTTGCTTTTGTAAAACAAGTAATCAGATATATAGCAAATTATGTTAAGTAAATCTTTTGCACAATTAGAGGTTGGAGGATGTTTTATCGTTAACAAAAAGGCGTGTTTAGTTAGCATTAAGGAAAAGAAGATTTGCGATTTTAGATTTCGTCTTATTACTGTTTTATTTTATCATAAGTATATTATTATTTTTTTTACAAAAGTCCTTAAACCACTTCAGAGTTTTGTACGTGCGTTTGCGATTAAAAGCGATATTATTGCGGAAACGTGTTGCTGATATGTTGAATTCAGTTTCAAATTATCGAATTCCAGACATTTTATTTTGCGTATAACTTAGTATTACTTATCTGATATGATTTGATCGTGATGGGAGAAAGCCACGATAATTCTGCATGGTAAATTATTTAGGGGCTACAAACTTCCTCTTTCCAAGGCAGCTTGTTCAGTCTATTTTGCTCCCGCGGTTTAAGCTGTCTTTCAAAGTTTATTCATTATTTTTCTTCATACAGAGAAGAGTATGGGACATACAAACCAAAAAGTCCTTAATTCATGAATTTCATTTTCAGGTAAAACGACTCGACGCGGGAAACCCCTGCATGCATGCAGTCTGTTTTGGCGTCGCTCCATTGAGCAGCTTATATTCCCTCTATTACTTTAGAAAACAATATTACAAAGCATGTAATTATGGTGAGCACAGTGTGCTTGCCTGATCTAGAGAACATTTTTTTCTTAGAAGAGTGTATCGTCAAAGCTTGACCATCGATTGGGCTTGCTTTGCCAGGAAGAATAAAAGAGGACAAAGTAATTTGTCCATCCTCTCGTTCAAAGAAGGCTGCGTGCAAATCCCGCTCTGACCACCAAGTGGATTTGTCTTCGGTGATCCCAAATTCAACTTCGGTGGTCCGCAATTTAACTTCGGTGATTCCAAATTCAACTTCGGTGATCCCGAATTCAACTTCGGTGATCCCGAATTCAACTTCGGTGGTCCCGAATTCAACTTCGGTGGTCCCGAATTTAACTTCGGTGATCCCGAATTCAACTTCAGTGATCCCGAATTCAACTTCGGTGGTCCCGAATTCAACTTCGGTGGTCCCGAATTCAACTTCGGTGATCCCGAATTCAACTTCGGTGGTCCCGAATTCAACTTCGGTGATCCCGAATTCAACTTTGGTGATCCCGAAATCAACTTCGGTGGTCCCGAATTCAACTCCTCCACGCTTTTTAAATAACTAACTGGTTGCTGCCTTCCACTGAGTTGGGTTTCATAACGTTTGTTTCTATTTGAATTGCTTACTTTCTATACACTTCCCCACAAGCTTGAAGCCTCAAATATCACCGTGTAAACATAAAATTTCTTTACTTTTTACTTTTACTTTAATGTGTCGCTGGACTTGGCCTGTACGACCAGCCCTCTTAATATTAAATTTTTCGATCAGAGGTTGCGTTTAAGTTTTGTTCTGCTCATTTGTGTATTCAGTGTCATTTGAATTGTCACGTGTACCTCCATGCACACTGTTGATTTATAGGTGGTTTTCAACCAATCTCTAGGGGCAGGGATCACAATGAATTGTACAACTACTGGTGGACGAACAAAGAAAGCTAATGAGAGATCTATTGTTTTCGTCCGCCAACATGGCGGCGATGACGTCGCGTGAAAAAACCACTATTATCTCGTTATTCTTCAGTCGGCTCGG
>BLFK01000627.1:118460-145831 GCA_014634185.1 Astreopora myriophthalma | reverse complement strand
AGTGTAACATTAATGTAAAAGAAGACTCTTGTAAAATAAACCTTAGTCTTCATTATAGAATTAGTAGGCTTTATTTTAAAAACGGCACGTGATTACCAAGTTCTGATAAGCTATGATTTGCCGCGGTGTTAATATAAAGAAACACTGAAATGATTAGTCTTCGGTTCGAAAACCAGCCGTTTAATAACGCTCATTTCGCAGTTGACAAGGTTGCCAATAATGCAGCCGTATTATGCAAATCTTACCATCGCGTCTCCAGTGTTGGGTAGTGTTTGTGAATCTTATCATCGCGTCTGCAGTGTTGGGTAGTGTTTGTGACACGGCATAAACAATTATACAGGTTAAGACCTGAGAAATGTTTTGAACGACGTTTTCCTCAATCCACATTCAAACCGACTTACAGGGTTTTAAGAATTAAAATAAAACGGCAACTGTGAAGCAATAAATTAATGATTGCTTCTCTAATGCTTGATAAATATACGATATATGGTGAAGATGATATAGGGATTGTTGTCAGCAAGTCTAGCTACGTCAAGTTAGCCGAGTTCAATGGAAAACTATAATATTTAGGACCAGTTGTTTCTTGCAAAACGCGTCAAACGGTAGTTTTCAAAACAAAGAAACTAGCTTACCTTATCAAGAAAGAATCTTACACTGTTCTTCAAACTTAAGCTTTCAACCTGATACCGCATACGTCTTTACAGCTAGACGTTCGTTTTTTTTCGATTTTCGTTGTCTCCTACTACCTCTATCCTGTCGCAATTAAATTGACTTCACATCGTCTTTCTTATTCTAAAAGCGTTAGAAATTGGCAGATGTCACAGGGAGAGAATGTCCATTAACTGAGGAAGTAAAGTGCTATCAATAATTCTCTTTTTGTTCGCTTTACAATTTGCCGGCTATACGATTGGCCGAGAGAGGTTATCACCAGGAAATAAAAACCGAATCGCCCTTCTTTGTCATGTTTTATTTGAAAAAGAAATGGAGACAAATATGCATGATTAAAATGGAAACCGCGATAAAATTCACTTGCAGTTTTTCAAATAAACTCAGTACGTACCCTCAGTGATAGAATTATAATTATAGATGATGGCAGGAAAAGTGCTATCTTTCAGTTTGTCTATACACAAGCACAGATGTTATAAAAGGCCCTCACTTCACTGTGTATATGGTGCTGCGAAATGGATAAGGCGCTCCGAAACCTAAAGAGCACATGGTTCATAAATTTCCACTTCGTCACCCCTCCACGGCCATACTTTATACTTGCATGTCAGTCTTCTTTATTGAGTGCAATTGACAACGTATCCGGTGGCAGGTGTATCTCGAGAACCCAAACCGAACGATCGTATAAAAATTGAACAAATTGTTGGAAAGACCAAAACAAAAACTGGTTTTATAATTTAAACTATTTTTATGACCCTCGATAAAATTGCGTACTGGACGAATTACTTAAACACGCTTACTCAACAGCTATCGTCTAAATAACTGTCTACCTTTTTGCCCTCGATATGCAATGTCTAAACGATTATCTTTCTTCAAGCAAACCGTGCTTCAAGACAACTGTCCTCGATCGGGGAGCCTTTTGTAGTATAATAGAGGACTTGAGGTTATAGATAGCAAAAAAAGAACCAAACAATTGTAAGCTTGCAATAGGCCATTTCCAAGTAACTTGCACGGAGCCTCCTCATTTATTCAAGGCTTTAAATCGAGTCTCTATGATCACGCAAATAATACCATTTTTTTGTGATTTGAAAGATGAATCTATTTACATTGTTCAAACTCACAGATAAAAATAAAAGAACATAAGCTAAACTGCACCCTGCATCATGACTTTCTCCGAGTAATGTGATCATAGATCACCACTTGCGTGTATTTAGCTGTTTCAATGGCGATTCTTGCTGAATTATCGCCCGGAGTTAATGCCTGTTGAGGGAAAAAATGGTCAATGAAATGTACGTGTAAGAAATATGTAGAACATTAAAACAATGTCCCCTCCCCCACTGCCCCTCCCCCTAAAAACAAACAAACAAACAAACATGCAAAACCAAAGAAAGAGTGTCAAGCCAAGTTATCGACCGGCCGAAGTAATTTCTCCGCCTAAAACTGTCTTGGATAGGTTTTTCGACTGATTTCCGGTCTTTCTCGATCGCGAAATGAGTCGTTCTCCACCACATTCACATCAAACGGCCTGTTTTTTTGTTTTTGTTTTTTGTTTTAATCTTAATTAAAGAATTCACGAATTTGGTACACCATACCTTGGGATCTACATTAAGTATTTTGCGGTCTCTCTTGTTTTTGAACAGTAATCCTGACGGATTTTCTGCTATCACCTGCAAAATGAAATTTTAGAAGGGAGGAAAAAGTCTATATCAATTAGGGAATCAGACTGTTAACTAATTAAAATCGACCATCCATAACTACTCAAAAAGCTTTTAAATGGGGCGGTTTTCAATTGAGTGTCGTAAAACCGAAACAATGGGATTACAGAGCCAATCACGTTCCGAAGGAAATCCACCTTTCAGCCAATCACAGATCGAAGTAATTCACTATTTGGTTTTATTGGCCAATCAGAATTCAAAGAAAGTCAACGCAGCCGGCGCGAAGCGCGGGAAACTTGAGTGACTATCAGTCGCAATTGGCTTTAGTTTTGGATCTGATTGGTTGAAAAGCCGACGCAAGTTTCTTGATCCAAGGGCAGAGCAAATTAAAACAAAAGGCAAAGCAACTGTATAATTGCTTTCGAAACTCAGTTGAAAATGTGCCTACCTGATAATTGGGTGTAGGATTAGAGGTAGCAGTTTGCGTTTCCCAGTTGTAGAAGCTTAAGTCAGAAGGTCTTGGCAGGAGTCGTTTCCTTCCGTGAAAGTAAGGTTCAAAATCTTCAGTCTAAGGAAAAAAAATGAAAAAAATCCATTTCAGAAAGACCTTGTACCTTCAATCACTTACAAACATTCACTCCTACGAAAGTTGGTTTACTAAGCTAAATGGCTTGGTTCATTATTTTTTTGTTTGTTTGTTTTTCAAAACGAAGACACGCTATCAGACGAATGGCTCCCATTGAATTCGCCTATCACCCAAGATGGCTGCCAATTTAAAACGCACCTTCCAACGGTCATGGCAAATACACTGTGGATAATAACTTCCAAGGTGATAAGGGTAACTGGGGATCTCAAAAACAAGAAAGGCAAACAACATCTAACATAACATGGATCACTCGAAAGCAGCCTCTCACTGCAAACTTATAGGGAGCTCTGTGTCGATGGTTGATTATTAGACAAACTTAAATTAGATAATGATCCACATGTACCCAAGAGCTTTTTTTTTTTCACCTGAGTTTCATCACAAGTGCAGGTGGTGGGGTTCATGCAACCAAGCAAAGCCCAAATTGCTAGTGTGCTCCTTACAAGGCCTGAGACCACAACACCGGGATGTATGTCCCCTACTCTTCGTGAACAGTGTGTGGGTTCTTTAACGTTCCACCAAGTTATTTACAAACCAAAGCAGGGTTGTGAGATGGGACCCACTGTTTATCGTCCCTATGCGAGAAGACTAGACAGTCTAACCATTTGAAGATGTCATTGCAAAGGCAGCACTTTCTCCTCAGTTATTTAAAGACCCTGAGTGATGGTCTGGCCGAGGTTCGAACCCACGACCTCCTGCACAACAGTCCCGCGCTCTACCAACTGAGCTATCTGGTCAGTGGTCAATACAGCCATTAAAGTTTTTAAGGATGTAGTTCAAGTGGATATACTAGACATCACAACATGACAACCTCTATACCATCTATTATTATACAGTAATACATGTCCCTTGCACGAGTTGTCTACAAGTTGTCTGTTTTAGGTTTTATCAATTAAATCAGAAGCAGGTCGCATTTTTCAAATTATAATTTGTTGTTAACTGCAAAGACTAATTAATATTTATTTGGAATATATTATCCACACCTTTAAGCGATGAGCATAATCTATGTAGCCAGAGATTTCCTGTGGATCAAAAATCACTCTGTGAGCAGGGGTAGAGCAGTAAAGGTAGTGGTAGGGGGTAGGAGATATAGGGATAGAGGATGGGGGTGGGGAGGGATGGGAGTAGGGGGGAGAAGTAGAGAATAATAGGTGAGAGATAGGGGATAGGGGTACAGGGTTAGGGGTGGGGAATAAAGGCTAAGGGATAAGGGTAGGGCTGAAGGTAGGGTAATGGTAGAGGGTTGAGCTAAGGCAGGGGGATGGGATAGGGAATGGGGATGGGGGGTAGGGAATGGGTCTATGGGGTAAGGTTTAAGAAATGAAAAAGAAAACAAACAAACAAGCACTGAATTTTGCTCATACCTGTCCCCTTGCATTCTTGTCCCTGATGAAAATTATTGTCTTCATTTCAAGGAGAGAACAAAATTGACAAAACGTTTCAAAAGGTGATACGACAGACGGCTCTGTTGTTTTTAGAGTTAGGGTCCATTCATTTGTTTCTTGTGGCTGTAATGGTATTTACCTCTCTTAATAACAGCCTCTAAGAGAGCTCAGTGGAGAATCCCAGGTGGAAAGATTTTACAAGATCTTTTAACAATCTTGTAAGACTGGTATTAAGATTAAGATGTTTGAAAGATCTTGTTTAAGATCTTTCATCATAAAGGGAGTCACTGTCTCACCAAAATCTATAACATTTATTAATTTCATGAAGCATTCTGTACTGAGGATTAGACAACTACCAACAACACTGAAAGGCTTAATTTCAATTTTAGGCACCAACATCAATTAAACATACTTTTTTTAAAGTTAACACTTACTGTCATTTTCCCACTTCTGTTTGCCTCCTCACGCTCTGCTAAGGCCTTTAAGAATGGATCTTTGAGATCTTTTCCTGAACTTGCTAAAGTTCTGCAAGACAATAATCTAACATGGAGAACCTTTACAGTAGCACTATGCCACACAAATGACCAGTATCTGCATTTACTACATAGATGAAACAAATGTTTGAATG
The DNA here is from genome assembly GCA_014634185.1 of Astreopora myriophthalma. Taxonomy (NCBI): domain Eukaryota; kingdom Metazoa; phylum Cnidaria; class Anthozoa; order Scleractinia; family Acroporidae; genus Astreopora; species Astreopora myriophthalma. The sequence goes on along the minus strand of BLFK01000627.1, from coordinate 140,857 downwards.
TGTCTCTCAAGAACTTTTGACATTTAAGTGGTAATCCTAAACATGTTTACTGAAACAAATTCAACTTCATGCTCAAAACTGCTTAATACATTTGCAAGGAAAGAAATTCCATAGCTTTCTGTTTCTTTCAATATGCAAACAAAATACCCAAATAAATTCTGAATCTGACCACGGAAAAGTTTACAACTGGCCTACAACTTTGAATAATTTATTTAACTTTAAAAAATACTCTCAGATCACATGGCTCAGAACTTCATGTTTGCCCACATATACAGTGTACTTAGTGCAGATCAGCACAAAGTATTGTTGACTATCATTTGAAGTGTATTGTTTATTCCCATAAATGTACGGGAATGTGGGCTAGCATTATAAAGTTCTTGCTGGTCACAGCAGGTAATGCAAACAATAAAAAGTGGATCCAACTTCTGTTGACTTCGCTTTGATAGTCTGCTGGCCTCTGCAGCTTGCTTCCTTGCTTCAAACTCCTCTCGTTTAAGAACCTTAAACAAGATGAATCTTATTTAAACACAACACTCAGAAAAAAAGGCAGAAGAACTCACTGACTTTTCTAGCAGCCACAAGGAATTTTCTAACCGCCACGAAAACTGTACATTTCAAATGTGATTTTGTAATCATACGGGTTCTGCTAACCTCGCCACTTCCTCTGTAGCCCAGTTCAACAAGTTGTCTTGCAAGTTCTTCATCCTGTATAATTTAAAGCAACAAGAAAGAAATGGATCATCATATTTAAGTCAAATAGGGCACAATATTTGTGTATAATAAAAACAAGAGTAGTTATGAAAGTTGCCATGCAAGCCCATTTTGGCTGCCAGTATGACTTAATTGAGGATTTGGATTTCAGCCATTCTTAGGGGGGTGTGGATAAAAAATGAAACGACCCAATTTGCTACAAGTACAACTGCACTGATTGAGATTTATATTAATCACTTATATATAAGCTTACCGGCTAAAATTGCAAATTATTTCCATTTTGGAACTTTACTTATTAGTAACTACTGTGATTGCGGTCCGCGATAGGCATGCTTCTTTGCAGATTTTGCATTTAGATTTAGATTCAGATGCCATTTTCGGTATGCCCTGACATTCATGTCAAACTGAAAAAATACAGAACTTAGAGCTACGTGTAACTTATTTAACATAAAAGCGCGTGGTTATATTTATCACATGTACTTGTATAGGATTTCCGTGAGTGACACAAATTTACTTGTTATAGAACAAACAAAGTGTTTCTTTGGCTGCAGTAATCGTAACTAAGGCGCAGAGGAAGTTAAACTATAAAATGTATCTGAAATGATATATTTCGACATCTGATCAATTTGGTCTAACTTCACCAAGTGCTCTATGTAAATTCGATCCAGAAAGACAAGATTAAGTTAAAAATAAAAATACCTCGAGGTAGTAAAGATCTAATGGGGTTATCTGACTATCCAGAAAGTCTTCATATGTGGCAAATTCTGTCACTATATTGTCTGTGGCACCCACGGCTTCTTCGTCCATGTTGAATTTTGTCGCCGTTGCTTGGAAACCGCGCAAAGGTCCTCGCCCCTAAATGGTGCGGGCTCACTTATTCTTTTACCTCGCTCAGTCCTCTCTCCTTTTTGTCATCAGGGGAAAGGACTGAGTAGGGGACTGAGAAGTAAAATAACTTTTGACGTGAGGACCACCCATCCACCACTCCCCGAATTTGACGTACGTGCTATCATTGACCCCATATAAGAGGAGGGGGTGGGGAGGGGGGTATTCTCCCACACACGGCCTTTTGGTTTGGTTTTTACAATTTTAATACCCCTGATGGAAATGCATCTCATGCAAATGTTTATGACCGCACTAATCTGAAATGGGCCAAGACAAATCAACGTCAGAGCAGTAAGTGACTGGGAAATGGAGCAAGCACAGGGAAGTTAGGGGTGGGAAACCTGTGAGTTCCAGCGTTTTCGCTCTCTTTTTACAGAATTTTTATCAGTCTTAATTCTTCAGGATGGTCCTTATCTGAATGGACTCTTTGGAAGGTGTTGCTTTGGGAGAGCTTCGTTTGCTGGGACACAAATCATTGAAACGTACGTATGTGATAAATTTTGGGTAAGCCATAAGGGGCGTGGCCGTTTCATTAAAATTCAGCATAGTAATCTGGGAAAAGCCAAATATAGAAGATGCAATCCCAGCAGGGTGAGGACGAGGGCACACCCGCCATATATACAAACGATAGAAAGTAGGGAGGGAAAGAGGGAACAATGATCTTTACTTGCTTGGAGAAGCGAGCGAAACAGGATTCAACATTTGCGTGTCTCAGGAAGGATCTTCTAAAATTAAGTCCCGGATGGCAGGAACGCCCCAAATGGAAGCTGAGAAATTATTCACGAGACGTAAACAGCAAAAATTCACTCATTTACTTTCTTTGGGAAGTAAATTCCCTGTTGTGCACAAAGTATAGTGATTATATTAATTATCCAAACGAAAATTAAAGTGCAGACCCTTGACTCAGCGACCCTTATGCAACACGGTGTATATATCTGTCCCTTTGGCCCAAATACCTAGACTTGTGACTATATGCCAGCATCATACAAAGTACTCCGCATCTACTTGCTTCTTTCAAATTGGCTGTGGAGATCTAAAGGTAAAGAACGAATTATAACCAGCCTGAAACACGATAAAGAGAAATCAGTTAAAATGAGGTGGATTTTCAATTTACGAGTGGTTATGTTCAGGGCGTTTGTGTAGTGTAGTGGGATGGTTGAGAGGTACGATCGGGCATCGGAAGAGGTGGCGGGGCACTCACACTGAATCAGACCTCGAGAATTCCAAATCAATGAGCATTTCGCTTTCCGGAACTACAATCATGGACAAATTCAGTGGGACAGTAGAGCGTTTTATCTGTCAACTCACTGTTTATCACATATTCTGGGTTCTTTTGCAACCCCCTCCCCCCCATTCAATGTTGCTTGGGGGAAATGAAGTGAAAATAGTGTGCAGGGCTAAAAGTGGACCAGTTTATGACCAACATTGATTAGGGGGGAGGGGGGAGGCATCTGAAGTCCGAGGAATGTGCACTGGACTGAAATAAAAGCAAGTGTCCCAAAGAAATTTGTCCATGATTGTAGATTTAACCTGGCAAAAAAAAAAACAAAAAACAAAAACAAAACAAAACAAAAGTCTCAGTTTTAGCCACCACCCAGATATCGGCATTATATTATACAACTAACCTTACAACGCAAAATGCGCTCTAATCTTCCTTAACAATCTTCTACTTTGTCTGCTGGCTTTGATAGTCCAGCTTGAGTGCAGTACTTTTTTTCCACTGTCAATTTGAGTTCTTCGGGATCTCCATCTTCTTCCAAAATTACCCAGCCAGTCCACTGACACCTGGGCGGTATGGTCTTCTTTCCATCGATGCACTTCAATTCAGAGATAACAAAACGTATGAGGATAAGTACGTACGAGGAGATGTCAAGTGACCCAACTGAGCTATTTGGCTCTAAATGACTCGTTGGTGACCATGATTCTAAAGCGCTCAAGTAACTTCCGCGGAAAAGCGGTGAATAATAAATCATGGTTTCATACAACAGGATTAAGTCAGGATTAAGTTTGGGTCAAAAAGTTGTTTCCCGTGTCCATTTCCTAGCATGGGATTTGCTGTGCAGCGTAAACGAGTGCACTTGGGTTTCTTGTGTCGCAGAGAGAACTCGCTCATGTACGCCAAACTTATACTATACATGAGGATACATTTTGAGTTCCTGTTGCTTTACCTGTTCCTAATGAGTGCTACTGATTGCCCAACTCCCTATACAATAGTTTGAAATCACAATTTATATCAACATACCTCTTGTTTTTTACCGCTTCCAAACCTGTAGATCACCACAGGTGGCACGGGCGAGCGGACAATTTCGGCTGCGTGATAGGGAAAAATGTTGCATATACATGAGCCCAAACAATTTAACTCAAGAATTAAGTCGATTTGAAATGACCCGTCCGTGAGCTCGTTTAGAGTTTTAGGCATCATATACAATACATACGATGCATGTTGTACTTGTTATTTATAGATATCGCGCATTTCGTTTTCACGACCCGGACAAAATAAGTTCACGTTTTCTTGCACTAAAAAATAAAAAATAATAATAAATAAATAAAGTAAAATAACAAGAGAATATAGGGGAAAAAATTCGAGAATTTCGGTGAAAAAAAGAATGGAAACAACAACAACAAACAATCTTTCGCTGTCCCGGCAGAAACTAGTTCCCGAAAAATACAAAACAAAAACAACAACATGATACAAATATCATGGTTGGATTCGAAAAACTCACCTTCGTCTAAAATAATCCTATCCAACAACCATGCAGTATCTCTGTACACATCAGGATCATCTAAGTTTTTGCGAAAGAAGAAGAAAGAACAACTTTTTAATCAATAAAGGGCTGCGGGATTTACTCACCAACTTACGAGAACAGAGATTGGGTCACTCTTAATTTATTTGCGTGTACAAAGCAGTTTTACTTTCGCAGTTGGTCAGTCAGTGCTCGATTCACTGGCAAGAAAACCTCGCGCTCTTCTTTTAACTATATAGTTTAACACAACAATAGCATAAGCTGCTATCTATTCTGCCGCCTCAGTTTTTTTCCACCTCAAAGCCCAATACGGGCAACAGAAAATATGCATTATAATAATAAATAGGGCGCTATTTATGCATTCTGGCTATAATTAATACCACAATATCAGTGTCAACGCGGTCATGAAAGACGTTTTAAGTGGCTGAGTATGGCGACCTTCTAACCTTCCAACTGGGGAATCAAACCCCTTTCCAAAAACATCTCTGGTCTCCCTTTGTCATATTCTCGACGATCTATAAGGAAAATCAACGGCACAGTTTATTTGCCCGTGTATATTGAAAGGTTATAAGCATGGTTTAGAGGTTTGATATTTACTTTTCTTTGTTCGGCTTGATTAAAAAAAAAAAACAAAAAAACTTTCGGTTGTGATATAGGTGTGCCTGAAAAAGCAGGAGAATGGCGAGGCAATGCACATCTGCAGCCGATCCACTGCGGGGCGTTAATTCTGGGCTACAATTTTCGCGCACACTGAAGTGCTCCTCGATGCTCACGAAGGGGAAGTTGCAGTCTCTTAATTCTTCCAATATTTTGATACGTGGCCAAGGGAATGTTTGGATCAGTTTGCGTTAGTTTGGATCAATTCGGCCTTATCACGGCCGAATTTCTGATGACCCAGAGACGCGAAGAATAAAACCGCCGAGACAAGTTCTCCGGTCCACACGTAAAAATATCAAGTCTCTGCGTAGATGAATTATGACGATAGATTCAGCTTTCCATGTGATGTTGATATCAGCCTAGGATTCTCTCCACTTTCAACTATTGTCATCCGTTAATTCTCCCTAAATTTGGTGAAACGGTCGGGTTACGCGCACATGCATCCCACTTTAATTTTCGCAGCGAGGTTCTCAAAACTAATAAAGTGGATGAAGAAAAATGACACTTTACTTAATCTGCACTATTAAAATGTGATGCAATCGTAATCACCAACGAAAGCAAATTCAGCTGTTGCTTATAAGCATTCAGGTGTAATGTTCTTCGTAAAGAAAGTTACAACACGAACGTACCTTCGAAATCCTCGAGACGAAGAGACGAAGCAACAGCAACAAGCAAAACAGCTACAACGAATGTAGGAATGGACATCGTTTCCAATGACGGACTCCAAGACTTGCGCCTGCGGTTGAAAGACAGCTTCAATGCTTTAATTTGAAAAGTTACCTTCTACTTATTGCGGCAGCTAATGAATCGATAAATAGTGTCAAACACATATAACTTGGCGCGCAAAATCATAATTTGTAATTAGGACTCATACAACGCCTTCATTGGCTATCGTTGTATCAGAGATACAATACTTCAGCAATATTTGAGCGTGGATATTTGCACCGTTTTCTTTTTTGCACAATAGTTCTATTCAATCGGAGACTCATTTTTTTTTTGTTTTTTTTGTTTTTGTCTTTCAAATCGAACAAAGCGTGAATGGAATAACTGTTTTCAAGATTAAAAATGGCCGAAAAATATCAAGAAATCTTTCCCATATATATATATATATATATTTTGAAATGTACGATATGCATACAGTACCTACCGTATTTGTAGAAAATGGTATAATGGCTCACTGCAGCTGATTCCATGATGGCTAAGTAAATGGCTAAGCCAATCAACGAATCGAATGATGAAGATATTAATCATGGACTTTGGAACTAATGTCCATGTTAGCTATTAGTGTGAATAATTTAGATGTATTGTAATTTTTATGTTGTATATGTACTGTATACAGGCTGACACCACTGTAATCCAGCTTTTGTGCTGCAAGCGTGGTAAATAAACACTATCTATCTATTCCAGTGATGTGATTGGACGAGGCAGAAGTCGTTAAGTCTCAGCTGTTTAATTTGCTTTCACTCTTTTGCTGTAGTTGTTCGTGTAAACTAGCAATGTTCTCTGAGTATGATCGATATTAAACCGATTAGACAAGGAATTCAAACGCACGCATCGCAAGCATCAAAAGCGGTTGTCGGGCTGATTGTCCGTTTACGCGCACTCAAATGATGTTTGTTGACTAACCAGTTGGTTTAGCCAGTGCACGTTTTAATACATATATAGCAGATTCCTTCTAAAATGATGACCAAATAGAAGAATTCCGTATATACCACGCAACTTCCCCGAAAACTATCGTTCTGTCAACTGGCAAACCTCCGACCCCATCTCATTTGGTGACCAAGTAAGCAAGTGGTCACAGAAAGCCTATACTTTGGCCGGCTGATTATAGCCTCGTTCCCAGGTAATTCCCCCTTGTCTTGCGGCACTGTAGTCACCGCAATCTTTCCACGTCCGCATGCATAATGTAATGCCCGGGGTCGAGTTACCCTGCTATGGCGATTAAAACCTCAAGGTTGTTGTGGTATTAAACCCGGGTCGAAAGCCGTACTATGAACAAGGGTGCGTACGTTTTGGTTTATATTTACGCACAAACAAATCAAGCGACTTCTCAGAAAGGGGAGCAGGGATAGCGCAGTGGTGAGAGCACTCGGCTCCCATCAATGTGGCTCGGGTTCGATTCCTGGACTCGACGCCACATGTGGGTTGAGTTTGTTGTTGGTTCTCTTCTCTGCTCCGAGAGGTTTTTCTCCGGGTACTCCGGTTTTCCCCTCTCCTCAAAAATCAACATTTCCAAATTCCAATAGGCCATTTCCGAATTCACGTTAGCCTCTTTTTCAAAGCGAGTCTAAGTGCGAAAGTTTTGTGATGGTAATTAGTTTCACTTTGCATATGAATAAAAACTTATTTTCATAACATAGACTTCGCACTTAGACTCGCTTTGAAAAAGAGGCTAACGTGAATTCGGAAATGGCCTATTCGATCTGGATTTCAGTGGACGAATAGCCACTATGTGGAGGTGCCACTGCAAATTCCCTATATTATTATTATTATTCAGTATTATTAAAGGGGCGATTAGTTTATGGTTTATTAACTTTATAAGCGCCTTACGCTAATACCATAATCAGACCAACATTTATAACTGGATTCCAACGGAAAGTTTGCCAACAGCGCCTGGGTTGGAATACTTGCTACTCACTTTTACGAGTTACAAGGTTCGTATTTGTTTTTGGACCAAAATGGCCCGGACTTTCAAGAAAGCAATTTTTTAATAGTTACTGAAGTATTTAACTACGCTCTTTGAAAACTCTACAAAAGAAGTCAACAGAGAGGGGCAATCATCATCTTTGAAAACTCACAAATGACGTAAAGCAAAGAAAACAAAAGGGCTCAGACAGCAAAACAAGAAAACAGCGGCTAAGAAAGCAAAGACCAACCTGTCAAATATTACATCCGCGTATAGGAGAATCCTTGATGTCATTGTTTACATTTTGCTTCATTAACATACAAGTTTTCCCACAGAAGGCATCATGCTATTTACAAATTGACTTCCAAATGTGAAAGAACTTGTTAAACTTGGTTAAATTTTCAAATTTTAAGCCTTTTAGCTTTGATAACGAGCCAGTTATCAGCCATCAAGAACTGATAAATTCTTGGATGGCAAAAGCGTTAATGAGGTCATACATTCTTTGTAAAATTTCGAATTTTCAAGGAGTCGTTGCTCACAGGTTACCTGGAACATTACAATCAAATTTTCGGAGATAGCTCATTATGCAATGCACTTTCAATATTCAGGGCCGAGTGTTCGAAGCAGGGTCAGTGCTAATCCCGAATAAATACCATGACAACCAGTAGGATTTAATCGGACTTAACCCAGGGTTAGCGCTAACCCGGCTTCGAACAACTCGGCCCCAGTACTTTAGTTTTGGCTGACTGATTAGAAAACGGTAGCCGTATGTCAATGAGGCCAAAAATGTAAACCAGGGGCGCTTACGTACCATTTACACGAACCATCCGGGTGAAAATCTTAGGTGTAAGTATTAAATGACGCAGCTTGTCCTAATAAAATGTGGATAACGAACGAAATTTACTGGTATCGACGTCAAAAGCCCAAAAAGAACAGAAATAAGACACTGATTCTGCCGATGCATCATAATCTCTGAAAAGTTCCAAATATAATGGTGCGTACCATGTGACGTTCCAACCGGAATTTCTGGGTTTTCCGTGTAAATGGTAAGTACCCCAGGATTCCCCTGTAGCCCCACAGAAATTAAATTGTTTTAGTGTACTTCTTCTGAATGTCTAGAGTATGTACTTAAATTCTGGGCCTTTGGCTGTCTATATGTGTTCAGTGTGTGTATAAGTGAGTGAGTGAGTGAGTGAGTGAGTGAGTGAGTGAGTGAGTGAGTGCGTGCGTGCGTGCGTGCGTGCGTGTTTGTGCCATCTTGCCAACCATAACTATTTATTTATATGCCAGCTTTATTTAACCTCATATTGGCTGTCTGGTTCTACTAGCACTTATGATTATTCCAAGCAGCCCATACTCTATCCTTTTCTAATACTCTTTCCTACATACATTGTAAATTAGGCAAGTTGTGAGCACAAATAAAGTTGTTGTTGTTGTTTACGTTGCTCACTGAAAAACAAAATGTTTCAAAAATCACCACTGACTGGCAGAGACATAGAATCAAAGTTCTCACTAACACAGATTAGCATAATCGGACTGCTAATTGTGGCCATCTATAGCGTTCTGAAATTACCCAATGCACAACCTCGTTCCCAGGGTCTCTCTGGAGCGGGGCAGAGACCCTGGGAACGAGGTTGCCCAATGCAATGTGTAATTTTGATAATAGTCAAAACGGCGAATTTCAAGATTTCTTTCGCATGAAATGCACCTTCCTCAAACTTCCAAGGACTTGATGTTGTTTAAAATTGAAATTCGAGGATGCTACACAACGTCTAGGGGACGAGTGAGCCACAAGAGTTAAACTGCTCCTAGCCAGTCAGTGACTGCTAAAAGACGATAGCAATCGTGTGTACTAAACTCGCCACCAGGCATGTGGAATGAATGACCTGCCCCTTGTTCAAGCACCCATGAAGGAAGAGCTTTACATTGCTCAAGAGTAGTCAAAAGCCGGAAAAGTGTACAAGTTGACCTCTTGCGATTATGCAACAGCTTTGGTTGCATTGCAGAAACTCAATGAGGATCGTCATCCATCTACAAATCGTTTGTTTCACCAAGTTTAGCTTCCAGTTTTTTAAATTCGATTTTACTTATTTCATCCACCTCATCTTCAACCTAAAAAAAGTAAAAACAAATAATTAAATAATTAAATGAATAATAGAAAAAACGAAAGTATGAATAAACGGAAAAAAATCAAATCAAAACAAAACGAAACGAAAACACGAAGCAATGAATAAATGAAAGAACGAAGGAATGAGCGAGCGAGTGAGTTGGTGGGTGCTTGAGTGAATGAGTGAGTGAGTGAGTGAGTAAATAAATAATTAACCTTTACTTTAGTGTCCAGTGATCTAGCACTGCAGCACTCGCTGGTGAGACCATCGAAACCAGATCAGTCAACTGCCGCTTTTGAGGGAGAGGGGAAATTGGCAAAACCTCTTGGAACAGAGAAGACACCCAACAAGAAACTGAACCCCCACATGATTTTGTGCCCTGGGAATCTAACCCACAACACAAAAGTCTCACCACTTTGCCATTACCCTGCTTCTGAAAGAAACAGAACCTGTATTAAGCAAGCTAACTGGCTTGCACAAATATAGGGAAGGGTTACAGAGCCACGAGTCTGAAGTGACGAAGAGGTGGGAAAGAGAAAGAAAAAAAAAATCAGTTACAATGTACCTGCTCTACGGAGACAACTTCAGGAATATAAAACTGCATCATGTTTTCAATTCCACTCTTTAGAGTAACAACTGAACTTGGACAACTAGAGCAAGCCCCCTGCAAAAACAAAAACAAAAAACAAAAACAAAACAAAAAACAACAATACAGTTGTGTAAGGAGGAGATGTACAATGAATATTAGCAACTGATTATTTAGGGTCATTTCCCATTGGGAAGGTGATTCACAGTGACTTTTGAAGGAGAAATTGATACAAAGTTCAGTTGGGAAGAGAAATAATTATAGTTACACAAGTATGTGTAAATAGACAAGTGAAAGTGGGCCTTAACCACGATTTTAACCTGGGTCTCCACATTACCGGTCAGAATGCCTTGATTAACCACTACGCCACTAAGAACCTACAAATACATGACACATAGACAATGTGACATTATATAATAAAGCTACTATAAGGTCACATTGAGTACATGTATGTATTTGGTGATACCACCTGTAGTTGAATATGTAAATTAATGTGGTCCAGTTATACTACAAAATTACCTGTAGCTTTAACTTGACCACACCATCATGGAAACCCTGCAGAAAATCAAAAGCAGTGTTCGAGCACTTTCTGATTGATCGCTCATCAGTGGCAACAGTTGTCACCCAGCCATACAAATCTGGTATGCAAACTTGAAACCGTTTAAAGACATATCTCTTTTCAGACTCTCATCATTTTGATCTCATATCTGCTGCACTTGTCTTACTAAAATGTTGTATTCTTTTTGAAGCCGTGGCAATTTTCACTTTCTAGGCTTAATTTTTTTTTCGACAATACTTTGTGATAATGTTGGAATCAAAGACAGTGCTGACAAACACATGGATCACCCCATAGATTCAAACACAAAATTAGCACAGCTTTTGAGTCACAGAAAAGTTTCTATAAACCTTGAAAATGATATCTCCACCATCTTCTTGGACTGTAGGTCTGTAGGAATGTTACAATACAGCTAACATTATTATTATTATTATTATTATTATTATTATTATTATTCTCAATGGGAGAAATGAGGTACATATCACCAGTTTCCTTTGTGTTTTAACTTGATACATTAATTTTCTGTACATCCATTGACCTACAGCTGGAGACTCTTGTTAACATGATTTTAAGCTGTTTTGATAAAAAATACCTTCATTTCATCTCCTTTGATAATATCCATCTCTTTTGCCTCAAGGGATACCATCATTTATTTGATCCCCACCCCCTACCCAAGAAAACAAACAAACAAACAAACAAACAAACAAGAACACTATATGCACCACCAGCATTTTACCAAGGCTACCACTCCTTTCTGGCTCGCAGCTTTCCTCTTCCCAGAACACTTAATGACTTATATTTATCTTTATCTGGGAGTTTTGGTAGTATAAAGGTCTCGCTTAAACTTGCCCCAAGTTGACTTTTTTCAACTGACATTTCTCATTCTAGATGCCAACTCACCTTAAGGGAAAACAGACTTGCAAGCAAGTCTAAGTCTCCCTGTGACAATAAGGGATCATTCTATTGGTAGCAATTGGTAGTAAAACTGAGGCTACAGTTAGGGTTAGAATTACAGTAGGAAACTGACGTCATGTAGGATTCCTATGACTTCTATAATTAATTTTCGTTACAATTATTGTGATGCTTCCAATCATCATTTTTATTATTTTATAGATTTTTGGAGCATGTTACTGAGATGTGGACACTTGCTGAACATAGTTCTTAGGGACAAAATTTTAATGGGTTTTGAGCTTAAACAATCCTTCCTGACCAATAAATCTGTAATCTTTAAACAAAATCTGGGAGATTTAGGGAGAAAAAGACCTTATTCTTGTTTCTAACAGCTCTTTGATCATGGCAACAGTTTCATCATCATCAGGGTCAATGGCTGCAAGAAATACACAAGAAATTTACAAGATAAACAGCATGAAAACAAATTTATGGGGTAAGCAGCCACATATGGGGAGTGTACAAACTACTGATAAAATTACTATTAACAGGGTGGGGCACTTGACATTATTGTAGGCACTCAAAAGAAAATCATCTCAAAACATAGCAGTGTTAGTAGTTTTGAGGCTGTAGTATGAAGTACTGTACCTGTGTCGCTAGCAGGCTGGTCTTCAGTGAGAATTGGGACATTACTTGCGAAGAAATCCATAATGGATGCAAATATGTCTGGTTTTAACACAGACCAGTCATTTTCATCATCAGTCTATGAAAATGATAATAATAATAAACTAAAATTAAGCAAAAAAATTATAAATATATAAATGCCACTCTGAATGTACAGTACAACCTGTAATTCAAATTTTAAAGCCCTAGCCAAATAGAGTCATGACCAGGGATCGAGACTAACGGTAGCCAACCAGCCACAGACTAGTAAAAATTCCATTTTGGCTAGTGGTTTTTGCACTTCACTAGCCATTTTGGCTAGTGAAAATTTGTGAGCACTGGAGGCCCAGTTCACAAAATGAAATTGAGTCAAAGCGTGCAGAATTTAAAACATATTATATGTATAATTTATTGGCCCAAACAAGAACTTTAAATTACTAATTAAAACTGGGAAAGAATGGTTGACTTTTTTGTTTGTTTTTTCCCTTAGTAAAAAGCGACGAACAGCAAATGAACTGCTTGCCGCTAATGATTAGTCATGCATGAAATCAAGTCGGCGAGAATCTTTTGTTCACTTTACAGTAAGTAACAAATGTCTGCGTCTGGCTAGTGAAAAATTTGTTTTGGCTAGTGGATCAAACCTGTCACTAGCCAGCGGGCTAGCAAGCTGAAAAGTTAGTCTCGAGCCCTGCATGACCATGTTTAACTCATGGACACGCAGTCAGTCAGTCAGTTAGTGCAGTTGATTCAGCAGAAATTGGGTTAATACCGGTAATTTTGCAAAATGACCAAAAACCCATGCAAACCCACTTAGGTCCTTCTTTCTGGAGCTCTGTGATTATAGACTTTGTCCAGACTCACTTTTGTGACTGTGATAAAATCTGGTCCAAACATGACCCCATCTACACCACTGATTCTGAATAGACTCCTGTAGTTAAGTAAAATATATTAAACAAAAAGTTCAGATGTAAAGACAACCAGACAAATATATCTTGTCAAAATATTCATAACATAGTATCCACAAGTTAGAAAAAAATACAGCCTAATTGATTCCAACAATTTAATTACTAATTAATTGGTACTAATTACATTGGAGTGAACAATTATTGTTAATGGCATAGAGCAATTTTCAACTGACTGTCGATCAAAGTAATTACACAATTAGTATGTTTTGGTTTTCGTTTGCTAGATGTGATTGGGTTCAAAAACTTGCGTGAACTTTTCAACCAACTGGCAGAATAGTGGTGGATACTTAATGAGTGACGGAATAAATTCTCTGGCTACTCGGAGGTGAATGGTACTTTGCCAATCACCTTCCAGTTAAGAAATCAGAACATGCAAAGAGTACCATTCACATGTGTTGTATACAAATATAACAATAACAATAATAACGATCATCATCATCATTAATCTCTTCAAACTTGCAACTCTTAAAAGCAACTTAGAGAATTAGCTATTAGTACTTAAAGATGTTAGGAAAAGAAGACTGTTCCAAATAAATTAGAGAAGAGCTGACATAGCATTGGATGCAGTACCTTGCTAATGGGGAGCAATATGCAGACTGGGCATTTGCAAAGTTGACTGTACCCGAATCCAACACCTGCTGACCCGGAACAAACTTGAGACTGTTTGGATTTGGCGTTTCTTGTACCTGGATGAACATCATCCTGGCTTTTACTGAAACAGTCATAACATAGATGGCAGCTCCAAATAATACCCTTAACCCTTCCTTACACCCTCACTCCCCACCCTCCCCAGAAAAAAAGCAGCCCCAAGAGGTCTGAGAAAACCTGCGTCATTACAGAGGCCGGCAAGATTTCCGTACAGGTCCCTACTTCATTATGCACGCGTATAATTTCCTAGCAAAACTCTATTCATGCGCGTTCTTTTAGGAAGAGTGTCAGTAGGAATATGCATTGTATAATTAACATAGGGAACTGTACGGAAATCTTTCCCAGAGGCCTTCCAAAGGGGGTTCTGGGGTCGCTTCGTTGCTTGTTTTAGAGCAAGCCCGTCACCTGTTTTTTTGCGGATAGTGTTGCTGTCATATTTCGTCACTCAGTCGCTAACACAAAATGTCACCCTTTTTCTGTCAGTTCCTGTCGGCTGTCGGTGTTTTGGAAGAAGACTGTCACCACCTATCGAGGTCATGTCGCCTGTCGGCACCCTTGGAACGCCTCATTACATGTAACGACAATCAATTATCAATTATCGATCAATTATTTCCACAACAATTGATCACACTATTTTTTGATCCACGATAGCTCAATGCATTTGACTAACTGTATCAATTAATGCTTATAAAGTTAATGATGGCTAAATAATAATAATACAAACTAGCTTCAGCTCACCTCGAAGGGGAAGAAACACCTTCGGCGAAGATGGAAACGGGCGGTATGGTTCCCCAGTGAAGACAGAGATGATTCCATTTTGGCCTCGAGATAAAGAGCTAAATGTATGATTCCCTCGGCTCGGCTTAGAATTTTGAATGCCTCCTCTTGCAACTAAAATTCGTCGTAAACTTCTCGAAAAAACGACTGCATGACGCAAGTTCGTCGCCATGTTTGTTTTCGTTTGGCATTACATCATTCTCGTCCCCAGAGGCCGCGATTCTTTCGGTCAGCACCAAGAATAATAAAAACAAAATATGTCTAAAAAAGCGACAGCGTCGTAATAGGCGTGGTTCCTTTTGCTGTTTTGTGATGCTTAGCAAATGCGCATGCGCCAACTCCGTGTATTACAAATTAGTACCAAAAAAATATCCTTACCATATGGAAGACATGACAACTATAGTCGCAAATATATATCGCTCCAAATCATAGTATAAAGCAGAAGGAGCTGAGCTGCGAGTACGTAAGGGATCTGTCACATATGGTCTAGGAGGGGCCGACATTTCTCTCCCTCACTGCCTATCGGGGATAGGTATCCGAAAGCAGCATGTATAAGCGATCCGCGGGCCGAAATCTCGGGGAGACTCGTCATGGTACACCGCTCAGGCTTAAATGTCCAGAGGTACCGCTACCGCTTCTGCATATTTTTCTTTAGGTATTTAGTAAGCGCATGCGCAACTGCCCTTGTGTACCAATATGCCACGTGGGAGTAAATTAATATGTGCCTTCAAATCAAGATTACTTCCAGTCCGTGATAGATCTATTGTTGAAAAGAAGAAAGAGCAGAAGAATAAGTCATAATTAGGGTCTCTCCGTTGGGAGGACCACAAGTAGTTAATATTCCAGTTAGCAGTGATAGTTTTTGACAACATAACAAGTTCGCATTTTGTTTCTGTTCGTTCGTTCGTGGTATCATTGTGTAACCCCATTAGTTGGTTGATGACAAAGAATTGGCTATCGCAGTTCTTTGTTTCCTGCTGAAGATGTACGATTTGAACCAATTAACAGCCGTCGGACCGCTGCAAGTTTAGACAATAAAAGATTGTGATGTACGGCCAAGAAACAAGATATTTTCAGCAGTATGGGTCCTTTCGGGTGGAGAGGCCTTTTAACCGACTGACAAATACCATCATGATACTCTGCGATGTGGAATTTACGGAACGTGATCAACTGCCCACGCCAGAAACTTTAGGGAGACTGGTGCGCGCGTGATCAAGTTGTTTGGGTAGACGGCAAGTAAATGTTTACATTCATCTTAGGGCACGTTCGATAGACCTAATCGGCTAACGCAATGTTGTACCCAATTCAAATCATTTGGACATAAATTGTTTTGTTCTAAGTATTTCCGTATCATTTACAAATGTGAATGCTACATTATAACACAAATACAATAAACAAGGAATCACAATTACGTGGTGCTGGCCGAAAGAATCGCGGCCTCTGGGGACAAGAATGGCATTACATAACCGCTGAAAATGTGTGTCGCTACTCAGTGCGAGTGAGTACCTGGTCGTAATCCCGTGGCCCAAAAGCGTCACGGCGAAAAGAAATAGCTTACCGCAAAAAGAAATAGCTCACGGCAAAAAGAAATAGCTCACGGAAAAAAGCTAAGCGGGGCCGCAAATGCTGAAACCTGAACTCAAAAGCCAAAAATCAAAATCCAAAAATTCCGTTTGACCGTTAAGGTAAACTAATCGTCCTTGTTCCCTTGTTCTCTTCGAAAGAACTGTCTGTGTTCCCTTGTTCCCAAAATTAATTCCGAACTTGTTCTCAGCTTTTTGATCCATAAAATGGTTTACATGTATGTTCCCTTGATCCCTGACTGATATTTTGTCCTGGTTCCCCTGTTCCCCTGTCACCTGTTCGCCGGTTTAAATTGCCATGTTCTTATTATTTCCCAAAACCCCTGGGAGACCGTCAGTTGAGGATTAACTATAGAGAACTAGAAAAAGCCGACAATGATTTTTATGGTAACAATATCCTTGTATGAATTATTTCATATATACTTCACATTAATATCCTTGTTGTTAATTGTTTTGAAGTTTCCAATTAATTAGGTTGTCATAAACAAATGCAAACTCACTGACATTCGGAATTTGCTGGGAGCTCCCATGCGTTTAAATACCAAATAAAAAGAATGGCTTTGGCCCTGGGAGTTTTCGGAATTCGGCTAGAGAAATATGTTTCACAAGTTGTAGCTCCAAATACGATTAGCGTTACTGAACCAGAACGAAAATTAGGCCCGTCGAAAATAAAATTACCATCTTGTTCCTTTTAGCGTGGATCGACTTTAATTTCTTAAGGACCTTTTAAAATTAAACAGTGGAATTTTTAGAGATACATGTATTCTCACATAAAATAGCGATGGACGTCTCTCGACTATTTTCGGGTTTTGGGGCCGTGTCCACCCTGCGTATAATGTCATGTACAAAAGAAAACTGGAAAAGTGTGATGGATAAAATAGAAAATAAAAACCTTTCCAGCATTGCGTGACTAATTTCAATGCAACATCATGTGACAAGACGAGACGCAGCTTGTAACCTCATTCCCAGTCATTTCCCGTACGGCGACTGAGTCGTCGTCGACGCGGGGTCATCGATCAGTGCAAGGGCAGTGAAGGTTGAGACAAACCACGTTTTATCACGTAGAAAGAGCTCAGTGCTTGTGTGGCTCTGAAAGAGTGGTTTCGCCGCCAACTGTTGCAGTACGACTCGATGCTATGGCGCTGCTATATTTAGTAGCGATTTCCTTACTGTTAGCAACCGTTATGCTCACAGCTATAGTTCACTTCGTGAAGTTTCGCGCCATAGCTGTCGCTCGAAAGCTGCCCGGTCCTAAGCCAAGCTGGTTATTTGGGAACGCGTTGGACCTTGCACGTCGACCAGATGGTGAGTCTTCCTGATCTCTTGCTACAACTAATTGATGGAGGTGTATAAAATCGTATGAATGCTGTAGCCAATAGTATCCTTGATCACAAGGCCCAATCTCGTCCCCTGAGCCCGCTTTTCTTCTGGTCGGCACCAAGAACACAGACTCTGTCCAGTTTCAAAGCAAAAGTCTGCAAATAACGGACTTATGGCTCATCTGCGCAGACTCAGAACTTTGAAGCAATAGACAGTTCATTCTCGTTCCCAGAGGCCGCGATTCTTTCGGTCAGCACCAAGAATAACGACCTCTGGCTGGTCCCGAACCAGGAAGCCCGTGAATCATGGACTTCCGGCTCTTCTGCGCAATCTCAGAAATTTAAAACAATTAGTAGCTGTCAGTGGTTACTAAAATAGACCCCCATGGCGACTGCGCGTATTTTGGGACCAGCCAGAGGTCGTTATTCTTGGTGCTGACCGAAAGAATCGCGGCCTCTGGGGACGAGAATGTAGACAGTTACAAAAGTGGACCTTCACTGCGACTACATATCGATTAGCTGTGGCCAGAGTCTGTGTTCTTGGTGCTGACCAGAAGAAGAGCGGGCTCTGGGGACGAGATTGCACAAGGCCAAACCAATACTGTCCCAAAGTTTTTGGTTTAAATGTACTTGTTCACATGTTTGCCACAAGTGCAAAATGGCTCTGTAACGGGTCTAGCCTGCACAGCAAGCCTTTCCATGCAGAGGTGGAATATCTGTGGTAAAGGAATGCTTGCTGCGCAGTATACATGGGGGCTCGCGCCTAAAATGTAACAGCAACAACTAGTATAGTGTAAACCGTGTAAACTGTTTTAGCAGTATTCCATTTTATATAAATTAGAACAGCATGGAGGCAGCATGGCTGAGTGGTTAGGATGCTTGAATTGTTTTAGGTATAAATCCCTGGTTCAGCTGCACTTGTAAATGGCCAATTGGTCTGTCTCTCACCAGTTGGGATTGATAACTCTGTTAAGTGTATGTATTTGAGTGATTTGTTTTACTGACCATGAAAAGCCACTCAAGGTTAGTGATCAGTTAAGAATTTATTTATTTATATTTTTTTAAGTAACAAAATTAAATCAATGGATGCACTCTGATTGGTCAATCAGCTGTGGTTTATTTTGCCAGGAAACTATTAATGAGAATTTTGTGCATCTTTGAATTGTTATGTAAAAGCAATAGACCACACGTTTTTTATGGTGTAACTTATTAGCCTAAATTTGCAGGTCAGCTATGCGTGGCTGTTGTGATTTATAAATCAGTTTAGAACTCTACATTAATGTAAATAATTACCTGGCAGAGTTTCTCACACAATTGCTGGGGTTTGCGAATCAGTATTGTGAGGAAGGATTGTTTTGTCTTTGGCTTGGAGCAACACACCCACTCATTATACTGCTTAAACCAGAACTGCTAGAGGTGAGAATGCATGCTTATCATGGTATATCGTCAGTAGTAAGCGTAATAGTAATAGTAATGGTAATGGTAATGGTAATGGTAATAGTAATGTAGTGATTGTGAAGTGCGGGTTAGCAATGAATTCATTGCTAACCCGCACTTCACAATCATTTCATTCATCATTCCTTTCACGGGAAAACACGCATGAGCCCAACAAATTGACCTGCTCTCAACTGTGTGGCTTCATAGCTCAGTTGGTAAGAGCACTGCACCGGCATCGCAGATGTCGTGGGTTCGAATCCCGTTGAAGTCACTTGAATTTTTCAAGTGCGTATATGAGACAATTGCTCAAATTGTCCAGAAAGTGTGAGGATCAATTCAGTAATAGTAATAGTGATGGGGGTAGTCATGGTGATTGGTCAGGGTCATGGCTGTGGTAACTGTGATGGTGATGGTGACGGTCGTGGTGATGGCCATGGTGATGGCCAATGGTGATGGTGACGGTGATGGGGATGGTGACGGTGATGGTGACAGTGATGGTACTGGTGACGGTCATGGTCGTGGTGATGGTGATGGCCATGGGCATGGGCATAGTGATTGTATTCATGGAAATAGTTAAATGGTTGTAGTAATAGTAATTAAAGTGATGATGACAGTGACAGTAATGGTACTACTACTACTACTACTACTACTACTAATAATAATAATAATAATAGTAATAATAATAATAATAATAATAATTCATAGCTGGACAATTTTGTGTTAACGAGTGAAAGGAGTGAAAAGCAGTTTACTCAGTAAACGTCATGTAACGGAGTGATGCTTTTTTCAGGACCTCTTGAACAGTTCCAAACATATTGTCAAGTCACCAGATTATATGTTTTTGCATCCTTGGCTTGGCACTGGTAGGTAGTCTAATTAGAATAGAAGCACATAACCTAAAATTAATTAATTCTCTTATTTCTAAGGGTACGTGTACCCCATGAGTGAAATCATCTGGTGTTAAATTTGCAGTCATCGTTGTTGACTGTCCCTTAGCTATATGATTGTTTGCAATATTATACTGTTACTTTTAAAACTGTGCCATCTAAAGGCAGCTTTTATACATTTTCTATAAACTTTGCACGTTAACTATATTCAACACACTTTCATGTTGTTTTAATGGTAATTTTTTTTGAGCAAATTTCAACTTTCAAATGTAAACGGTGACATCAAGTGAAATCTGCCCAGCATGGAGGAAACCAATGCCTTGTCTCTGTATGAGAATATGATTGTTTCATTTCTAATGTCGTTTATCGTAGATGATTACATCAGATCCGTATTTTATCCGTGTAGCTGACTGGTTGTGTTTCTTTATGTCTTCTACAATTTTAACCTTGTCTCTGGATCTATTTGCCGTGATTATAAAGGATTATTAACCAGGTACGTTGTCACACATTTGAAGAATCTTTACAGTCAAACCAGGTCAAGCGTACCCCCCAAGATTCTTCTAATAACTGGAATATTTGAAATTTGAATGCACAAATAGTTTTGTAACATCACCGGTGCGAGAAATACAGGATTGCATTACAAGCAACCGTTGGCAACTTCTGCGCTAATAATAAATTAAATATCGCCAATTCGAAACACTGAATTAAAATTCTGTTATGAATGTCGAGTTTCATTAATGGCATCTGTGAGGGTACGCTTGACCTGGTTCGACTGCAGAACCTGTGAACTTGTTGAATTTGAATACCATGCGGGGGTCCAAACGTTCGCAGGCTGTTGCCATTTCAGAGGTAGAAAGCTGGTCGGCTATGTTAAAGCCTTTCGTACTGAACAATTTCCAACTGAAAGCGAGCGATTTTCAATCGAGTGTCGTAAAACCAAGACAAAAGATATATTAAGTAAAGAGCCAATCACATTCTGAAGGAAGAACAACCTTCAGCCAATCAAAAATCGAAGTAATTCACGACTTAGATTTAATAGCCAATCAGAACGCAAACCAAGTGTGCGCAGCCGGCGTCAAGCGCGGGAAAAAGAAAGTGACTCAGTCGCAATTGGTTTTAGTTTTGCATCTGATTGGTTGAAAAGTTTGCGCAAGTGTTTTTTTTTTTTTGAGCCAATCATAGAGTAAAACAAAACCAAGGCAATCGCCTAATTACTTTCGATACTCCAAGCGCTAATTCATGTTCAGGTAAGAATAGCGAGGGATGATGAATTGATGTCAGCCATTTATCATTCTAAGTGAAACAAACATTCGTTTCAGTGATGGATCGAAGTGGAGGACGCGGCGACGCCTAATAACACCAACATTTCATTTTCGAATTTTGAACGATTTCATACAAGTGTTTGAAGAACAAGCAGCGATCTTGGTTTCACATCTTGAGGTGATATACATGATTTCAGAATCTCTTAAACGTTTCATCATTCTTTTTCCTTTACTACAGGTTAATGCATGGCTTTCGTAGCTACAGGTCCCAGTTTGATACTCGGTGACTTGCACGTCTATTTCGACTTTCCTCTTACGCCCGTAAAACGAAGCATTGACAGAGAAAACCAGTCTCTTCTGTCTGCCTCTGCTTTTGTTCTGTACCGCCCTCTTGTGGCTGTCTAAGGATCCCCCTTAGCCTGCCCCGCCGCCGCCGGAGCCTGCCCCGGCTCCTATACTACTTGCAATCTGCGTGTCCTGTTTTCTGCAAATTTGCAATCGTTTTACTGCGCCTTGAAAGGAGTTCCGCAAAGTCACCATTTTGTCTGAGACACGACATAAATCCCTCCTCTCTTCCAACTTTCTTGCCGCCATTCCTTTCCACCAGCCATCACTGGCACTTTTCGTTCGCTACCTCCTCCCGTTCGCCAGAATTCCCAATTGATTTTTTTTTAAATTCTTTTCGGCAGAAAAAAGTCAAGAAAGGTGTCTTCAACATAATGCCTTATATATCTCTTTGTGCCTTGGACATAATATGCCGTAAGTAAATCCGGACATTTTTACGGGAAAGTTTTACTTGGTTAAAGAACCGACTTTTTTTCATTTAGGGAAATATCGTAGTCGTGTCGCAGCAAATTTCAAACAAAACTTTAGGTCGGTAGATTGAAATGAAATAACCTTTGGCATCGAAAAGCGATAAAAAAGTAGAGGAAGTAACTTTGTTAAAAGTTGTTTTATTTTCAAGGATTAGTTTCTAAACAGCCGTTGATTGTTGGTCGTGTTGATTTCTTAGCTGTCTTAAGCACAAGCTTATGAGTTTCTTCTGTCACTTTTATTTTTATTTATTTATTAATTCCTTAATGTGGGGGGGGGGGG
>BLFK01000627.1:114928-118455 GCA_014634185.1 Astreopora myriophthalma | reverse complement strand
GGGGGGGGGGGGTTCTAAATAAAGACGACTACCGTTTCCTACTGTGTGGGAGGCCAGCCATCCTGTATCTGAAGCAGATGCGTTTTAAATCACGGACGGCAATCGAAAGTGTAGTCTTAACAGAGTTGATCTATTGCGAAATTTAGCCGAAAACTCCCCTCAACAATAAGAAAAAAAAATGCACTTTCGGTTGCTGTCTGCTATGCTTGAGCACGCTCACACCTCTGATGGAAAACACGTCGCAGGACGACTCTAGTCCACCTGACATGAAAACGTAAATGTTCTTTGGAGGTACCAGGGAACCTCTCGCTTACCTAGTAAGCTTATTTAGCCAAAAAGCCGCAGTGACAGCTATGTGTTTCATTTTTCTATCCACTACTTCTAGTTACATCAATGGACTCTTCACCAAATGCTCAAGATAATGCTGATTCTCCGTATGTCAATGCAGTTGTGAGGTAATCACTTAAGTCAAGTTGAACCTTTCTTGTTTTTTGAGTAATTGGGAAGCTTTAGCAACGAGAACGGCAACGGAAACGAGAAGGTCGCTTTAAAATATAAATTGTGGTTATTCTCATCACAAAATGAATGAACGAAGTTCAAGTTTGGAGAGAGAAAAATTCAACATCGTGTGCTGACGTTCTCCCCAAGCCGCTGATCAGGATTTTCTTTTCTGACGTTGCTGTTTTGCAGAGGACGACGAAGGAATGTGCCAAACTGTAAAATGCATGTCCAGAACGTGCAGAACTATTAGGGAGCTTAAGCAACGTCGACGACAGCGAGGACGCTACAAAACAATCGGTTTAATGAGCAAAAACAATGGCTCCGCACGCTCTGCACGTGCATTTTACATTTTGGTACGTTTCTTTTACATTTTGGTACAACGACGTGAAATGACCAAATTTGAAGTTTTGGGTAGGACGTGAGTGCAAGGCGATAAATTTTCCATTCTTTGTCTTAACTTTCACGGCGTTCATACCAATTCTGCTCCTGGGCGGTTGGTAATTATTTTACACACGGAAAGAGTTGGAATAAGCCCGAAGTGATTACAATAACGCGAATTTAAATTTTCACATGACGTTTTCGTGGCCGTCATCGTCGTCTTTGCTTAAGCTCTCCATTGTCTTTACTAGTGAAACCTGTTGTTTCCCGTTGCCGTTGCCATCCTCGTTGCTAAAGCTCCCTAATGGTTAGACTGCAGCTCGAGCCCATCACCTGGAGCGTGCAACTCTCATATTAGGGCTATGTCACTGCATTATCATGCACTTTAGTTGACTTGCTAACAGAGCAGTTTTCAATTGAGTGTCGAAAGTACTTACGCCATTGCTTCGGTCTTGAGTTTCTACACGACTGAATGAAGATAAAGTTGCGCGAACTTTTCAACCAATCCAACACAACACTATGACCAGTTTGCGACTTCGTCACGTTCGTTTTCCCGCGCTTAGCGCCGGCCGCGTTCACTTTCTTTGCGTTCTGATTGGCTAGTAATTACTTCAGTTGTGATTGGCTGAAGGGTGGATTTACTTCAGAACGTGATTGGCTGAGTCTGTGATTACTTTGGTTTTGGTTCTACGACACTCACTTGAAAATTGCTCTAAATTTCGCAGGATAAGTGAACTGGTTCAGAAACGTCAGCGGTCGCCGTGGTTGTGGAACGATACTTTGTATAATTTGATGCCCTCAGGAAGAGAACATAATAAATGTCTGAGGATTCTCCATGGCTTCACAAACAAGGTATGATTTACCCTTTGAGGCCCCGCAATCATTAAAAGGAAGTTTCCCCCTATATTTTCACAACACGATGAGCGTAAATAGGGAATAATAGAGAGATTAAGTACCGCCTATTTTTCCCCCGCGAACGGCAGAGAGGGTCACGTGACCTGACATTTCCCGCGTTTGCCGTTTGCCGGCCGCCGTTTCTACTCGAGGAGGACATTTTTCCCGTTTGTAGGGAACGCCAAAACGTGAGTATTTGTAGCCATTTTTACCGACTATTTCTCCATTTTAATCACTTGCTTTTATAGCTAAGCTTCGTTTATCATCCTACTTCTACATGAACTGCTTATAAAGTTAAAAGAGTTTCAAATTCAAGGGGAAAATACATAACTTCTAGGTATCCGTTTTTTCTAGTCGCAGTGAATGGCAACCGAGAACATTTGCCTTAGGAAAATAAAGAAATATGGGCCTGGCCTGTACTGAACTGTAACTGTATTTCAGTTAATACTGATTTTCAACAATAAGTTGAAAAAGTTTCTTTTTGAACGAACATTTAGTGAATACCTAGTTAATTTAAAATGTTTGAGACAGTTTTTGTAAGCTTAGATATTTTTAACACCCTCGTTTTTGTTTTGAACTTCTCTCACTTAAGTAAATCGCCTTAGAACTTTTGATTTAGACCACAGAAATTGTAATCGTAATGGAAAGCCGTTTCTGTTGTTTTATTTAATAGTTAAATTCATGCCTCCGTTTCGGTGGCCAAAAGTAGATCACGATTTGGCCCTTGTCAAAGAATACACAGAATTTCCGCCGTGTCGTCGGGAAGCTTGAACAGACGAACATAGCGGACGGAAGGGCAAACGATAAACGGCTAGCCGACGTTCAGCGTTCGCCGTTTTCGCGGTGCTTAATCTAAGAAATATTGGAAGAGAATCACCCCTAAGAAAGTTCGCTGAGCGGCGGCCATTTGTAAGTTAGAGAGTTTAAGCAACGACGACGGAAACGACAACAAAACAATAAGTTTAATTAGGAAAGACAATAGCTGTGCACGTGCGACATGCATTTTAGTACATTTTCCCCGTCGTCTATAAAGCATTGTGAAATGACCAAATTTGAGGTTATGACGACAACGTAACTGACCACACAAGCGTGAATATTTCATTCCCTGTCTTAAATACTTCAACCCCATTCCTACCAATCCATTCATGGGATACTCCGTCCACGTTGTGCGTCGTGAACTAGATGGAATAATCGCTAACTGAATTACTTACGATTTCTAAAATCTATATTTTTGAAGCGACGTTTCCATTGACGATGCCGCAGATGTCATTTATGGAATTTTAGACACCAGTCTAGCCGTCCTCGTTTGAACGATGGCGCCATTTCACCACAACTACCATAATCCTTCAGGTCTTGCTTTCTCTTGCTAATAAGTCATTCTACAGTTGTGTGTTCAGTACCCTGGCCTATAAATGGCAACGAGGCTGCGGGTGACCTTATGTTGATACCGACTGCACTGATTCTATCATGCAAAACGTGTTGTTGTAATGTGCTAGTTTTCATTTACGTAAGAAAAGCAACGAGGTTTGTATCAAAACAAGGTCACCGGCAGCTTCACTTCGCACATTCGTAGGCCAGGTAACACAGCCATAACTGTACTGAGAATGGTCTCTTAGCGCTAATGTCCTTTAAATCCCACTGAGATTAGAATGCTATGCAGAATAGTCGTGAAAAATGTTGGGGAAGATCACGGACTCTCAAAAGCCGCAAATAACTATTGTGAACTATGGACTTCTATTTCCGTTATTAGGTAA
>BLFK01000627.1:94928-109928 GCA_014634185.1 Astreopora myriophthalma | reverse complement strand
TGAAACGGTTAGGAGGGTAGCCACCGGAGAGATTTGAACTCTCGACCCCTGGTTTACGAGACCAGTGCTCTAACCCCTGAGCTACGGAGGCCGCTATGACATGTTTAACAAATTCTTGTCTGTTATTGGCATAATTAAAAGAAGTGCTTGAACAAAAACTTGATGATGTTAAAAACTGTTATAAAGGATAGCCACCGGAGAGATTTGAACTCTCGGCCCCTGGTTTACAAGACCAGTGCTCTAACCCCTAAGCTACGGAGGCTGCCATGACATGTTCTTGAAATTCTCGTGAGCTATTGGCATAATTAAGAGATGTGCTTGAGCAAAAACTTCACCATGTTGTAACGGTTAGGAGGGTAGCCACCGGAGAGATTTGAACTCTCGACCCCTGGTTTACGAGACCAGTGCTCTAACCCCTGAGCTACGGAGGCGGTCATGACATGTTTAGCAAATTCTCGTCTGTTATTGGCATAATTAAGAGAAGTGCTTAAGCAAAAGATTGACGATGTTAAAACTGTTATTAGTTAAAACGGTTATGAGGATAGCCACCGGAGAGATTCGAACTCTCGACCCCTGGTTTACAAGACCAGTGCTCTAACCCCTGAGCTACGAAGGCCGCCATGACATGTTCTTGAAATTTTCGTCACTTATTGGCATAATTAAGAGAAGTGCTTGAGCAAAAAGTTGACGATGTTAAAACAGTTACGAGGATAGCCACCGGGGAGATTTGAACTCTCGACCCCTGGTTTACAAGACCAGTGCTCTAACCCCTGAGCTACGGAGGCCGCCATGACATGTTCTTGTAATTCTCATGAGTTATTGGCATAATTTAGAGATGTGCATGATTAAACGATTTAGAGGTTAGCCCCCAAGAGGTGTGAATATATAGACGAGGAGTTAGTGTGGTGATTTCTTGAACTTTCTTCGAACCAATTTCTCCTAGGAAGCTCTGCGTCTGTTTCCATCTGTGCCATTTTTTGCGCGAACGATCTTTGAAGATTGCCAACTGAGTAAGTTTGATTTCATTGGTTAGTGTAGCTTGCCTCTGGTGTCGATTTTATTGTTTTTGTTTTGTTTTGTTGGTTTGGTTTCGCTTCTGGTTTTGTTAGTTAAGAGCTCAGAACTGGGAGCGGCCAACTGCTATAGCTAAAGCACGTGCGCATGACGTTACGGCAGCCGTATTGGTGCATGGTAGCTAAATCACTTCTTGAACAAAGAGAACTTAATAAATCACATGATTGGCAGCCGTATTGGTTGTAATGAAATGAAACAAAGTGTTGTCAGAAGGATTAATCTTTTTCACGAGCACGGTGGCTGTGAGGTCATTTGCATAAGCCCTATGTATGCCTGATTCACACTCGCGTGACAGCCACTCTGTGCTTTACTGGAGATAACTTTGGTGTGAGAACTTTTGTGTAATGCTTCGAGTATGGCATATTGAGCCTGGGGTTGAAGGGGGGTCTCAAGGGTAAAATCTTGACGTGCCCTTCCAAATGACGTCACGCGGTGTTTATAGAGGCTCTGTAGACTTCCCTGGAATTTCTGTGACCGATGGTGTGAAATGGAACGCTGTAGCTTATACACGAGTGAGAATATCATCTCATCTCATCTCAAGTCATGACATATGTCATATCGTATCATATCATATCATATCATATATCATATCGCATCATATCATGTATGTCGGGACAATTCGTTCATCGGTGTGTAATCAAGCCCAAGCAACTTCATCTTGTGCGGTTTGCAATACCAATTGCACTATGTGCTTTACTGTGTATTAAGTTAGTATATTCCTTGATATTTATTCGGAGTTTATTTTGAATTTAAAACTCGTACATTCTTTGTACAGATGGCTATATAGCTCCGAAAGGCGCCTCCCTCGCAGCTGCACCCATCGCACTCCATAGAAACCCAAACGTGTGGTCGGCACCGCTTGAGTTCGACCCAGATCGGTTCCTTCCAGGGAACAGTCAAGGACGCCATCCGTTCGCCTTCATTCCTTTCTCAGCTGGACCAAGGAATTGTATTGGTGGGTTCAAGAGAGCTATGTCTATACTGCGGTCTGTTCGAACCAGAATTCTTCAGAATTTACTCCCTCTCCCATACTGAGAATCGTTTATCCCTCTCTCACGAATTTGTCCCGCTTTCTTATTCTGTTTCATTCCGTATTCGTGTCCTGTATTCCGTATTCCATAATCGTATTCTGACTGGTTCGTTCGTTCCTTCCTTCCTTCTTTCGTTCGTTCCGTGGTTCGGTCTCTCCTTCATTTATTCGCTCGTTCGCGCACCTGTTAAGGAGCTTTATCAGTATTACAAGAAAACGATACACACGCCCAATTACTTGTTTAACATTTTCTCATTCTCCTCGACACACACCTCGTGGTTTCTCGATAAAGTCATGTGGCGTTTTACATCGGGAGAGGGGTGAAATAAGCCTTTCACCTTTACACGCACAGCCATTCATTCACTCAGCCACCTATTTATTCATCTCGTTTGTTTTCATACTGTCTAGGTCAACGGTTTGCTCTTCTGGAAGAGAAAATTGTCTTATCGTACATC
Source organism: Astreopora myriophthalma (assembly GCA_014634185.1). Taxonomy (NCBI): domain Eukaryota; kingdom Metazoa; phylum Cnidaria; class Anthozoa; order Scleractinia; family Acroporidae; genus Astreopora; species Astreopora myriophthalma. Next base: position 107,369 of record BLFK01000627.1, on the reverse strand, counting down.
CTGCGTACTTTTTGCATCGAATCTACACAGACTCTTAACGAAGTCCAGGCATGCTCGGAGCTGGTAACCAGGCCAAGGGAAGGAATATCCGTCATGCTAGGAAAGCGACACTAGTATCTCACAGAAATTCGGGCTGAAATTATGAATTTTATAATTGCGTAATGAGTGACTCAAAGACGAATTTGGAAAAGAAATCCGCAAACTTATACGGAGGCACAGAAAATCTTACTGGGGAGCCGATCGAGCATTGGGTTTGCGACAAACAGGAAATCACGGCTATGGGACTACGTTCTTCTCCCATTTGTCGTTTCGTGGTTGGTATTCCTGAGCGCATGTTAGCACTTCTCCTTACCTTCAAACAGGAAAAGTAATCATTTTGCACGGTTGCCATAGCTTTATGAGCGTTTTGAGAAAAAGAGAAAGGAACGGAAATCTGGTGTTTGTCGGAGACTTAATGCTCAATTTCCCAATGATAAAGGGAAATCGGTTCGCTTCTCGATTTTTCTTTAATCACAAAAATACGCTTGTTACTTGAAATAAGGATATTCAGTCATTTGTGCAGGAAATCTATTATCGCCGTCCAAGAGGGCTTTCTGTCTTCTCTTCAGACGAATTTTAGACGCGAAGAGGTTAGAGAAGAATCATCGTTTCGCCTCTTGCTATTCGCCGGCAGTTTGTTGTTGCCTCTTTGCCGCTAAATTTTGTCCGGGAAGAATAACAGGAAAAGCGCTGGGAGAAATCAATCGAAACAAAGAATATTTTAATCCGTTCATAATTTATATGAAGCACATTGAAAGATTAAACTATAGTCTACATGCAGTCGTAAGCTGACGAAGGAAATACACTTTCGAACTAAGATCATAGTGCCCCAAATATGAAACTTGAAGGCTAAAAAGCCTGTTAATTGTTACCAAGAGATCGTGATCTGATCTCGTTATAAAGCAGTGCCCTGTTCCACGTGACTGATCTTCTGTTAACAGCATTTCATGTGGTCAGTAACATCTGAAAAAAAAAAACACCACTTTCAGGAGCGTATCCAGGGTTTTAGTCTACTTGTTGTAGGATTTGATTTAGACTCCCAATTTACGGAAATAGTCAAACAAACACAACCGAGTTTTGCCAGCTGCACAGTACAAACTAAAGCCTGGTTTTCAGAAGCGACGCAAACACAGGCGCAAGAAGAAGAGATAGACTGACCAAATCGTAACGCAAGCTCAAGGCAGGCGTAAGCACAGTACATTGAGACAAAGGATTCACTAGTTCCATGCTCTCTGTCTTATAACTGGGCATTGCGAGTGGAATCTGGAACGGGTGTTTTCATTCAACGATCATGAGAGCGTGTGTTTTGCTTATGTCATGTTCCGTTTTCACAACGCAAGCGAACGCACGCACGTGAGCGCAAGCACAAGGTTGTCAATTGAGTGTCAACAAAAAACAAAACCAATATCATACCAGAGACAATCACGTTCTGTTTATCTGCGCCGGGATATTGACAATGAATAGGGTTTATAGTGCGCCAAATTGGAAGAGTAGATTTGTTGCGCAAACTGTACGTAATCATGAAGCAAAAGCGGGTTACGTCTTGTCCCATTGCCCCGTGTTCCGACAGCGTAAGTCTGGGACTAGTTGAGTTTCAAAATGGCGGACAAGGAAGTATAATTTGTTCTTTATCAGACTTTTTTTTCTGTTTTGCCACGTTTATAAGTGTATATTCCCTATAGGATGTCTTTCAGTAAGAAAATGTTATCGTCTGAAGATTCAAACACATCCGAGGAAAAGGTAAGAGGTATATTGAACGCAAAGTTCGAGAGGTTAAAATTGAATTGCCAATTTGTCATGTTGTTTGCCCTTTTTTGTTATATTGAGCTTATTAGCCAGCTTATTATCAGCGTGAGTCAGGTAACAGTGTGAAAGTTATTGTCGAATATTACTGCACTTTGTTTTTGGGAAAAGTCGGTTCGACAGGCAAAAAATGAAACTGGAATCGAACAAAATTACTACCATCGATTGATTCAGTAGGCCATTCCATTTGTTATCCGCACCCCCCCCCCCCCATTGAAAGGGTGCTTTTTTGGGGGTTGGGGGTTAGCAAACTCATTTCTGAGGGTGAGATAGTCGGGTCCTTTGACCTTTTGATTTTTTTCTGAGGGGGTTGTACAAAATGGCCTTTACTCCGAACGGGGTATTGTGTTGGAACTGTTATGATGAACCCTTGAATGGGCCGGGGGGGAGGGGGGAAGGGGGTAATAAATGGAATAGCCCAGTGCTAAATTGTTAAGCCCCAGGGCAAGGGGAGGGGGAAGCTACCAAAATATTTCCATACAGCTCCCTACGTTAGTTATTACATCATATTAATTCCTACTAACCCTCTTCCAAAAATAACGAGTGGAATAGAGTTTTGCTAGGAAGGTGCACATATAATTAATGTAGGGAGCTGTGGGGAAATCTTGCCCAAGTACAATCCAGGGCAAGATTGTTGAGACATTCTTAATTCACTTGTAGATATCTTAAAAAAAAAAATGTTTTAATCATGTCAATCTTATTGTTGTGGCTCCCCTGCTTCCCTGAGACAAATGTTGAAACATCACTGCTTCTTCCCAAACAACATTCAACCACTGGCACCGACTGAATGTCACATTCACAAGCCCCTGGCAACTGAAGTGAAAGTTAAATTCTGGGTTCTCTCTGACTTCAAGATGGCACCCATGTCAATTTCCCTGACCTTCAGGTAATGCTTACGTGTCAATTAATCCCTACAGAGGGGAAGGCTCTCAGAGTCAATTTCATGTAGGTAGCCTGCTCCACCCACCCTGGGGCTTCACATTGATAGGTGCATTATCCCTGCAAGGACACCAAAAATCCAACCAACTCAAATGTTCGTTTTTGGTGAGAGGGGTGGTGGTGACCTGTGACCTGTGACCTGTGATCTCATTCTTTCTTGAAAACCCCGGGAGGATGAGAGCCGAGAAAAGCAATTTAAAGAAGAAAAGCACCTGATCACAGGTTAAACACGAGGGAACCATGTTGTGAACTGCAGTTTCACTCTTGTTTGTTTCTGTTTCTTCAGATTCTAATGGAACCCTACAGTTATATCTTGCAAGTTCCTGGGAAACAAGTTAGAGAGAAGCTAATTCATGTGAGTCCATTGTAGACTGAGGTTTACTCTTGAGTTCATAATTTTTTTCTGGTCAAGGTCCTTGTTTGTATACAGTACAGTATGTGTTACCTGATCTAACCTCCTTATTTTTGTTGTAGGCTTTTAATTTTTGGTTAAAGATCCCTGATGAAAAACTTAGTGTGATTGCCGATGTTGTGAAGATGTTGCACAATTCTAGCTTATTGTAAGTGAACCTCTTCACTTGTCATAAAATAATAAGTCGAATAAAGAGACTAGTAGAGACTAGACTTCACTTGACAACGTGCCTTGTGCGGTTTAAGGGCATATGCTTTCTTGGGCAGCGGTGGAAACTTGACCATGTAATGAAAAACAGTCTGTGTAAATTATATGGTGCCAGATTCGTAACTTGTGATGTTATATACATGGCACAGTTCATTACTAACAAATACATAATTATTTTACATTGTGTTGTAAAATGAAGGTTCATTAAGATCACACAATAGATGTTACTTGTCTGTTTTCCTAGAATTGATGACATAGAGGATAACTCAAACTTAAGAAGAGGAATTCCTGGTAACAAATTTTTAAAATATTACTAGAGCTGTCTTTATTTGAGCATTGTAATCACAGCTGACACATTTGTATTCAAATTGACCACTTAGAACATTTGGGAAATACATGTACTTGCAGCTGCAGATGCCAAGGCTGACTGTGCATGGGAAAAAAATATGTTTATTTTTGTTCTGATTGGATTACAAATTGATCCCAGAAGTGTTTAGCCATTCATAACTTGTATGGAAAAATAAATGTCAATAAAAAATATTTACATAAGTACCGTTAAAGCTATTAACAGGCATTATGTATAGGGTCAAAGTTTTATTTCATCATAAATATAACCTTATGATGTCAGATTTTCTGTCTCTGTTTCTTTTTGCTACTTTTCTTTCTCTGTTTCTTTTTCTTTTCTTTTCTTTTCTTTTCTTTTAATGTTCTTTATAGTTGCACACAAAATTTATGGAGTGGCACACACCATCAACAGCGCCAACTACATGTACTTCAGAGCTTTGGAAAACGTTGTATCCTTGAATCATCCAGAGTGTATAAATATCTTCACAGGTACAGTGTATAAATGCAATTTGTTGCTTTATTGCATATCACACCAGTGATACAATAAGGTGAAAGCCAAAGTTTGTTATCATCATCACCATCGCCACCGTCATTGTGATTGTTATTGTTATCATTGTTATTGTCATGGTCATCGCCATCATGATTGTTAGTGTTATTGCTAATTGAATTGTTGTTGCTTTTCAATGTTGTACTAATGACCTTTGTTCGCTGGATGGTTAATAATCGCACCAGAATTTGAAACCATGCAAATCTTTCACATGCAAGGATACATCAAGCTTTCATATGCGAGAATACACCAAAAAAGAAAACGCAAATTTCTATTTTTAAATCTGTCTTTTTTTTTTCTTTTTTTTAAATAATCTTGCACTTTGGCTCAGTGGCATAGGGCTGTAGCATCAAATCTGTGGTTAAAGTTAACATTTCAGTGTGTACTCTTATTACCAGAACTGCTGTCAACGTGTTACCAGCCAACCCTTGAGGATTAACAATACGTATAGTTATCTCTGAGTGCCAAAATCTGTTTTCACCATTTTGTGTTTCCAGATGAGCTGTTAGAGCTTCATAAAGGTCAGGGAATGGATATCTACTGGAGAGACAGTTACACCTGTCCCACTGAAGAGGAGTACAGAGAGATGGTTCGGAGAAGTATGTAGCATTAGATCCTTTGCTGTTACCTTCAGCTCCCGTGAATGACCTCCAGCATGCAACACTGTCAAATGACTTCCTGCCATGCCATTGCACTGCTATACACAATTGCGCTGCAAGGGTAACTTCTTCGAATCTTCTGTCAAGAGCAGTTTTCACTTGAGTGTCTAAAGTAATTACGATGGTTAACTTGGTTTTGCTCTATGAGTAGATTTAAAAAAAAAAAGAAAACCCTTGCAAACTTTTCAACCATCCTGCAGATGCAAAACTAAAACCACTTGAGACTTGCTCACACTCATTTTCCCATGTGTTGTGGTCTGGCTGTGTTTACAAATTTCCTTTGCATTCTGATTGGCTATTAAAACTAATAATTATTTTTATTATTGAATTACTGGTAACTTCAATTTGCAGTTGACTGAAGGGTGTATTTCCTTCAAGACTTATTGTAATATAATAATATAATAATAATAATAATAATAGTAATAATATAATTATAATTGTCATATAATTATCATATAATAATAATAATAATAATTATTATTATTATTATTATTATTATTATATTATAATATAATAATATAATAATCAATCTTAGCATTTTAGTAGATCATATATTGAGTCGTAAGTTATATTAAGGTCCAGGACCTAGGCTTCCAAGGAAACACAATTGTTGCAGTTCGCAGTCAGTACGCCTGTAGAGATGCAGAATAGGCTCCCATAATCACAGTCGTCTTCCTGTAGACAGAGTTTAACAAGTTGCGGTAATTTAATCAGATACTTTTTTTATTTCACTCTTGATCTTTTTAGAATGTTGTATACATTATCTTAGTTGTTATTAAAGAAATTGTTTGCTATATTTTATAATATAATAATAGTAATATAATAATCACTTTCATTTTGGTTAATTGCAGCACTCAACTGAAAACCACACCAATAACTCACTGACAATGTCACTGGGCCTGTTATCCTTCTGTTTTGTCCAGAAAAGGAATATCATACTTAAGTTTTATACACTCCACAGCTGCTGTCTTCACATTACAGTGTATACATATGATATTAAATAATAAGTGTGGTGATGTGTAATCAAGCTGTACTTATCTTAGAAACTGGTGGGCTTTTTCGACTGGCCGTGAAGTTGATGCAGACATTTAGTGAAAACAAAAGGTAATTTCTTATAAATTAATTTGCAGTTTCTTGAGTCAAACCTCTCCTGTCTAGGAAGAGTTGGCTTCAAGACTTACTATATGGGAAATAGCCTCCTAGCTATGGCAGCAGTCTTTCTGCCCAGCCTCGCTTGCATTTGTTTTTTCATGAATCTACGACCAGTCTCCCTCGTGTGTGTGATCCAGTGGTGATTTCTTGTACTCTTTACATCTTGCTCAAGCTGATTTTGTTTTCTGCTTGTTCGTTTTAGCAACTTCGTTCCACTGCTGGATACCTTGGCGATGTATTTTCAAATTAGGGATGATTATGCTAATCTGTTGTCGGAAGAGGTGAGAAATGTGATCGTTTTATGTCAGTCAGTAATGAACTCTTCTCGGGCGTTTGTTCATAGTTTGAACTCTATCTTTTTCTTGTAGGCAGCTGATTGCACTCATCTTTGTGCTTTCTGCTTGTACCTTTTTAACTTGTCTTATCCTTGCAAAATGTCTTTACGTGAATCTTTGCAAGTTACAGAAATTGCAAAAAGCAATTCTCCTAAAAGTGACTTCCAGCCTAATTGACCAACACGTGACCTACAGGCCACTTATGAATGAAAACTAATTTCCATAAGAAATGTTGATTTTGCACTTTGGTTTACTTCGAAGAAGAGGCAGAAGTGAATTCCGAAATTGTCCACTTTTGCCCAGCATTAACTGCATGCCGTGCCAAATTAGCGATTTTTGGTTCAACGTCTCTGAGAAACATACTGGCCAAGTAAGCCGCTTTGGTTCACATACACCGTCTAGTACAGTCATGGGATTGTACCAGTCTCTTGTACCAGAGCTCTACACCGGCATCGCAGGGGTCGTGGGTTCGAATCCCGTTTGAGTCACTTGGATTTTTCAAGTGCATATAAGAGAGAATTGCTTAAATTGTCCAGAACGTGTGAGGATCATTTCTTCAGTTCACTGTACCAGTCTCGTTTTAATTCAAGGACCGAAGGCAGGGACTATATATGCATTTTATGTGTGGCTTATATAAAGCACAGCCAGACTCCAAACGCCGTTCATACCAGTTTCATTCTTAGATAAGAGACGCACATGTGACATATTGAAGAGTGAAGTACATTTTTGCAAAGAAAAAGTGAAGTCTTACCCGTTCCGCGACGGGACCAGACCATAGGCACCTATAGTCCCGTCGCGGAACGGATAAAACTTCACTGTTTCTTTGCAAGAATTATCGGAACCTTGCTACTTTTCGTCGGACCCGTTCCGTTTTTTTACGCTGTGGAGAGCAAACCCACCCTAAGCAATTTCTCCAAGGGGACCTTGGGGTACTGTCTAGTTTAACTTTAACTAATAATGAAGTAATCGTGGATTATTTCGCCTTTCGACAGTACAAGGAAAATAAAAGTTTTTGCGAGGATCTTACGGAAGGGAAGTTTTCCTTCCCCATTATCCACGGGATACGAAACGACTCAAACAGCACCAGACTGATGAGTATCCTTTACAAACTGAATTATACAGGGCCAAGTATTTTTTTTTCTTTTTTGGTCCTTTTGACTAAGCTTGCTTTGTCTCCACTTTCGATGTTATCAATAAGATGGTTTAAGCAAGTAGCACTCGCTGGAATTGCTCTAGGTAGGTAGGTAAGTCCGCTCTCCAACTCCTTGGACGCGCTTGTAAATACCCAACTGCTTTGTCTTCGTTCAGTTGGGATTCCTAGGGCCTCCACAGACTAGACATTTAAGTTGTCGACAACTATTCGTTATCGACTACTAAATGTTTTGTGTGTGAAAGGAGTTGTGGACGACTAAGGCTAGATTTCTAGTTGCCAATAACAAGAAATTCAACCTTTAGTTGTCAACGCGTTTCGAAGAGGGAAACTGCTGTAATTGGTGTGTTGCCGGCTTGTTTGTTTTAATGCGAGGCTGTTCATTTCGAGTCAATCTACACGATGTATTTCACTTTTTGAAAGTGTCTTAGTGCTAGGAGACATTGTTTAGCTTGTTTATTTGTCAGTCCAGCGCGCGTACTAGTCAATCCATCTTTTTTTTCGAAGACCGATGACGCCGAGATATACATAGAACGCTGGTCACGGAGCATTTCAAAAATCCTGGCCGGCTGCAGCACATCTAGACATAACGTTTTCACAAAGGCTCGTGCGGTGCATACCAAAAGGCCTGATCATGATTTAATTATGTTTCTACTATGTGATTGTCTACTACAATTTACCAACCTTGACTCTTTGTTTAGATATATTAAAACAGAGAACCACCGATGTGGATATCAAGAAATACTTTGTAGATTACTTAGAGCAGGTACGGCGAAAAAAAAACAACATTCTTCTTTCACAGCTGTTGAACGGAACCGAGTTGCTCAGTCGAAGCAGGGTTAGCGCAAACCCTCCTTTGAACAACTCGGCCATGGTCCCGGGCTGTGGTCGGATTCGGTCGTCAATAGGGAGCTTTACTAACGAGGATGGCAACTGCAACGAGAACGTCGCTTCAAAATATCAGTTCATGTCGCGTCCTTGTAATCTCTTCGCCATTATTTCAACTTCTTCAATATGTAAAATGTTTGCCTATTGTCCAAAAGTGAAACTGGTATGAACGGTGTTGAGGTTTAGAGAGAGAAAGAAGAATTAAACGTCGTGTGACGTCGTTTGCTGACGTTCTCCTCAAGCCACTGAGTTTGATCATTTCACGTTGTTGTTTTGTATAAACGCACTTTCATAGCATGTAAAACGATTGTTTTTATTAACCTGTTGTTTTGTGGGGTTCCCCGGTTGCAGTTGCCATCCTCGTTAGTAAAGCTTCCTGATGAGTCATCATTGGGAAGAGGTACCGTTTATGACCTTTAGCAACGAGGACGGCAACGGCAGCGAGAACATCGCTTCAAAATCGGAATTCAATTCATTGTAATCACGTCGCGATTATTTCAATTTGTCAATATGTAGAATGTGTGTCTGTTATCCAAAAATGAAACTGGTATGACCGGCGTTTAAATTAGAAGAGAGACAAAATTTAACGTCGAGTGCTGACGTTCTCCCGAAGCCGCTGATTTTGGTCATTTGACGTCGTTGCTTTGCGGAGGACGGCAAAGAAATGTACCAAAATGTAAAACGCACGTGCAGGGCGTGCAGAACGACTTGTTTTACTAATTAAACCTGTTGTTTTGTGACGTTCCCGTCCTCGTTGCTAAAGCTCGCTAATGTCTCAACCAATGAGGAGGCGACATTTTGGCCTTGCCCGGTTCATTGTTGCAAAATTATTCTAGGTACCGTGTGAGCACTGCATGAGTAAAGTGCGCTCTGATTTCTTTCGCTTAGTTTTAACGTTTCGCTCTTTCAAGGAGGTTTTGATTTGATTTTGATTTTATTTCTCACAGATTGGTTCATTTGCTTACACAAAAAAGGTCCTCAAAGAATTAGAAGACAAGTAAGTACTGGTTACATCACAATGTCTTGATTTGAACCGGTTTGCGAACGTCCGAGTCCTTCTAGGGCCGAGTTGTTGGAAACAGGGTTTGCGGTATACCTGGGTTATGCCCTATTAAAACCTGTTGGTATTGATTTATCCCGATTTTGTACTAAACCTGCTTTGAACGCTAACTCGGCCCAGCGAAAGTCCCGAAAACATTTCGGGCCCGACAAGCTACTTGCCTGTGGTAATGACACTCATTTTTTTTATTATTATTAATTTTCATACTAAGATACGGCAGTGACACCATGTGTCACTGTTTTCTAACGTTGCAGAGCTCAAGGACTCATCGCCAATTTAGGTGGCAACCCTCATTTGTCTGCAGTAGTTGTCCAATTAGCAAAGCTATATTCTTGAATTAGAAATGTTGGTAATTAAAGAAGAAGGAAAGGCTGAACCGTGACGTTTTACTCTCCTTTGTTCTTCTTCTGGGAGTTGGCGCATAACTCCCGGCGAAAAACTCTCATACGTGCGCATATGAAACAAAACTCTCATCAACTCTTAAAGTGAAGGCCCCCGCGAATGAGGAAACACTGTCGCGGAAACCTTGTTTCCCGAAATGTTTCTGAGAAAACACTTGCCGAGAAAGCAAAATAATTTCTGAAAAAGTGTTTGCTTTTCGGGAAGGAAATTTTGCTTCAGCAACAAATGTTGCGTCTTCGAAGACGCACTAAAGTGGATAGTTCGTCCAGACGCATAATGCGTCCTCTGCATAATGCGTCCTCTTTACCCCCGTCTTTACACTAGATAAAATGAAAGACTACGTAAAATGAAAGACTCATAATTCGTCTGGACGGATTATGCGTCTCTTGTATAAAAACGGCCACTATTTGTGCAGAAACGAGTTAAAGGCTGAACTTTTTGCTTTCCTAATTGTCCCTCGCCTGGGAGTCCGATGATGGCAAATAATTAACTGTTAGCGCAAAACTCTCCTGCATGCACTAAACGAGACAAAAGCAATTTTCAACATCCGTCAATAATGCCCATGTGTTCGTGATCGGGGAGTGCGGCGTTGCTTAGTTGTCTCTTGAATCATTGACATTTTAGAGGACAACGAGAGAAAGGGTACGCTGCGAGCTGAGGCCCTTCCACCTTCCAGGAATAGGTCGGGAGGAGGAAGGGACCTCTGCCAACAGCTTGCACTTTTTCTGCTGAGTATGCGTTAAATTCAAATGTAACCGAGCGTCAGTCGCGTGTGACCAGTATCCAGCAAACTGAAATTAACATTCGAGATATTTGTGCAAGTGTCTCTGAAAGACACGCCGTAACAAAAAAAATACCAATTTCATCATACATTCGAAACATTTTATACTTTTTAATTGTCGTATGTTTTTTAATCAAACAAAATGCCATAGCTTTCTGTGTTCGATTTAGGGAGGAAGTAACCTCGGGAAGGGGTCATAACTGTCATGCCGATGTAATGACGAAAGATCATGCGCAAACAAGGAAAAACTGGTTTTGACCACTCGCAACTGGCCTGACCCATCGCTTTCGTTGGATGAGCGGCAAATCGAAGTATCACGAGGCCGCTGGCGGAGTCTCGTTCCTCTTCCCGATTGTTGAAGGAAGATGGAAGGACACTCTGCAGGCGTGGTAGAGAAAAGGGCGAAACGCGCGAATCAGTCAAAAGGAGACATCATAAAAACATGTTGCCCTTGTTCAGTTGACCGGCCGTATGCTTACCTGGTCATAGCTTTCTCTACATGTCACCTTAACTTCTCGTTCGCGACACGATTTGGCAGGTGGCATGTTTCATCTCTCACGAAGCACATGCAACCTGTTCGAATTTTCTAACAGTACCAAAAAGTAGTATTCCTCTTTACCCTTATTCTAGTCACATCGCAAAGGTTCGATCAAACTGAAACTGATCTCAACTTGCGAGCTTTGTTTCACAACCCGACGAAGAATTCGTGAACAAGAAAGCGTTTATTGTTTGTAAACCTCTTCATATGTATGGCAGTGAATACGTTATGTCTTGAAGGGACCTGTCTTTGCCGGAACGGATTTTACTGATCGCGCGTGGTAGCATTAGCACCTTGTACTTTTCCGTAAGGTGAGATCGAAAGATATTTGCTGGGCCTTGACTGGAGAAAGGAAAGTCACTGTTGTAAATCGCAATAATTCCTGTGGAACTGTTTCAAGTGCCCAATGATGAAATGTATTGGTGGCTTTGGAAAAATCATCTTCATTGTGTTGACAACAGAGTTTATTTGGGTCAGTGGAAACATAGCTTACAACTGTAGTGTCGACGTTCCTTGTTTGACACAAAAAGAAAACAATCTGACGAGAAATGCCACCGATCAAGGTGAGATTTTGGGGCCGGAAATACCGTTGAAACGCCCAAATCAACGCAACGTGGATGAGACAGCCTCTAAGCGGGGCAGTGCCTTTTCAAATGTACTTCAAAACGTACTGAAAATGGTTGAGAAGTCAAAGACCATAACATCTCCCGATGGGAGGATTCTTAGTGTGTCTGTTTCGGCAACATCGGCACCCGTTGTCATCTCCACTAGTGCCAGTCCTCCAACCGAAGCCACTAACGCAGCCAGCTCTGGCGGAGTGGTCACTTCGCTCTTGACTGCCTCGCCGACTTCCCCTTTGCCGGTCACCAATCAGTCGACCGTGACTACAGCTGCACCGCCTACATCCAGTCAGTCGATGAATAACACGACTCCTGTGCCAACTCTCGGGAAGCCCGGGGGAAAACCCGGGCAAAATTTCACCATCGTCATTCTAAATCCGAATTTTCCGTCCATGTCTGGAGCAAGCCATGCTGTCGGAGGCCACGGATTTCCAGGTATTCCTCCACTCACCGTGATTCCCGGTGGTGTTCTGCCGATGGGAATCCCCCACCCCCTTGGACCCCTGCTGCAGCTTGGATCCCATGGAAAGCCAAGTGGCCAACCGTTAGCAACTGGTAAGTGAA
>BLFK01000627.1:75000-90000 GCA_014634185.1 Astreopora myriophthalma | reverse complement strand
GATTCATTTTTGGACTGATTGAGTTTTATTTTTTTTAGCTAAGTGTGAAAACGGAGATGGCTTTTGTACAAAGTGGGCTAAGGCTGGTGAATGCAGCAAAAATTGGAAATTCATGGAACATAAGTGTTGGAGAAGTTGCTCTAATTGTGGTTAGTCAATTAATTGTTCTAAGCTGTACTTTTTTTTTTCAATCGAGTACAGTAGGAGGATATTATATGGTGAATATTATCAATATTTTCTTTTTAGAACGAGTGCTTTTTACCGATAGAAAATGAAGTTTCCACTTTCAAGCTTCTTAGCTTTCGAGTGTGAAATTATTCTTTCAAACAGTCCACAGCCACCAAGCAATGCAAATGATTTGAATTAGTTGTCTCACCCCTGGCATCCCACGCTGATTCATTCCCTTGATTCTCCCGACTGGGAGGGAGAGATTGCGTGATAAGTCAAACGTTTGTCCGCGCAGGAAGCCATCTCACCCCAGTCGATCCTTATTTATTTATTTATTATTATTATTATTATTATTATTATCATTGTTGTTGTTGTTGTTGTTATTGTGATTATCTTATTTTATGCAACTCCCACCGGAATATATATTTTATTCTGTCTAATAGACCGAATTCATAAATGGCGGCTAATAAATTATTCTTTTGTCCTTATGCTAATTTTCCTCATTAGCCTAGTTAGCATGCAAGAATTGAACATAATTTTGCCATTAAAATGAGGCTAGTGAGAAAAATTGGCATTAAAAGAATAGAATTTGTCAGCCGCCATTTCAGTATGAATTAGGTCTATGCCAAACGAGTTTTTTGGTCAAAATGGTAACCCTAGACGGTTTTTTTGTTTTCATATTTGATTTGTCACCTGTACTGTTTTAAAGCTCCTTGTGTCGACATGTTTCCCTCGAGATGCATCAATTGGGCCAAAAAGGGGGAGTGTAACAAAAACAGAAAATTTATGGAAAAGCAATGCTGGAGAAGCTGTTCTAGTTGTGGTAGGAAAATTCATATTCTTTTCCTTTACCTATTTACACCTTGCATCTCAATTCGTTTTAATTGATAGCTCTTCTCTATTCAGCCGTGCATGCGACTTCGTTTCTTCAGTCGAAACTAAACTTTGCAACGTGACGCTAACTTAAGTTCTGGTTCCCCAGCAAAATGTGAAAACAAGAATAGTGGCTGCATAGGATGGGCAGCTAACGGTCTATGCCAGTCGTCGTATTCCTATATGTCACAGAACTGCTGGAAAAGTTGTTCTTTCTGTGGTGAGTTTGTAAAAGAAAAGCATACATGAACTGTCTTCTCCATTCCACTCATGTTTTGTGCTTACTCGCTTGCATGGAGCTGAAATAATTCCGGTTGCTTGTAAAATCATTTGAGAGAGAAGTGTGTCGCACAAAAGTCACTAAAACACAATCTTAACGGTCGTATATGCAGATTATCGGACCACAGGGATTTTGGCGGACGGGGGTACACTTCTAATTTACATCTTCCACAAATCCAAAAAAAATTGTTGACTTAAACAGAAACTTTAATAGAGTTATTTCTTTCCCGCTAGTGTCGCATTACTTGAGTGACATTAATTTCTTCCATCCATCCGTCCGTCCGTCCGTCCGTCCGTCCTCCCTCCCTCCCTCCCTCCCTCCTTCCTTCCTTCCTTCCTTCCTTCCTTCTTTCCTTCCTTCCTTCCTTCCTTCCTTCCTTCCTATTCCTTCCTTCCTTCCTATTCCTTCCTTCCTTCCTTCCTTCCTTCCTTCCTTCCTTCCTTCCCTCCATTCATTCAATATTCAGTCAGTCATTGATTCATTGTCTGTTGGTTTATTACATTGGTACTGAACTGACAGAACTGAGACTATTTACTGTCTTCTGTATATAGATACTGTCTTCCGTATACAGCCGAAAAGTGTTATGGATGGCTCTTCATGCCAAAATTAATTTGACATGCCCGTCTTAAAGTCGAAGGAAAATTTTAGGCATAATTAAAAGGAGTAGGATATGATTTTGTATAGTTTTAACTCGAAAAATAACACAACTGCCGTGACATAGCTCGTTTAATATTCAATGCGCCTTTAATATTCTTGTCCGTTGATTTAATTGACAGCTCCGTGCGTTGACAAGTACCCTAATAAATGTCGAGCTTGGGCAGCAAACGGACAGTGCAAGGAAAACAGGGAATACATGGAACAAAATTGCTGGAGGAGCTGTTCAAAATGTAAGAGGCCGGATCTCGTTTAGATTAGAATCGCATAATTGAATAAAATCTTGCATTCTGATTGGTTAACGAAGCGAGGTATTTAGCGTGGAATTGCTAGTTGAAAACGAGGCTAAGTGATATTGTTTCGCATCTACGTAACAACTGTCGTCAAATTGTAACACAACAACTGCAACGAGTTTCTTTTTTTCTTATTTTGTTCAATTATGCGATTCAAGGAAAATTCATTACCTGACTCGTGAATTCCGCGTTAAATTGCACTTGAAAACCGATATCGCACTCATCGCTTCGCGATTCGTGCGATATCGGTTTTCGCGTGCAATTTAACGCGGAATTCCCTCGTCAGGTAATGAATTGTCCAATAAAATCAGCAGTATTGTGAGCAACATGTTTTTGTCCTCGTCATTTGAACTGGGAAAAAAATCATCTTTCTCACGTCGCTTTGACTAGAAGGTATAACTCAGGGTGATCTTTTTGCAGGTCTAAAAATACCCTATAATCAATTCTCAAATTTCCTTTAGGTGACCTCAAACTTTAAGTCTCTGTACGCATGTACAGTTACGTGTCCATGTCTTGTATTTATGGTGACAAAGTTATAATTCAAGCGAATACAGGCCCCAGTAGTTCGAAGGGTGCATAGCGCTATCAATTGGATAAATCACTATCCACTGGATAACTAAATTATTGTAAAGCGGGCAAGTCGAGTACAAATCAACTTGTTGTGGTTGTTGTTTTGCTAGCGCTTATCCGCTGTATACCGATTTACCCGGTGGATAGCGTTATCCTCCTTTTAAACAACCGAGGCCAGAAGTTGCGCTGTCAGCTAGCATAAAATTGCATGAATAAAATTACGCGCTATCATTCTTGTTCATTCTCTTTATAGGTTGCAAAAACAAGAACAAGCATTGTAAAAGTTGGGCCAAAAACGGAGAGTGTGCAAAAAACCCTGATTTTATGAATGAAAACTGTGCACTGAGTTGCAACAAATGCTGATTTTGTGGAGACCAGGCGATTCTAGACTCTTCTGGTCCAAGCAGAATGTGCTATCCTTGTATGATAAACAGCATACAATACGTAAAATGCGGCAGCAACAGGGATCAAAAACTGTTTCTGGAGTGGTTTTCAGGAGGAGCTGTTGTTTTGCCGCTTCAGAACAACAGCGCATTGGGATATTGTAAAATTGGTCAGTATAACTTTTGATATTTTATGTCCCCCAACCAATGAACTCCAAATGGGCGGAGACGTCAAACTGACTCATTGTGCAAGTGCACATGAGCGAAAAGCAGAAGGCTTCTGTTTTGCTAAGGCCCAGAATTTCATCTTCAAATGGCCAGCTTTAACACTGACAACTGAGTAACTGTGATCAAAGATTAAGGTCTCGATTAAACGTGTTTACGATACAAGTCAGGAGAACAAAACAGACTCTCTACCTTTAATCGATATATGCATGGATGATTATGTTCAGGTTGAAATTACATTGGCTGTCGTGCCACTTGAGCCTATTTTTCCGTCGATTAGTCTGAATCTTGAGCCTGCCAAGCAAGCGTTTCCGGCGAGAGAAAAGCGAATTAATTTTTCGAGCATTCTCTTTCTTTTCCACATTATTGGGATAGGTTCGCAACAGTCGTGTTTTGAGCTTACGTGGCCGAGCGGTATAAGGCGCGCACGCTAACGCAGCGTAATCCGGAGGTCGGTGGTTCAGGTCTCAATGTTCACTATGATAAATTACTGTGTGTGTACATGTGTGTGTGTGTGCATTGGCCTTTGCCTCCTTCTGAGGTCGGACATGTGGAAACACACCAGCGCTGTAGGGTCTTTTAAGATTGTGGGGATATGTTGAAGTCCCCACAGTGAAAGAAATGGTTGTTTACATGCAACAAAGGCTGATTATCGGTTCTCTCGGAGGTCCCCACAAGTTGGTCTAAAAAATTACACATATCGAGTCCCCGACGAAGTGGTAAAAGTTTTATTTTTGAGAGAAAAGTCCTGTTTTTGCTTAGAGCAGGTTAATAAGCCACCAAGAAATCCAAAAAAACACCTGAGAACAATTAATAACTGAATGCACTCATCACTGCTATCGACGGACATAGATCATTGATCAATCATTGTGTATCCATATCCCCACAAGAAAGTCCCCACAACAAGACGAGAATTTAAAACTTCGGGCTTTTAGTAAAATGTATGAGCAGCCGAGGAAGCAAGTAAAAAAACGTTCTTAGTATTATTTCGATACCTGGTAAAGAAAGGGTGGTCCTCGCAAGTGGGGTGTGGAAAGGCAGTATTATTAGTATTATTATTATATTATTATTATATTATTATTATTATTATTATTATTATTATTAATTATTATTATTATTGTTATCGTCATGGTCATGGTTATTGTTATTGTTATTGCATCTGTGATTGTTCGAAATAATAAAATAAAGTAGAATACTTAATGCACTACTTAAAATAATCACCTCTCTTTTAATCGCTTCCACTCCGATGATCACCCCTTTTAGGTGCAAAAAAATGAATAATCGCCCAAGCTATTACTTGAGGAAGTAGGTTATCGACTTTTTTCCCCACTTATCTTTATTTTCAACAATCATACATTTAAAACAGTCTGAGTCATCTATGACAGGTAAATTACCATGATTACACCATATTCCAGGACTAAATTGTCGTACTTCATACAAACTATGATAACATTTCAAATACTCTCTAGTTCTTTATAATTTATGTATTTTTCATTTCTTCAAATTTTTTCCATTGTCGATTAAAAAAGATCCGTTACTTAGGGTTAAGTGATCCAATCTTTGAACAGGATTAAGTTATCCAGTCTTTGAACAACAGGCGTCATAACTTTGGAGCAATGAGCGCACAAGAATTTTGACACTTACTTTTAAAACACTTTACATACTATCTTTTTAGTCAAGAGCTCTCCCTTATTAAGCTTTATTTCCGTAGGTATTCTTGCTGGATTAAGGGTATCCTCATTTTGTGTGTATTATTTAATTTGAGCCTTTTTGGAGGAAAAAAAAGGTAAAAACAAACAAACAAAAAACTGAAGAAAACCACACAAAAACCCAAACAAAAAACAAGCAATCGACCAAAAAACAAACAAACAAAAACAATTGAAACATTCGTTTTTGGAAAGCCGGGATGCAAGATTTTCCCCTCAAAACAGGCTCAAAAGTGATACTAATTACAGCGAATTTTGCTCCTACTCAAGATAAGGTGATTATTTTCGTTCCTAGTGAAATAACGGGATGATTTGCACCAAGCCATCATCACTAGGGTTACCGCCAGATACACCAGAACAACTCACACCATAGCAAAACGAACCCCCTCCCCCTCCGGCTTGTTTGGAGTGAGTACCGCTTCCTCCACCAGAGTACCCCCCTCCTCCCCCAGAGGCACCATTATCTTCAGACCCCCCTCCCCCGCCACCAAACCCTCCGACTGCCCCAGGGGGTGGTCCTCCGTTGTATCCACTATTCATTCTCCCTGCTTGTCCACCCACCCAGCCCTGAGCACGTGACCCGCCCCTCTCGCCATGTTCTGGTCCTTGCCTAACACACCCTTGTGCCGACCAACCCGCGCCTACTCCCCCATGGTAACTGGCACCTGCACTGTTGCACTGACCAGGCTGTCCCCTAGTTCCCCCCTTTCTACCCTGAGACGAATGCTGTCCCACACTACTAGTTCCGCTGGTACCCGCCTGACCATCCACCCCGTGGTATCCCCCAGATCCCCCCCCTCCCCCTCCGGCAGCCAGCAGAAGCACATTACTTGTTGTATAAACAAAACTCCCTCCTCCTCCTCCTGTACCAGCGTTGTCCTCTACAGAGAGTCCCAGTTCAGCTGCAGTCCTTGAAGTGGATTGCCCTCCCTTTACCTCCACTGAATCTCCTCCTCTTTGCCCCACCACAATATTCAGTGCTGTGCCTTTATTGAGTGAAAAGGTTCCCTCTTTAAATGCACCTCTGCCCCCGTAGTAAGTCCCCGGAAGGTATCCGTAGTTGTACGAGTGTGTTCCTCCTCGAGCGCCCCAGGCCTTGATTCGATAAAGACCAGTTTGTGGAACATTGAATTGCTGAATAACGCCAAATCTTCCTTTGTGCCCATTTGTCGTAAAGTTAAAATTATTAAAATGCATGAAAGCTGCAAATTAATTTCAAAGTAAGAGCAATTACTTACAGACTCAATTCACAACAAATCACGGAAAAGAGCCACAATAAAATTGCTTCTGTACAAACGCAGCGCATGTCACTGCTGCGAATTTATTTCAGCACTCTAGTTATTTACTTACACCATTCTAAACTGTATCGTGTATTATTCTGCACAGTCATTGTTATTAATAAGGTATGGAAACGCAACTCCTATCAGAGCCAACTCCGGCACGAAGAGTCTGACAAGGGAAAAAATGAACCCCGACTGGGTGCGTGGGTGGGTACCACTACGTCCTGGAATTTTCTTTAGTTCCGAGCACTTGTACCACCAATTGACCGAAAACGTAACTCGGCTTTTTTGCTCAAGTAATAACTGCAAAAGCGCCCTAAGGATTAATATTACTCAGCAATCAATCAGAACCAGTTATGTTTGCAGCCAAGGCCATTCCCGCGAGAGAAAGTGCCATTAATAATACTCCTTCGACCGAATATACATGTTAAATTAGTTGGCATATGATGTTCTTTCTTACCTTTGCAAGTTTTTCCGTCACCACTGTATCCCGGGTTGCAATTGCAGCGGTAAGATCCAAATGTATTGATGCATGACGCGTTTATGTCACAGACGGGGGTGGAAGTAGTGCATTCATTAACATCTAAAACGAAAAGCAAGAACTCAAGTTGCGAGCAAAATGCAGAGTCTCAATTACCAGCCGTGTTCCTCACCTACGCACTGATTGTTCGGTTGAGGAGAAGAGGAAGAAGAGAAGGAGTTGGAGGAGGATGTTGGGCCGAGGTTGGCAGAGAGGAAGGGGAGAATGAAGCGGATGAGCTTGCTCAAGGCTAAGGAGAGCGGGACGATGAAAAGGAGGCTATATCCCACACCATCTTGATTCCGTGTTCGCTCACGTGCAAAACTTTAACCTGATTTCCTCTCCAGTTGTCCCTCCACCCGTTGTCGAGCAACTAGCATATAAAATTCAACCTCGTTCCCAGGGCATGGATGGTCCTGGGAACGAGGTTTACAACCCTCAGTGACACATCGGGCATGTCTTGCAAATGAAAGACAAAAAATTCACTCGCTTTCGCTGTCAAAATGTGTATCAAATCACATTTACTGTAATTTTAGGGCGTTTAACCCCGAATCAAGATAATGCCATGAACCGTAAAAAAATTTATGTAATTTGATTTTCAGCTTATTTGTTTATTGATTGATTTTAAAGTTTATAACCTTATAGCGGAGCACCATACTCATAGGAACCCGTCAGTTGCTTTTCTCATGGTAGTTAAGGCTAGCGGTATTGCTCGTGGGCGCGTATGCACGACGACGAAGTTGCCCAATAATAATATTCTAATAATAATAGTAATAATCAATACTTGTATACTTGTGGCCAACATGGCGGCCATACTCCAGCTAGTTTACAGCATACATCTTTGATATTGGACATCCATGTTATGGTCAATTGACACCTGTCAGGCAAGGTACCCGCTGACCAGTATTACGTGATCATGTCGTGGGCTCATGGTTAGAGCTCACGGAGGTCAGCTATTTTTTTTTAAGTTGACCGTTGACCAGGTACTTGTTTTCGATTGGATCGCAGGCTCAAGCCAGGTTAACTTATTGACACTTAAACCAAAGCGAGGCTTAATTTTTCGCGCGCTTGGTAAGAAATATGGTAGCTTAAGGTGGCTGAAACCGGTTTCAACACTTTCAAGAGCCTCACTTATCAGAAAGATTGACACTATAACACTATCACGTATTAACAATGTTATGTTACCATATGAAACAGCAATTATTGCTGAATAAAATGCGGTCATTATTGTGACGTAATACGTAACCATGGTAACAGGAAAGCCCTACTAAAACCCCCTATATTTCGGCTTTAGTTGCTCGTATCTAAAAAAGGAACTCGGTGACCCCTATTTTTTTAATGCTTTAAAGTGATCGGCAGACCAAGATAAAACTATCTGCAAAGTTTTAAAAAAATTTTTGGAACGAATTCTGAGCCACCTTATTTTTTTTATTTTTTAAGGTGGCTCTGAATCTGCTCCACAGAATTTTTTTTAAACTTTGCAAAAAATTTCATCTTGGTCTGTTGATCACTTTTGAGCAATAAAAAATGGGGGTCACCGAGTTCGTTTTTAAGATATGAGCAACTAAAGCCAAAATATAGGGTGTTTTTACAGGGCGTTTCCGTTTCCATGGTTACGTCTTGCGTCACAATAATGACCGCTTTTTATTCAGCAATAATTGCTGTTTCATATGGTACCACAACATTGCTAATACGTGATACAGTGTTGCAGTGTCAATCGTCCTAATAAGTGAGTCTCTTGAAAGTGTTGAAACTGGTTTGAGCCACCTTAAATAAATGCTATTAAAGAAAGTAATTAAAAAGCTTGGCTAAATCTATATGTTATAAGCGCTGGTAGCCCAAGGTCAGGAGAAGTAAAGTTATGAGGATTTGTAAAGGGGAAAAATACTTATGTGAAACTAAAGAATACGATCAAATTTTGAATTAAAACATTTTCCCTGGCTTTATTTGCGTTTTCTTTAAATGGAGGACACACAGGTTCCATGGTTTTTCTGGATCACCTCACAAATCAGCCAATTTAACCCCCTCTCGCTTCCTCAATGTTGCCAAGAAGCCCCTCGTTTGTTTCTTCAACATCTTGGAGCACGTCGTCGATGTTCTCCAAATCCTCGAAATGGTTTTTTTGCGCTTCGAGAAGAATGTCTATCTTTTCGTGCAGAGCATCCACTTTCGATTCTAAGGTTGGTTGTGCAGGCTCTGCCTTCGATTCCACAGCGTTTTCTTTCCAAATTTTGTACAACCGCGTTGCGCCAATTCCAAATCTTGCAGCCTTGGAATCGAGGCGAGCGGGACGTTAAATTGGCTGATTTGTGAGGTGATCCAGGATAACCACGGAACCTGTGTGTGGAGGAAACGATAGAATTAACCCCTGAAAATCACTTTCAAAGGCGCACAAGAAGACAATGAGGACATGAAGGATAGTAACACATGGAGCGCGGTGAAATGTTTCATTCAAAATTTGATTATATGTGGGGGTTTCCCATACTTGTTTTTCTGCCATACAAATCCTTAGTAAGCAAGTACCCCCAAGCTCCTGAGCTTGGGGGTACTTGCGATATACTAGCAGTACAGACCTAAGCAGTTATTGCCTCCATCCAGTCGAAACCCAGAACGGCACCGGCAGGTGTACGATCCCTGGCTATTTATGCAGGTTGCATTCTCTGGACAGTCGTGGGAAAACGCTTGGCACTCGTTGTAATCTGCAGAGTTTCGAAATATTAACAAAATGGAAATTGTTGATCACCATCTTCTGACCAGATAGCATTTCCAGTTGAAGCAAAACTGGTTTCCGTTCCAGTTTCAACACTTTCAAGAGACGTTCTCATTAGAGGGATTCCACTACAAAATTGTATTACATAACAGTGATGTAATTATTGTACCATGTGAAACACCTATTATTGCTAAACAAGATGCGCTACGTCAGCAGTGTCCAAAGAATTACAATCTTCTCTGTAGTATGGCCGTTGCAATCTTAGGAAGATAGCTGTAAAGAGTACCACCTTTTAAACTTGGCAATTCGTTAAACTTTACAGTTGAGTAGTGGGGAAGAGAAATGAAAAATCTCTCGTTGCTTGGCCTTTTTTTTTTTTGTTGTTTTTGTTTGTTTCTTTGTTTTCCTTTTCTTTATTTTTCTTTGAGGCCAGTCCGATATGTTTGAGGTTAATATGTTACAAGCTCCAACACAAGCTCAATACAATACAAGTTTTAATACAAGTACAAAACCGTACTTTACCGGCCGTTCTGAACACAACACTTCGCGCGCTTTTTCCGGCATGCATTGTGGTACCTGTCACGCGTCACGCACTCTACATATAAATATCGGGTAACCGGTTGATCCGTTTTTTTTTTTCCAGGGCTAAACTAGGAACAATGGGTTCAACCTCTGACCCGATTTTACCTGCAACGTTAATGACTTCTCTCCTACTCTTATCTATAAAATTTCGAGTGTTGCAGCGATTAGCTTCAATAAAACGTGCAACTTGATAACCCATACCTTTCTTACAGCTGAACTTATGGCAGCTTGAGCAGTTAACATCATTCCATTTGTATTCGTGGTCCTGAAGAAAGCCAAGGGTGTGCGCGCAATCCTCATTGCGAAAGTTATTAGGCTGATGCATTGCCCAGTAATGGAAGTTTAATGGAGTACCATCACTCCAAACAAATGTTCCCTCAGTGTTGATATCAGACAAACCAAGCCAACCAGTTTCTCCGTTGTGCAGGCTTTGGATATACACATTTTCTTCTTGACTGTGGACACTGGGAAGATTGGCCCCCAGTGTGGCACACGTACTCTGACTGTTACTCCAGGAATCACAAGACGATACTTTTCTGTAACAGTATCCCTTGAAATAGGTCCAGTCGTCAGAACATATATCTGCGAAGAAAGGGATACACTCCTATTGGACGCCTTAAAATGAGCTTTCTTGCGTATTCATTCAAGTCCCCAAGTACATTATAAGAGTGTTAATTTCATGGTAGCGCTTCCTGCGGCCAGAATAGTGAATGCCACATAACCACTTTCATAAACGGTGACCCATTTACTGCAAAAAGCGGGGGCTTCAAGACAACATCACTCACTTTACCTCTTTCAGTAACAGATACAAAGAGCTAGCATGCCCAGATACAAAGACCGAGGATGCTCAAAAATATCATGGCCAATTCTATTTATATTCCCAATATTTCCGGTTAGACACGACCTT
Source organism: Astreopora myriophthalma (assembly GCA_014634185.1). NCBI lineage: Eukaryota > Metazoa > Cnidaria > Anthozoa > Scleractinia > Acroporidae > Astreopora > Astreopora myriophthalma. The sequence continues at coordinate 78,849 of BLFK01000627.1, read as the reverse complement.
ACGTCTTAAACTTCTCATTTACCTGCTAACACCGCGTATGACACAGTCAGTGGGTCAAACCGTCGTACAAATAGCTGTTTGACGCAAATTCTGAATCTTGAGGTGGTTATATACTTGGAGAAAGAAAGATCAGTGTCAGCGACTCTTTCAAAAGAGTTGTTAGTGTATTGTGCCCAGATAAAAACAAATTATGAAGAATGGTCCGCGCACCAGTTTGTTTCAATCACTTTTTATAAGAAAGACTTAGCACCAGGCCTCACGATTACAAGGAGGCGCAAAGTAAAGGCCTACAAACGTCTTCATGGTTAAACTATTTCTTTCATGTTGCAATTGTCATGACGTACAAGGAAAATAATAAGGGGGTGTCGGAGCCCCTCCTTTAGGTTATCGTTATGTTACAATTATATCTTAAAACTTTTTTAACTTCGAAAGGTAGCTTGTGATGTCATCTAATCAATGAGGCAAATACTTTATTTGTGCAAATAGAGCCTCTGGAGATCTTTGACGTCATATAAGATGGCGGATTTATTAAAATTTCCGTCATTTTCAATTTAATTTGTCTTTGACCAATTTCATGTAGAAACTACATTTTGTGAAAGCTGATCGTGTAAACCAAGTGAAAACGTATAATTTTGGTAGTTTGCAACGACTTCTGGCCAGTAAAGTTCTTCAGACACGAACATATATCAAACGGTTTGAACTACCGGGTATTTTCGAACCTTCGTTTATCGTTTAAAAGCTGAATCTAATATTTGGTGACACTTTTAGCCAAATTTTCAGAGAGAACACTTGCTACTGCTTGTCATGTATCCTGGAAATAAATGTGCATTCGTCTGGGCAAAATTGAAAAGAAAAAAAAACTATCAGATTAGCACCAATGTCGAGAAATGCAGGAAGAGAACGAGCCCTCCCCCTTTCCTTGTAGGTCTGGTGATCTCTACCTCAACCCAGCTGACAATTCCGTTGCATTCTGGGGATGCATTCCCTCCTCCACTGGAATGTTTGGCTGTAAGGAGCACCGTTGGATAATTGGTGTAATTCCGGATAAAATCCACATCCTGTACGTAGCGATCGAAAAAGAATAATTTAATTGCATTATATATTCTGAGGTTTTCGAATAAACGCACTGTAAAAATATCCGTTTCCTCTGATAAGTCTGATAATGAAAAATAATTATATAAGCCAATGGCTAACTTAAGGGCTTAAAATTCTTTTCGCAAGGAAATGTTCTAATTTTGAGGTATTCCGAGTTTGCAATATTTGGAGCATGGTTCGCAAACAGTTTCAAACTTGACTTGACAAATGTCAATTTTGAGGTGCTATTTCCAGCGATGTCATCTGTTGGCAATTTGTTCTCTGGTCAGCGGGGAAAATTCAACTCGATTACGATGATCTTGCAAAGTTCAAGAAAGAGTTGTCAGTTTTTCGGTTACGTTCCGGGCGGTACTGGAAAAAAAAATGCACGAAATACGCAGTGAAGTCCGCTGCTTCAACACAACTTAGTCTCACAAGAAACAGAAGAAAGTCGCTTAAATAAATAAAAATATTCGATCACTTTGGAGACCGTATCATAAAGCTCATTCTAAAACATGCATTGGCTTTGAAAAAAAAGGATGTCCCTTTTGCTTGCAAATTGGCTAAAAATGGCAATTCATAGGTAACATCATTGAGTCGCTGCCAGAAAATGGGTAACTGCTTTCATTGTCAACTTCCTCGTACCTGACAGAAAGCGAAATTTTGACTCTTCAAGGGCACCTTCCCGTTTGAGAAGTTCACATTGTTGTGCTCTGAAAACAATGGTCTGTGTAATGTCTCGAACGCCAACCAGTTCTAAAAAAAGAAAAACAGCAAGCAAGCAAATTAAATTGGGGAGTTCACGGTCAGGGTGAATATCGGATATTGCGCATCCAACCTTCAGCTTACAGCCACAATCAAATATTCAAGTGGAAGTCACATGTACACCCTTTGCAGAAAAGACCACTTATGAACGAGCATTGTTTCCTGAAAAGTGTTGATATCTCTTCAATAATTTTGGGAAGGAGCTGTCAGGCTGAAAATATTGTTGCCGCTGTGGAAATAGTGATCCAAGTGGAGCATTGATTGGCACATAAAACCGTTTTTAAAATAATTTATAAAAAGTGTCTTCGGGTTTAGTGGTGAAAAAAACCCTGAATATTGAAAGCCAGAGCGGGCTAACTTAGCAGGATTAAAGTTCCTAAAGGCGTGATTTGAAGTGTCGTGAGAAGGAACCTACATTTTTGTTTTGTTTTTGTTTTTTTGTTTTGTTTTTGTCCTTATCGGAGAAAGCAAGGTAGTCTGATAGCCATTTGCACATGTCAGAGCAAAGGCAGTCCTTTTTCCTACTCTGCAGTTGAACACGTGTCAGCCTTCCGCTCAGAAGTCTGGAACTGAACTATCACAACATGCACTCACCACAGAGATCTCATCGTGGACCCCTGCAAAGTTTTGAAGTTCTCGGATGCAAATCTTGAAAGATCTCGCCGATAGGTCTTCTAACCAAACAGTGGCTGCATCATGCTTCAAGCGAGATCTCTGGTGCTCGGCTGTCGCGAATACAGTTGGTGGAGAAGAAAATTTCCCCTGTTAAGTTTAAAAGGAAACAGAGTTTAAGGCCCATAAGAATGGTCGTAACACTGTTGGCGAGTAACATGCAACAGTGTTTGCAGCCAATGTGCACATCGAAGTGTTAACAGTAGTTCGATGCTACTCTGTTTTTCAGATTTAATGAATGTAACTTAAAAAGTTACAATTCACGACCCAACGTTTCGACACTTCTGCCTAGTGCCTTCTTCAGTCATCAGAAGTGAGAGTTGTTCCCATTTAATTTGTTTAATTTGCTGCGTTTTGAGACATTTCAAACTGGGTAACTAGCCAGAAATCCTGGATATATTTCATACCATCCACGGCGATGGGGTTGAAATTTGGCGAAGCATCAAGATAGCGTACTCACGTATGGCAATGTCACTGTCTGGCAGCTTGTACCTGTCCACCAACGGGAAAAACTTTTCTCGCCGGCAATTCCCCCTGAGGGAGCACCCTGGTAAGCGACCCAATCTACCGTAGCAAAGCTATCTGATGGATAATCATTCCTTCCTGCTCGAGTTACACAAGCGGTGAATTGAGTGCTGTTGACACCTTCAACCCACGGTGTTGTGGCTTCGTGGACGTAAGTTGGGTCAGAATAGTTCACGTGATTCAGCGAAAGTTGTACAAAGATTTTTTGCTGAGGGTAAAATATGAACGGTTCAAATTGAATAGTTTCACACTGATCCTCTGCCCAGGAGGGTTGATTCTTGAATTGATGTCTACCTTTCTGTAGTGGAAAACCTAGAAAAAAAAGGTAGTTGGTAGGAGTAAGAATTAGAAAAAAAAGCAATTAATAATAATAATAATAATAATAATAATAAACAATGACAAGATTCTATAGAAGCTATTCGAAGGACATTACTTTATTTGATTTATTTAGTTTATGGTATCGACAGACACGGCTAGCTACGGTGTACGGCCTAGCTCTGCCATAATAACAATAATAGTTAGTAATAAAATAAAGGTTTATTATCGATCTTTTTGCCTTTGTGTCCGTACATCCCGATGAATGGACTACTTTATTAAAAAGAATTCCCCGGCTGGTTCCTATTAAGATTTCAAGCAATTTAGGGTGCGAAAAGTATAACTGGAATTTAGCAGACTCGGACTTACACCTTTCGTTTTGCTTTTGTTTGTTTGTTTTCCTTTGTTGTTGTTGTTTTTACTCCTTTAATTCCTCGCTCACGTCAGAATTACCTTCACCTTTCTTTTCAGAATGTGGGAGTCCATTGAATGTCGAGA
>BLFK01000627.1:60000-70000 GCA_014634185.1 Astreopora myriophthalma | reverse complement strand
CACACAAGAACAGAGTCATGGACTTCAGATGATTCGTTGCCGTGATTAACTGTTGCAAACACGCGTATAGGGATTCCACTTGAGAAACGTCGGCTAAAGGACGCGTATTGACACTGGTAAGTGTCGCCTCCCAGTAACTTCATGGCAATTTTCCCATGTTCGGCTCCTGACGAATAAATACGGCACCATGGCAAATTAAGATGAACTTTTTTCCCTAAGTCTTGGAAACCCTCAGGCTGATTAAAAACTAAAAGTGGTCATGAATTATGGAATAACGGATGGGCAATTTAAAAACTGACTGAGGGAGAGGGGGATAGAGTGGGACTCGGAGGGGGATTTTCGGAGAGGCAAAACTGACGCAAGACTTTTCTTTGTTTTGTGCGCCCAAGGTGGAAATCTTTCTGTCTTTCTTTCTTTTTCTTCATTCACATATTCTGTTTGTTTGTTTTTGGTGATAATAGCCTGGTAGATTCAAGAATGGTAACCCGTGAAATAACTTTTTTTCTCCTGAGTCGTTCCGCCTGGCTACACAGGATGTCCAAAACAGAAAACCACAGGATACCCACCAGAGTAAAAGGCGTCGTCCTAAATCGAATGCCAGGCATGCGCAGGCAGGAGAGAGGGGACCATCTTGCGCTCCTAAATAAGAGAGTCAATCTACGACTTTTTTGTTCGTTCTTCCCATCCAAACAATAAGAATCAAATAACAGGAGTTTAGTTTAACAAAAAGAAAGAAAAAATAAATAGTTTTATGTGATTTGAACGCGGGTTAATACGGGACTTATGCAGGCCATAGGGATTGGTAATTATTTGTATCGCAGTACACAGAGCTCAGCCATGCAGAGTAACATCTTGCCAAGGATCATGGGCTTTTAGATACGGAGCATGAAGCATAAGGGGGAGGCGCTCCATGTCGGCTCTGTCCTGTTATGGAAGTTATTTCACCCCGAAAGTTGCCTGGGCAACACAACAAAGCTACGATTAATGAGACTCAGTTGGCTTCATCTGTCATTAATATATGCCATGAATCCTATATTCGTTGCCAGATATTTATTGAGCACAAGAAAGTCTGTTTTTGCTTCTTGCTACAACGTACAGAGCAAAGGAAGTCAGGGCTTCAACGTCCTTGAGCTGTTGACCATTTTATCATCAACGCGTTCCGTTGTGTCTCAGCACGTCCGCAATTGAGCTGTGCGTGTGAACGTACACATGTCAATCCTTTGATAGAACTTGGGAAAAAGCCAACCAAAGCAGAAAGAGCACACGATTAAATACTGCCCAAAAGGCATTTTGGTGTGTCTCCCCTATCGAGGATTTAGTCTCAGAACATCACATGTTTTTTTGAGTATTAATATGTCTCTCATCTCACGTACAAAAACACTCCATCGATTTTTCTCCCCTCCCTCCTAACCCAGGGAAAAAAGAAAGAAGAAAAAGTAAAGAAAAATACAGTAGTGATGTACATCAGTAAAATAGACAAGTTCAACAATTAATGCTACCCTGGCCTTAAGAGTTCTCCCGTGATGGAATCACGTCGAATACAATTATTTGAAGTGCACATACCCTGAAAGGATCCGAACCTCCAAATTTATCCTGTGGTGTTCTCTGAGAGTAAGTTGTGGGTGCTCATAATGAAACAGGGTGTGTCTTTGAACCCTTTCAATTAAGCAGATCGAGAAGGTTTGCCCTCCATTCAATCGACAGTTTTGCCAGATAGTGGCGAGGCATCATCGAGCGACAACTACTTTATTGGTTATCAGGTAAGTACGAAAGCTCCATTAGAGAGAAAGTGGAAACTATACTACAAAACTGAGGCGGATTTTTCCGGTGGAATTTCAACTAGAAAACTGCAGCAGGCGTGCTAAACCCAGGGCACGTTTTAGACCGCTCTTAACAGAGCAAAATTGCGTGCTATGCCTTTTTTGGTATTTTATTTAAGTCCAATATTGGCACTGCGTTGCCAGCATTCCACGCCCTTCAGAATCGACTCTGCCAGTCTCTGAGAGTCCAAGAAGCACATATCGGAGATTTCATTTGCCCTATACCGTGTTGAAATCATTCTTGCTTTTCAAACGTCTCTGCAAAACGTTTACCACCCACCCATCTTAACAGTGGTACAACTTGCAACAGTTCATGCAATAAATTGACGGTCATTCGATGCAACTGCGCCAAACTGGGTAAAAAGAAATCCGAAGAGAGAAAGAGCTACCTTGGTCAGTTGTATTATCCTAATAACTGTCTTTAGTTAATGAAAATTACCTTGGACGCTTTGGATGAGTAAAAAGCAACCACCCATCAAAAGAAGCAAGATTCCTGTCATGAGATCCATGACCTCTAGCTACAGTCTCGGAAGAGCACCACCTTAAAAATGACGAACACTTTAAGTTTAAGTATATATTTTCCTGGGTGCGAAGTATGGCGTATCCGATAGCAGGTGTAATTAAGAGCTCACTTTTTTTTTGTTTTTAACTTTCTCTAGCTGTAATCCGGCGTAGTTTACCTGACCTATATTGTCAATCTTGAGTAGCTCTCACCTCAACTTTTGCATAGGACAAATATTATCACTCGAAAAGTGATTGTTATAAATATATTAATATTTCCCTACAACTATCTTTCTTTTTAGTTGCACAGTTACGGCTTCCTAGCACGTTTTGATTTGAATTGGTAACACGTTAAAGCGTAACTATCGTGTAGTCATTTACTTCCGGCGGTGATAAGGTCATCACAGTCGTAATCGGGCTGCTTGTCTCTCGGAATACGCTCCCACAAGAAACGCCAGATACATCTCGGCTATATAGTTGAAAATAAATCTTAACAATCATTTTTATTTCTTTTTTAAAATAAAAATAATATTTAAAAACATTGGGACAGTTAAACAATGCCAATTTCAAATGCGTGCGTGTGTATTTTTTCTTGGTCTAATCTGATTATAAATTACTTCTCCTCATTATAATGATGATGAAGAGCTATAAATCCGTGCCAATTTTAAATTAAGCTGGTAAAACACAAGTTCTTTCCAGCTTATATATTTCCCAGCTAATCATTGAATCATTTTCGTCGTATTTTCCTTTTTTCCGCGACACGTCCGAGGCAAGAAACTTAACTACGATTTAATATCTTTTTTAAATTAATTAATAAATTTTAATGTATCATACTTACAGAGAGGGGCATTAGGATTTTCGTTTTGGCGGTTTTATCCATTTTTTGATCGGGTTTTTGGTTTTGGTGCCAGCGTTATGGTTTGCGGTTTTCACTCTATTGCGCATTCGGTTTTCGGTTTTCGGCAAAAGTAAGAGTTGGTATTCGGTTTGGTTTTATACGTACTACGGTGTTCCAAAGGGACAAAACACTTCCGAGAATCCGAAGAAGACCGAAGAAGCTTCCCGGAATCCAAAACACTTCCCGGGATCTAAAAAGCTTCGCATAATCCGATGATTAATTGTTTATGGTGTAGACAGGCTAATCACGACTCCTAAAATGAACCAACTTCTGTACCCATGGCGGTTCCGTGTGTTTGGAGGTAACTGTTTGGGAAGTGTTTAATATATTCCGGACAGTCCGAAAACGCATCCATATTATCTTGACCATATTAGGCCATATCACAGTCAATCCAGGTCACAGGACACTGATTATTGCAACATTTTAATGGAATCCGCTAATGCACATCAAACGCTCTCAAAACTGCAATCTGAGCTTCTGGTTTTTCGATGGAGGTACGTTTTCAGAGCTATAGGATAGCTTTGCGATCAAAGTATTTCCCAAAAGTCCTTTGTTGCGATTCAGTAGAGGTAGAGGATTAAAATAGAAGACATGCAGGGTTCATGACCGTAGCATCCACAAATACCGTAGCCTGTGGTTATCCAGAAAAGTTTCTTTTGTTGGGATTCCTGTCACGTGAGACTTCTGTCACCACAGGATTCCCCAGAAAAACTTTTCCGTGGGTAACCACACAGGAAAGCCTGCTAACAGGCTACAAATACCGTGATGGAATTAACATGTTTTTGGTTTTTTTTTCTTGGTTTTTTCGTATGTTCCACGTGACACAAATGCATCAGATCGACTGGGGTTTTGCACGGATTTTTGGATTTTTTGCACAGTTTTGCGGTTTCTAATACACCCAAAAGCTCCCCTTTACAATACGGGTTAGCTGCTAAACGTCTGTGAGCAAAAAAAAAAAAAAAAAAGGGGCGTCCATCTTGCCAGTACAACCTAAACCCCGGGTAGCTGAAGTCTAATATTCAAGCGGTGTTCAATTGAGTGTCTAAAACCAAAACTAAATTAAGTAAGTAAGTAAGGAGGTAAGGAAGAAATGAAGTGAATGAGTGAGTGAGTGAGTGAGTGAGTAAGTAGAGTACCGTATCATTTAGCAGCTTAAGTAACCCGTATTGTAAAGGGGAGCTTTGGGGTGTATTACAAACCGCAAAACCGTACAAAAAGTAATACTCAGAACTGCAAAACTGCAATAAGTTTCAATCAAAGACGAAAACTGCAAGCAAAATTATCAAAACCGAAAATTTAGACGTCCCAGTTTTCAAAACCCTAAATCGATCTGATGACATGACGTCATGTCAACAACATTCTAAACAGACAACTAACAAGTTGTCGTCAATTTTAGCATACATGGCTTTTTCTCAGCCAACAAGGAACCCAGCACTTTCATTTATAAGGAAATTGGATACCGCGTGCTCCGTAAGTCCAAGGATATCTGAACGCTAATACCCGTTCGGGGTTGTTAGGAATCGCAACATCGACTCCGTGGAAGTTCATTCTCGCGGGGGGCAAAACCAAAGACTGAGAAAACGTCTCCAATTTGTGGTGGTATCTTAGAATAAAATTGTCTTTTACAGATGATGGGTAGTATTTGTGTAACATTACTTCCGTTTTCCCTCCTGATGTTCGATTGTCAGCTTTCCACCTCACGAAATCCATGGACACATTTCCTAAACTCGCCGTCAAGCTGTTTGCATTAATGCCAGTCTTGGCCAATTCACGGAAGGCTTCTGACGTGTTGGAGCCCAAAAGGAATGAAATATCTGCATCGTGATCGTAAGGAAGTATATCCCCCACGCGGTAAGCGCCAAGCAGAGTTCCTAAAATCAGGTGAAAAAGTTCCTTCAACAATATAAACAGTACTATAAGGTTAACGTGTTCATAGAGTACAGCAAAATGTTTCATCACTTGGCAGTGATAGCTATAGTTTGATCACACTTAACCTTGGATTATAACGCTGCTTCGAACACCTCGGCTCTGTTCATGAAAATAGCATTACGATCCTCAAGGTTTAAAAAAAAAAAAATTTTGGAGGGGGAGGGGGTGATGCCCAGACCCACCTAAACGTTCTCCCGTACCCCATCTCCCCCGCATTAAAATACGCTCCACCGTCCCTAGTTAGTTTCTAGGACGTTATTACCTTGGAATCTATGGTAAAATAAGATCGTTTTCCATCGGAATTAGCAGTTAGCACTAGCACCACAACTCAGTGGCTATTCACCCACGGAATCCATATCCGGATCGAAATGGAATTTGGAAATATCAGTCAGTTTATTAAGGAGAGAGGAAAACCAGGCAGTACCATGATAAAAATCCCTCCGAGCAGAGTGGAGAACCAAGAACAAATTCAGGAGCGATTTGAGAATGCCCAGCCACTCACAAGCGGTACTACTACTACTGGCCACCGCGGTCCCATAGTGGACGAATAAGAATTAAGGCAAAGATTGAAATGTGAGTGCCACCACGGTGCGCATGCGCGGGAACTCAAAGTCTCGAGAACAAAGTGCAAAAGTGGGAGGCAGATTTGAACACTCGTTTCAAAGTTCAAAAATGCGTCATGCGTGACAATCTCTCTCTCTTGTGTCTTCTCACCTACTCTCTGTTCCAAGGTTTTCTTTTTTTGTCTTATAGTTCCGAAGTTCCAGGTTCTCACGTGTCATATATCACTAATTCAGGTCTACAAAGAAAACATGTTAATTAAAACACCGCTTTAGCTCCATTTCCGACAACCTCCCTCAGAAATTAACATAGTTCATAGTGCGATTGTTTCATCGAGATCAACATAATGAATGGAACAACCAGGGCAACGAGCGCGCATTACACATGGTCTCCGGGGAGATAGTAATAACATCCAACATTCTTGGGCCACCAATGTTTGGAGCTATTGCGCTCCTTTGCACGAAGCCTTACGGGTGACGATAAACGTAGAAACTACTTTATATAGCTGAAATACGCACCAGGCTTTGTTTTGATGAAAAAGTACATAATTAGATTTTGTAAACTGATTGATTGATTGACAATTTAATTTCCTTTTTAGAGCAAAGTCCGAAGGACTAATGCGTTTTTATAGTCAATTGGGGGACCGTAAGTCTTCAAGTAGGAATAGCAATGTGTAGGAACAGCAAGTATTTTCTTAGGGTTTAGTGTTAACTACCTAGTGTTAGTAAATGGTTGAAATCTGTATTATGTAATAAGTCGTATTGGAAGTTCGTTGTTCTTTTAGTGTTAATTAAGCAGAGTATTTTAAATGTAGGACTGTTTAAATAATAAGTAGGTACGTCAAGTGGTAATTGTGAAATTATTATTCGTATGTAAGTATATATCGTCGTGTGAAAGGTTCTGTTGTTGAGGGACAGACTAGTGAACAGTTAATGGACACTTAGTGGTTGGTTATGGAAAATAAAGTGAGTAGGAGGCCTGCGGGGAAGGACGAACGACAAAGGAGAGAGATTTAAGCGCAGAAAACTTCAAAATCACTACCAAGAGTCATTGGTGAGAGCCACTGAGCCGTATAACTTCGACAAAGGGGTGTCGACGGCGAGCGAACTAGCGAGGAATTTCAATTTAAAGAAAACGTGGAAAGCTGAGACAGAACTCATCATAGGAGGAGAAGAATGAACAAGCGAGTGACGGAACAGGCGGTGGTACAGGTTTGACGGTTGTTTCGGGTTGTTGGAGGTGCTTAAAGAAGTAAGTGGAGTACTGAAGAAGAACTGTTTATAACTGCATGTAAATATTTAGTGTAAATAGTTGTGCAATATATTGTGGGAAGGTGTGTGCATTTGTTGGTTTTGTTTTGTTTTGACCCCCCCCCCCATCCCCCCGGGGCCGTCGGGACACACGTCACAAGAGGATTGTAGGATTTTATGGCCGCCTTTTCTTTGTTTGGTGTGCCCAAACACCAATATGGCCGCTATGAGGTCATGTGAAAAGCGATCTAAGCGATCTCTATTTTTACTATGTAAGACTGGTACATTTGTTCATTGAAAATTGACCAAGAGACTTCGTGTGTTTGTGAGTAATAGTCAGAAGTGTTTTTAATTCCACCTTCCATAATTTCAAGCAGTTTTAGGCAAAATTGTTTGACTAAAATTGGTTCATTCAAGCTGCTTTTAACGTAAAGCAAGAGATCATCAAGCTAAGGGAGTGAATTCCCCATATGGCCCTCGTATCCTTCCTTTTCCCTCTGAAGTTATTTTTAGATGAGGCTCTCAGACAGAGAAATGCTCATCATCCAATCACCAATATGCGACAAACATCACAAGTCTGCACTAGTGATATGTTTACGGGCATAGACATTTATCACTGTGACAACCGTTCCCTTTAAACACCCTTTATTGCAAATTGAAATATTTCACCCAAATGCTATATAGTTTCGTCAAGAGCAGTTATTGAATTTTCTGTGAAATAAAGTCCCGGATGGTGAGGGTACACCAGCTGAAAGCCGGGAAATTACGTTAAAAATGTCAAACTCAGCATTAAACACTTCATTTCTTTTGGGAAATAAACCTCACTTCTCTGTCTATTTTAGACATTGTTAATGCAATCCAGGTAAACATGAATCAAGGTCTATACTCTTGTGGTGTGTTTATTGACCTTAAAAAAGCTTTTGACACTGTTGATCATAACATTCTTCGAGATAAACTCAACTTCTATGGCTTTCGTGGATTAATCAATCAATGGTTTTCTTCATATTTAAATAATCGTAGTCAAACTGCTCAAATTGCTGATCACGTATAAAATAAAGACAATTAGTTTTGGAGTCCCTCAAGGCTCTGTTCTAGGTCCCCTTCTCTTTTTGTTGTATGTTGATGATATCCACCAGTGCTCTACTAAACTTAAATTTTATTTTTTTGCTGACAATACCAATACACTTTTTGCTAAAAAAAATCTGAAAGTTCTTTAAACAATAGTTAATACTGAATTGTGCAAACTTTACGACTGGTTAATATCTAATAAGCTAACTCTTTATATTAGTAAATCTAACTTTGTACTTTTTCATCCTAAACAAAGAAAGCCTAATTATTAACCCCAAATATGTTTATTTGACAATGAGAAAAATGAATATGCTGTTCTTGAACCAAAGGATTATATTAAATAACTTGGCATTTTGATTGACAAAAACCTTACCTGGAAATATCACAATGATACTGTCTCTTTAAAGACCGAAGTCAGTAAAACGGTTGGCTTACTTGCGAGGCTGCTTTATTTTGTACAGCGGCAAATTCTTGTTAAAATCTATCAATCACTAATTTACCCGTATATTACATGTGGACTTGCTGCTTGGGGTCAAGCAGCAAAGATTCATCTCAACAAAATTCTATCTCTTCAAAAAAGAGCTCTTCGAATGATAAACTCAGATAGACGCAATAACTCAATACCTCTCTTCATTGACGCCAAAGTTTTACCCTTGAACATTTTATATTATCAGACTATATGTAATCTTATGCATTATAAGGTACCTTCTGGTGTTCTAAATCTATTTTAAAAAACAAGTAGTTGTCATTCATATAATACTAGAGCATGATCGTCAGGAAATTTTTATGTTAACAGTGCTGTTCTAGCTATAAAATTATATAAACTGTCCTTCTCTCGCTTTGGGGCAAAGTTGTCAGTGGAATGAGATACCCACTCATATCCCACATCCCCCAAGAATAATTTCAAAAACAAAAAAACACTACGCAAATTACTTTTTCATTTTTGAATGCAGTAGATGACTATATTGATTTGCCCACCTTAATTAAAAAAGTAAAGCTGGTCAAAAATCTCGATAAGTAAATTCTTGTCTATTTGTTTTTATTTGTTCAAGTCGTTTCATTCTTTCTTCTTTATTCTGTTATCTAGTTTTCATCTATTGTATAATTCAACTTGTTTCATTCTTATTTCTTTATTGTATTATCTAGTTTTCATCTAAATTATAATTTTTACTTTACTCATTTCTAAATTGTAGACTTTCCTTAGTTAGCCTTAGTTTTAATTCCATATTCCACACCCGTTTTCCCGCCTCGAACAGCTTTGCTAGTTGCTGGTAATGCTTCTGTAACGTTATCTGTTCATAAATAAAGATTTGTTTGTTCATTTGTTTGTTGTTGTGTTCTGTTGTAGACTGACAACAACCTGAAATGGCCAGACTCAGCTTCTTGGCTTTGGGTTCATGCCAGTGTTATTTTTGGATAAGACACACCTTTTGGATATTAAAATAGTTGAAAAAAAAAATCCTGAAGTGATTACAGCAATTTTCTATTTCGAAGTGAAGCTCTCCTTGCCGTTGCCGTCCTGCTTGCTAAACGAATGAGCTCCCTGCCGGTCAATGCCATGATATGAGTCGTTCGTCACGAAATGAAACCTTGTCATCCCAGCCCATTCTGTCAAAAGGATTCGGTTGTCCAATGCAGTGGATAATTTGCCCTCAATATACAACTTTAAAAACTAGTTCGCTCAAGAGAGGATAACGGGTGCGAGAACGTGTCCCTATGCTCCCTGAAACTGAGTTATTTCCAATTTATTTTCAAAGTGCCTAGACCTATCACCTCAACATAATTTTCCGCTGCAACAATTCTCTGCACTTGTCTCAAACATAACTTGTTGCTTTACAACCTTTTTCCTGAAGACTCACTTTTTTACTGGTTTTCAAAGGTGAAAATCCGGCCATAGTTTGATCTGCCACCGAGCAAGGAAGGGGAATGGGTTCAATACGGGGTTGACGTCACAAACTACTTTGCATTGGTAT
>BLFK01000627.1:7500-52500 GCA_014634185.1 Astreopora myriophthalma | reverse complement strand
CGCAGAAAACAAATGCCCCAACGTCTTCAAGGCGGAGATGGAGTGGTTTGCGAAAGGCTTTCATCAGCCAAAAACTAAGTGTGAGATATCTTCAACAACTATTGATTCATTTCAAGACATGATATGAGGGCCTGAAAGGGGTTTTTGCGTGATAAAGTGTTTTTAATTTTCGTGACCAGTGAAAATACGAAATTAAAATCCATGAACTGTGAATGTTTGACTTCGTAAATTTCCGTGAAACGTGAACATGGAATTTTCATCACCGTTATACGCTATTTTCCATGCGTAGGACCCCCCCCCCCTTACCCCCCTCTGATATGGGATAAACCCTTTGACGATCTTCTACCTACTTACAGTGAGTAATTTTTTTCCATTTGGAGGTATATATTAGCTCTTAAAAGGAGACAAACCAACTTCACTTTAATTCGAAACAAGGGTCACAAAGGCTAAAAAAATATTTGCAGATAATCCTGTTGCGACCGGAAATTACTGTTGCGTGATTGTTGTAACGCTTTCACTAACTGAAACATCCTTTACGGGACTATATTTGAGAACTCACTTATAATTAAATGCCCAGAACCCAGTTGGCTTGATAGCTGAAATGGTGGAGCACTGAACCAGTAAAGCAGGGATCAGGGCTCGTAACCTTGAGGCCAGGTGGCCGCTAATTTTTTTAGATTTGGTTTCAAGCATCAGTTTTCCAGTCCCCAAAAATGTTCTAGAAAGTTTTGCAACTGAAAATGAGAAACTCACAAGGCATCTAAGGAAACTGAAAATACAAATGTAAAAAATCTTAGTGGCCAGCTGGTGACTGAGCACAAAAAGTTAGTTACCACTGTAAAATCTAGTCACGTTGGCGACCCCACAGCCGGGTTGCAGTGTTGTCGAGCTCTGTCAAGGTTGTGTTTCTTGTTCTAACTTACTGTAACAACAAGTAAAGAAGATGCTCATTGTCCAGTTGACATTAAGGGTCTGTGATTCCTGGATGAAGCACAGCTACCTGAGATGTTAAATTCCTCACAGTCTTGACAAGCACAATTTCTCAATTTTTTTCTCTCTTTCTTGCCATCATACACCCATGAATTATTTGCCAAGAAAAGTGCATAACAAATTAATAGTCTTGATCATGATATATACTTGAACACTGTTGAATTACAAAATGATATTGCAATGCAATAGACCTCTTTCATAACATGGTCAAATAAGAATTAAACTACTTTGGTTTAGCTCTAAAAGCCTTCCTACCCTCTCTACAATGTGCAAGTTATATTCAATAGAGTTTTTGTTCTAAAATGAGGCCGGAGGGTTGTAATAATAATAATAATAATAATAATAATAATAATAATAATAATAATAATAATAATAATAATAATAATTAATAATGTGAAATATTTTTTTACTACGTTTTAATTTTGGATATGCTCAAATGCGTTTCACAGTATTAAGCAGGGAAAGAAATATTTCACATAAAACAGAAATTAACAATCTCATCTGGCAGAGGTCAGTTTGCTTTTCACAAAGTCAAGTGAAGTAGAATTCGGTATGTTGATAAGAACTACACAAGGAGTAATTAACATTGATTCAAAAGAATTACTCGTGTATGTAATGGTTTCACTCAAGTTGGAAATGAAAGCCTCGCTCCCGGGTTGTTACACGCGCAGTCGAAGACACCAAGCCGATATAGGTTTACGATTCTTTCTTTAATTGTTCCTTCGTATTCCTATTCTTGTGGCCTCAGGGCACTTATCGAAGCGGTCATCTGAAATAATTACATTAAGAAATCACCTAAATATTCGTTTTCATAGCTAAAATGATCACAGAACTAAACGCACGTGATATCGAAAAGAACTTGAAAACAGTAAAAAATCTAGCGAAACCTATAACGTATGAATCACAAACTCTCATAACATTATAAACTTAAGCAAAGTAAATAATGCTTACCAACGTTCACGGGTCTTGATTTCCTAGAGAATTTCGCTCTAACTTGTCTTCTAGTTTCCAACAGATTTTGATGTCAGGGGGTCTTAAGTAGAACTGAAATGCGAGCTATGATCTATACTTATAACTATAATGCGGTAATCAAGGCGGTAACGTAAATCAAACCATAAAATATTTCGCGACATATTCCGATTCTAACGGAAGCGGTAACAGTGTAGTGTACAAAAACATTTCGTCAGTTTGAAATGATTTGTTTGTCTATTAGTTGTTGCTGTTGTTGTTAATATTGTAAGGAAAGTGAGCAGCGTGTTCCTGAGTTACTTTAAATATTCTTAGAGCGCTGGATTCCATATTTTTCTCAAGGCAAACTACATTTTACCATGAGTTCTCGTGAGACAATCGCGTGTCATTTCTTTGTAAACAGGAGCGGCTTGTTTAAGCAAACAGTAAACCGATATCTAACTTTAAAATAGTTTGTGTTCGTTTAGCACTGATGTTCACCTTGCGAAGCTGCACTAGGCGACAGGCGTTCTTGTTTATCGAAACCAGACTTCCCCTTCCAAGTACCTTACAGTGTCCAGTCTATTTTCGGCTTGGGTGACGGGCTGTCTCTAATGGAATGTTTTGAAAGACCACTTTATAGAAAGCGTGACAGAAAATAAGCGTTACTTTCGATTCTCACCATAGGCCATTTTTCAGCTCTTTTCGTCATATCGCGCCCTCCGGAGAGTTTTGTCAAGTTAGCTAATTAAATATTCAAGGAAGAAAATGGCGGCCGGTCACAAAGGAATGTTTATTTGCTCAAAATTGAGGCAAAATCTTTCAGAGATGGAAGTCAGGACATTTGTGAGGATACAGAGAGTAATTTGGGACCATTTGCTGGCTTTTAATGGTGAAATTATCCAGAAGCAAGATTTATCTTCATTTCCGTGCGTTGAATAATTATCGCGTTGTTATGCTGTCTGTTCTGCTTTTTCTTTCGTTCTCTTTCTTAGCCCGCCGAGGTCATTTTTTCGTCTAAATCACGTAAGGAAAGTTCGGTAAACATGTTTAGCTCTCAGGCAATAATTCTGGGATTTTTGACCAAAACGTCGGCTTGTGTTGTTCGTGTTTTTCGGTAGCTATGGGCGACCGTGGCTACTTCGTTGAGTCAAGCAATGACGCGAGGCGAAAAAAAATTCTTATTAATTCTGGTTTTCTTCCATTTCGCTGAAATCTTAACATGATAAAGCTGGATTGTGAAGGAATAGATTGTACTTTTACCGATGTGTGATAGCTATTAACTCTAAAGTGTTATATCACTTCGAAGTTAGGGTTTGTGAAGAGATTTTTGCAAAGCGTGGGTTCGGCCCCTTCGGCGTAATTACAGATTTTTGTTACCCTAAAGGCAAAAATATCCGTAAAAGGTCATTTCACTGACGATTCAAACGAAGATAAATTCATATATGTTCCGAGCTCAAGTTCTAGTGAAAAAAAAAAAAAAAAAATTTCATTCGACGAGGGCTGAGTTTTTAATTTGTTTCCCGCGAAAGCTTGAGATGGGTTGACAGAAGCATAGATCCCATGTGACAAACTGTCGTGATAACGTCAGCAAAAATGTACTTTGATCTTCCATGTGACAGAAGCTGTTGTGATTGACACATTTTTCGCATTCTGATCGTTCTTTGTTGCACAACAAATTTTCAATTTCTGGTTTCAGCGTCCCTGTTATAAACGTGGCGCGCACGCGTAAAACGCAATCCGCTGGTCACTGTCAAGATTAGGGTTGTGGGCCTCTCTTGGTCCCGCAAAAATATTTGGGACAGTACGCGCGCTGTCATTGGTCAGGAGGTGTGTGTAAATACGGTAGTGAAATCACGCAAATTTTGATTGGTTCATGTTGTCAGATGCGCGTTTTGATTGGGCAGTAGGAAATCTGATTGCCCAGAGCATGTACTAAGAAATTCTATTTCAATCAAGAAATAAATCAACAACATTTTCCTTCATTTGGCAAATTCGTTTTGAGAAATATTTTATAAAAGTAATAGAGGCTTTTTTCCCGTGTTTACATAGCCTCATTTACCTATATAGTTGTGATATTGAAAGAAATGATTCATCATTCCTTTCACGGGAAAACGCGCACGAGCCCAACAAATTGACCTGCTCTCAGCTGTGTGGCTTCATAGCTCACTTGGTAAGAGCACTGCACCGGCATCGCAGAGGTCGTGGGTTCGAATCTCGTTGGAGTCACTTGAATTTTCCAAGTGTATATAAGAGACAATTGCTTAAATTGTCCAGAAAGTGTGAGGATCATTTCTACAGTTCAGTTGAGATATTGAAAACAACATACCCAACCCTATGAACTCAAAGTATTGTTATCTTCATGACTTTGAAAAAAATATCTTATCCCCAGACAAGTCATATTTCCCCTTATTTCATGTCAATCTAAACAGCTGATGGTCATCTGGATGACTTCCACACCACCTTAGAGTCCGAGACGACCAATAATGAGCGTCTTTATCTTAGAAGACGAAATATTGCGGAAAATCAAGAGTTGCTCGTGTCAACGCTCACGGAGTTCTCAGACCTCCGTCGAATCATTTACGCTAAGTTCCCATAACCAGGAGCTTACAACGCAGAGCGAGCTATTTTAAGGGAATGATAGATAGATATAGCTTTATTTACCCTCGGATTTCAGAGTAGCTTTTACAGCTAAAATCTCCGAGTATTTACCCACCCAACCAAGAAATCACATATACAAAGGCCAAACCACAACACCGGGATCCACGTCCACTACTCTTCGCGAACAGTGTGTGGGTTCTTTAACGTCCCACGAAGTTATTTACGAACAAGGACTGTGAGACGGGACCTACGGTTTATCGTCCTTATCCGAGACGACTAGACAGTCTAACCATTTACAGATGTCATTGCAAAGGCAGCACTTTTTTCTCAGTTATTTGAAGACCCTGAGTGATGGTCCGGCCGAGGTTCGAACCCACGACCTCCTGCACGATAGTCCCGTGCCCTACCTACTGAGCTAATCTCCACTCCAACGAAATTATGATTTTCAATTGTTGGAAAT
Source organism: Astreopora myriophthalma (assembly GCA_014634185.1). NCBI lineage: Eukaryota > Metazoa > Cnidaria > Anthozoa > Scleractinia > Acroporidae > Astreopora > Astreopora myriophthalma. Next base: position 47,501 of record BLFK01000627.1, on the reverse strand, counting down.
AAGTTATTATATATTGAAAATGTGTAAATATCTCCATGGAGCTAGGCACTATTTCGTTGTGTAAATACTATATTTCTGTTCGGCCCAACTCAATTTTGTACCAATTTTTCTCTCAGAAATCGCTGCGAACCGCCTTCTAAATGGGAATGGGTTGGCGATCCTAAGTACATGAGACAATCATCTGTCAACATATAGCTGTACCTGATATTTCAATGGGGAATTTGGTCGTGCATCATCGATCGACCAGGGAGCAGTGAGGTGATGATGATTGCAGAAAATGTGGGAATGTCCATGGAGCTAACCACTGTAAGGTCACATTGTGTATGTGTTGTCATTGTGGTGGGTTCAGTGGCCGAGTGATTAAGGCATCCGACCGTGTAATCTGGAGACCGAGGTTCAACTCCTCATGAGCCAGATCTTCACTTGTCCATTTAGTTGTGTATATTTTTGTTCCCAACTGAACTTATGTTTTAAAGACGTCCAAAACACCCTTAACTATTGTCCCCGCAGGGTTTCGGCCTTGAAGAGGCAACATAGAATTTCCCGGGCATAATGAAGTGAGTACAAATAAAATCTTAGTAGCGTGTGAAGCAATTCCGATCTGAAGAAACTGGACGCGCAAAATGGTATCGGATAATTTTTAAGCAGATAGAGTATTGGAACCTTACGACGACTTTGAAATTGAGGTTCCACGGTTCTACAAATTTTCTACAGATTATTTTAGCACTTTGCAGGTACACTAAATTCATATATGATAAATCGATCTATAAAGGCCATGTGTGTGTGTGTGTGTGTGTGTGTGTGTGTGTGTGTGTGTGTGTGCGTGTGTGTGTGTGGTTTTGTTTTTGCCCTTCGGCCCACTCCCCGTGCCCCTTGTCTACCCCCCTCTCCATTCTCCTCTCTGCTCCCTCTCCATGGTCTAGATACGACTCGTTCTTACGGTTGTCTTGCTACGTTTATTCATACTGACCTTCACAAACAGTCTTGCCGTTTCCCCCGTAACCTGGTTGACATGTGCAGTTGTAAGAGCCGGGAATGTTCACACAATTACCTCGCGCGTGGCACGAATATGAACCTAGCTGACACTCGTCAAGATCTGCGCAAATAAAGAAATTCAAACGTTTCAGGCCATGCAAGCTTATGTGAGAAAGTACAGAGGAGTTTTCACAAGCAAATGCATACAAGTGCTTTTGGTTTGTTCCATAACCGACAAAAAAAACCGGCCTCACGTTACCCTAGTCCCAGGGGATTTTCTTTGTTCTTCTCCTCGGAGGAAATTAGAAAATTTAGCTTGAACATTGAAGAGTACGGTTAAAAGTTAGTTGGACGACTCGTGGAGAATTTTCTTGTCGAATAGGCCGAGGCGGAATATTTTGGCTGGATGATGAGTTGAATCATTTTTCCTCGAGATTTTGAGACCGGCAAACAAATTGTGAAAGGCGACGTTTAAATTCGGCGGAATAATCAGAGAGCACAACATGAGAATGTTCTTGCTTCCAAAAGCTGAAATACGGCTTAAACATAAAACCAAACAACAAATATAAAACAGTAATTATCTCTGTAGTCGATACTACGCGAGTTTCCTGCTTTTCTCACCGTTGCGTAAACTTCCAACTGGGAACGAACGATACCTTGTCACGGCGTGCACATTTCTCGACCCAGATTCAACATCCACGAACTGCCAACATCAACATCCATGTTGCCAGCGTCAACATCCACGAACTGCCAATGGAAGAGATAAGAAAAACCCTCTGATTTAGATCCCTGCGGATCTTACTTCCATGCTCTGCATGCGATGTTTACAGTGTAGTGTCTGACTGTCAGTTTTGATTGGTAGATATTTTAACGCCTGCACAATTCAAAATTCTCTTCTGTCGAGTTTGCTGACGCAAGCTGGTGATAGCGCGGTTGTCACTGGTTGTTTCTTTCAATGATCGTTTTGACACGTTTGGCAGTGGGTATCTGCATGAAAGTGAAAACCGCTTTAACCGAAACAGGCGATTTTCTTCTTTAGCTGCTTAGCAGTTCGTTGTCGCCGTTTTGCGGCCAACATTCATCCGAGGAGAAGAAAAACCTCTTCGACTAGTTTGATACAAGTTTGATACAAGACAAAAATGTTTAAGAGCCAAGTGGCGGTTCTTTGCTTAGGCCCTAAAAGATAAATTTAATTTTTTGTTTTCAAGCACTTGCATGTTACTTTTTTTGGCTGTCCAACAACAACAACAACAAAAAAGGTTCTTTCCACTTTCATCACAACACATATAGATTGATCTCTTACCTTTGGCACTCACGTGTATGTGATACAACAGTTTTTGTTTTTTTGTTTTGTTTCCTTTTTGTTCTAATTATCAATTGACATGTTGCGTACTTTTAAATGTTAACAATCGGGTGTGTTTGGCCAAAATAAAGTAAACATGTAAGACAAGTTTCACAGTCTCCACAACAAGTAGTAAAAAACCTAAGCAATTCCTTCCATCTGCTCTAAATCCTGACGGGCATTTACACGTGTACGATCCATCGTTAGTAATGCAGGTGGCGATCTCTGAACAGTCGTTAGAAGATGCTTGGCACTCACTGTTTTGCTTTTGTTCAAAACGCAGGCTGTTTTGCTACTCACTATCTATCACTCAATAGACAGCGAGTAGCCAGCCAATCAGATTACGGGATTCGTGATACTATGTGAGTAGATTTTAAAGATGAAGCAATTTATCCTAACAACGAAAAATATTTGTGGATGGTGCACTTTAACTATGCAATTTTATCACCCATACCTTTCTTGCAGCTGAACTTATGGCAGCTTGAACAGTTAACGTCATTCCATTCGTATTTGTGGTCTTGAAGAAAGCCAAGGGTGTGCACACAATCCTCATTGCGAAAGTTATTGGGCTGATGCGTTGCCCAGTAATGGAAACTAAATCGAGTGCCATCACTCCAAACAAATGTTCCTTCAGTGTTGACATCAGACAACCCAAGCCAACCAGTTTCTCCATTGTGCAGGCTTTGGATATACACATTTTCTTCTTGACTGTGGACACTGGGAAGATTGGCCCCAAGTGTGGCACACGTTTTCTGGCTGTTACTCCACGATTCACAAGATGATACTTTTCGGTAGCAGTATCCACTGAAATAAGTCCAGCCGTCAGAGCACACATCTGCGAAGACAAAGGTTTAATTCATTATCGGACACTTTGGCTGTTTACTCTCTTGAATATTCAAGTCTCTCTTACATGTTTATATTAATGTATTATTAAAGGCTGGTTTTCACTAGCGACGGAGTCGGAGTCGGAGTCGTAATCGGAAGAGTAGAGCGTTACGATCTGGTGAAAATCAAACATCAGAATCGTAAGCAATTCTTTTGAGTTACCGCTCGGACTCCGTCGCTTACGATCAAATGAAAACCATACTGTCGGAGTCGCAAGCAGAAGCGGAAGAATAAACCAATCACAATGCCTGAGAACGAGTATTATTACTGGGTTATTCCTCCGCTTCTGCTTGCGACTCCGACAACGCAGTTTTCACTAGATTGTAAGCGACGCAGTCGGAAGCGGAGTCAGAAGAAAATGGAACCGTTCTGATCCTTGCGACTCCGATTCCGTCGAGCTTATGACTCCGCTTACGACTCCGATCTTTGATTTTCACTAGGTCATAAGCGCTCTTACGACTCCGACTCCGTCGCTAGTGAAAACCAGCCTTAAACAATCGCCAGAATAGTCACCGCCGCAAAGCCCCTTTCATAAATGGCGGCCGATTTGAAGACTTATTGGTCTCATTTTAGAGCAAAAATTCCTTTCATTTCGACACGTCGCAGCGAGGCTAGTAGGCGGTTTGCCATAAGGACACAAGATATGTGTTTGGTCGCCATTTATTAAAGCCGAATGAAAGGGGTGTATTTACTCCGCAAATGTTTTGAGCCGACCCAGCAGTGATCACCATCATGTTTATAGGAAGATGACTTTTACATGTTCAATATCACTTTCAGATTTGGGATAAATCCAAGGAGCTGGTTTCACGATAGGCACTGAGTGAAAATCATGTTTCTAACCTTACTATTACCACGAGAAAGAACAAACAAACAAACAAACAGACAGACAAAACAACAAAAAAGCGTTAAGCGTGATATTGTTCCTTGGTGCTGTGGGAACAAATGACTTTGCAAACTTAAGGGAGACCGTTCAAAAATAATACTCTGAAATTAAATCCATTGCTGTCAGGATCGTCTTTCCTTAATAACTGCATTTGTACAAGAAAGGCTGACTGCACACAGTGGGTGCTCCTAATGTGTGCATTCTCAATCAGATTTCGTTAGGCACGGACTTGCCTATCAGCTGCTGTTACTTACCTGCTAACACTGTGTATGACACAGTCAGTGGGTCAAACCGTTGTACAAATAGCTCTTTGACACAAATTCTGAATGCTGAGTTCGTGATAAACTTGGAGAAAATTAAAAACAGAAAGATCAGTATCAGTGATTCTTTCAAAAGGGACTGTAAAGTGTAGTGTGGCTAAAATGCCTCATGATCACGATGACAGAGAGGCTCAAAGCAAAGACCCATGAACCTTTTCATGGTCAACGTGAGTGTTTCGGGCAATTATCAAGACATATAAGCAAAGGAGGGAGGGAGACGTGTAGGGCATCTCAGAAGGTTTGAACTTCAAAAGATAGCCTGTGATGTCCTCTAATCAACGAGACCAATATCCGCGAGCACACGTTGGACGTGGGATCGTAGATAGCTAATTATCATTATCATTGCATCAGCATTAGCATTAGTATCAGTGTCAGTATCAGTGTGAGTGTCAATGCCAGTATTAGCATTAGTATTGTTATTGGTAGTGTGTACAGTACGCGTGCAGTTACCAGTTCACGGCGGTTTACACGTTTTATGGAATGCGATGCTTAACAGTTTTATGTTTGACCTTGTTCTCGAAAGGTGGTTAGATTCCCTGTAGCCTTATCCGCAATTCGCTTCCTTTCAAATGTTGTACTTTTTCCTCAAACATATTCTTTCAACGGAAGCGAAATCTGCTCGAAATGAATTGAAAAACGTGGGGATTTTAAAGCCAATTGGCATATGACAGACTGGCAGATCCACGTGTTGCGAAAAATATTTGAAGGATAAACACAATACAAACTCACAGTTTTGCTCGAGCCTCGCTCTCGGAAAACTGAGCTTCTCGGAACTGATCATGTCCGCGGACAAATATCGAGCATATTTTCGCGCCAAATAGAGGCTATTGTTTATATATACCACGACGCCGGGTTAAGTAAACCTATCAAAACACCACTGGTAATTCCATGGCCAATAATTCAGTTTTGAAAAATGGGGTTACTTTCCCCTCATTTTCACGATAATTTAAGTTTTTCCTACTTTCAGATGTCCGGTTTTACGTAAAAACTGCACTTTGTGAACTTGGAGCATGTAAACTTAAACCTTGTCAAGACGTATAATTTTGGTGCCAGTAAAGCTGGCCAGACGACTTCTGGCCAGCAAAGCAGCAAAGCTGCCTCACTTGATGTAACAGTCGGCTTGAACTACTTGCAGGGTATTCTTGATTTTTGATTAAAATATCCTGGTTTATCGTTTAGTACCTTACATATTAGTGGCCGCTTTTGACCACATTTTTAGGGAATATGTCTCAAAATTAAAATATATCACTTGCTACTGAGTCTGGCATATACCGAAAACAAATCCTCTGAGCAAACTTGAAAAATAACCTCAGAGGATCATTTAGCCTTAGTCCAAAAATGCAGGGAGAGGGGAGGGGGCAAGAAACCGTCTTGTACCCTCTTTTGTCTCTACCTCGACCCAGCTGACAATTCCGTTGCATTCTGGTGATGTATTCCCGCCTCCACTGGAATGTTTGGCTGAAAGGAGCACTGTTGGATATTTGGTGTAGCTCCGGGTAAAATTCACATCCTGTACGTAACGATCGAAAATAAAGAAACATTTCAATTGCATCGCATTTGCAACAGCTGAAATAAAAGACGTTTAAAGGTCCTTTTTTCCGGGTATTCTGATAAAAAAGATACTATGAAAATCGACTTTAAACATGGTCGCTGCCTGAAAATGTGTACCGCTCTCACTTTTATGTTCTTCGTACCTGACAAAAAGCAAAATTTTGACTCTTCAAAGGCGCGTTTCCGTTTGAGAAGTTAACATTGTTATGCTCTGAAAAAAGCGGTCTCTGTAAAGTCTGGAACGCCAACCAGTTCTGGAAAACAGACAAATAAAGAAACATATCAGGGTTTAGATGACAATAAGATAACTGTTTTGCAGAGTTGCAACCCTCAGCTTATAGTCACGTTCAACAACAATTCACAGATACATCCTTTCCAGGGGAAAAAAAGTACTCTTATGAACTAACGGTTCCCTAAAAATTTTGAAATCTCAAGATTTTGAAGAAAGGAGCTATAAGAGTATTGTTTCCATAGAAATATTAAGTCAAGAGGAGCATTGATTGACACATAAAATTATAAAAAAGGTGAGCTCCTAAATGTCATGGGTTTGGTGAATGGTGTAAAAGCTCTGAACATCGAAAGTCAGAGCACACTTGTTAACTTCCTACAGGCTCGTTTTAAGTGTCGTTAGAAGAAACCTACAGTTTTTTTGTAGGTATGTGAGAAGACTAGGTAGTCTAACCATTTTCACATGCCAGAGCAACTGAGTCATCGCCTTAACCGCCCGATATCTGGAACCCATCTGTGATCATCTATAATTCAGCTTAGGAGCCAGTCGCAACATGACACTTACCACAGAGATATCATCGTGGACCCCTGCAAAGTTTTGAAGTTCTCGGATGCAAATCTTAAAAGATCTCGCCGATAGGTCTTCTAACCAAACAGTGGCTGCATCATGCTTCAAGAGAGATCTCTGGTGTTCGGCTGTCACGAATACAGTTGGTGGAGAGGAGAATTTCCCCTGTTAAGTTCAAAAGGAAACTTATTAAGGCCCATGTAAGAATGGTCACAACTCTGTTGGCGAACAACATCCAACAGTGTTGGGGCCAATGTGCACGTCGAGTTGTTGAGAGTAGTTTGATGCTACTCTGGTTTTAAGATTTAATGAATGTAACTTGAAAAGTTACAATTCACGGCCCAACGTTTCGACACTTCCGCCTAGTGCCTTCATCAGTCATCAGAGGTGAGAGCTGTTCCCATTCAATTTGGTGAAGATTGTGCTGCGTTTTTAAGACACTTCAAACTCTGCAATTAACCAGAAAGCCTGGATATTTCGTGCCATCTACGGGATGGGGCTGAAAATTGGCGAAGCGTCAAGACGGCGTACTCACGTTTGGCAATGTGATTGTCTGGCAGCTTGTACCTGTCCACCAACGGGAAAAGTTTTTCTCGCCGACAATTCCTCCTGCGGGAGCACCCTGGTAAGCAACCCAATCCACCGTAGCAAAGCTATCTGATGGGTAATCATTTCGTCCTGCTCGAGTTACACAAGCGGTGAATTGAGTGCTATTGACATTTTCAACCCACGGTGTTGTCGCATCGTGGACGTAAGTTGGGTCAGAATAGTTCACGTGATTCACGGTAAGCTGTATAAAGATCTTTTGATGAGGATAAAATATGAACGGTTCAAATTGAATAGTTTCACACTGGTCCTCTGCCCAGGAAGGGCGATTCTTGAACTTATGTCTACCTTTCTGTAGTGGAAAACCTACAAAAAAAAAAACAACAACAACAACAAAAATTGATTGATAGGAGTAAGAATTGAAAAAAAATAGTAATAATAAATAATAATAATGATGATGATGATGATGAAAACAAAGGTTTATTATGGATCTATTTTTTGCCTTTCTGTCCGTACGTCCCGATGAATCGACTACGTTTTTGAGAAGAATTCCCTGGCCGGTTACTATTAAGATTTCTAGGGTACGAAAAGTATAACCTGAATTTAGCAGACTCGTGGCTTAAAGCTTTCGTTTTGTTGATGCTGTTTTGTTTTTACTTCTTTAATTCTTCGCTCATGTCAGAATTACCTTTATCTTTCTCTGCAGAATGTGGGAGTCCATTGAGTGTCGACAAAAATGACGTAATAGCACGTGATGTAACGTCTTCCTTACATGTGGTGGATATCGATAACTCATCACAATGCTCATCGCCATATTTCTAATTCCGTAAGGTTAAAGGGCGGGGGGAGGTCGTAAAGTGAATGGTTAAGATGGCGATTTCTTCGTCAAATACAATTAATCAGGAGCTTGGTCACTCATACCTGCACAACTTCCGGGGTGATAGTGCGTATAATTACCACGCGTTTCACAGATCTCTTTCTTCAGCAAGCACAAGTTTCTAAACGTACGACCATTGGAAGCGCACATCTCTTCTTGATACCCAGGACAAACACTTTCACATATGCAATCGCACTGTTGTGGGGAATAAGCCACTGGTTTGCCGTAATACTCGCAGCTGACGTTGTTGCAGGGATCAATGTCTTAAACCACCGACACACACACACACATACACACAAAAAAAAGGCATTAAATAAAGCGACAGGATATAAAACATCGTTACTTATCTATCGCTACAAAACAAGAATGTGATGCCGGAAAATCTTCGGTCAGCCTAGACTTTGTTGCATTAATCACCTCCAATAACCACGTAGTGAACTGCTACGTTTACTCTCTGACCATCAATCCCAGCATAGTCTTTGAGGCACACACGAAAATGAGTCCGGCTGATTTCCTGTATTAAAATGTCAAAACAAAGGTGAAATTTAAGCGATGTGTGGGGTTTTCTATTGAAGCCTTAGGTAATTTACGCTAAGTAATTGGCTGAGAAAATCTCGCGCCACATTCTCAACCAATCAGAGGTTAAAGCAAAACCAATTGTGATTCGCTCTTACGCGTTTTCCCGTGCTTAGAGCAGGTTACATGTATTTTCTTTTTATTTTGGTTGGCTTATTTGATTGTCTGCGTCTTTCCTGATTCGAATAGTTTCGGTGGTAGTCGACATTCAATTCAAAACAACTGCAACGGTTAACAATGAACACAAACCACACTTTTTATTACGCAAAAAATAAATAAATAAATAAATAAATGGGGATACAACTCTGCGGTGCAGTATGGATTGGGAGCTCACTTTTTCATAACAGCATGTCTTCCCTTTCATTGCCTTACTTTGTGCATGCACAAACCATGCAAGTGACCGAATCAGTCGCTGTCCTTCTTAGGAAACCATGTCTTGCTAAACATGCACGCGAAGTCTTACGTCCAACGTTTAATCATCTTTCTGAGGACTGCTATACCTACATAATAACAGGTCATACAGTACCTCCACCCAGCTACTCAATGGACCCTTCACCACGGAGATTTGATTGGGGTTGGATGCGTTCTTGACTGCAGTTGCAAGTAATTTTGGTTGCTCGTAGAACGGCGCAGTAAAGTTGATGGTCTGGAAGACAAGTTTAAATTGTTAATGCATTACAATTAAGCCACACTGAACTTTGCTAGATATCTAGAATCACAGGCTTTTAACTTGAGGAAATTGCTGCCCCTAATTGTCTTCACTTTACTGGCTGTGGGAATGAAATCTGGTCTCAATGAAGTTGTTATCTTTGACAAGAAATTACTTCAACGCAACCGTGACCAAAGTTTTTGCTAACCCACGTTAGGTACGTCATATTGGATAAAAAACAACATCAACAACAACAACAACAAAAACATGTTCAATAATAGAAACCTATTTAAACCTTTAATTTTACAAACAGTGACCATGAAAACTATACTCTTGGTTAAACGTAAGGCGAGTAAGGTAAAATTGTGTTTCCAGATATGTCCAGAAATGCACGTAATTAGATGCACGTCGATTTTGATAAGCGTCACGGAGTGTCCCCTTGCTCTTCTTCTCAACTTCAACATCACTTGCGTCCAGAAATACAGGCAATAAACATCACAAAGTGTCCCCTAAACTGTGCTTTTCAACTAAACATAAACAGTTGCATTTACCCTAACCTAGAAATAACCCTAACGCAAACCCTAACCTTATTGTTAGAAATAGGCACTAGATGCTTAGACTTAACTGGACACTTCATGATGGATATCAAAATTGAGCGTGCATCTAATTACCTACATTTCTGGACATAAGCGGAAAGAACACAACATGAGATTTTGTAAAACGTTCAGAGAAGTCCATACAAATAGACTGAACACTGCAGTGGAGACCAAACACGCTAACTAGTATATAATACAATTGTAACGTAAAGATGTTTAACCATTGAGATCGGCAAAGCAAACCAAGGGAAAATAACGGCGGAAGAGAGAACACATTCCTGCCATATAATTGGCTGTTGCCTAATCATCTTGGGATCAGTACAGCGCGGGAGTCGATCTAAAAATTACTTGAGGCGTATTACCTATGGAAAAGGGCATGTATGGGGGATGCCCTCTCTTCCCCTTTATTTTCTCTTGAGCAAACTTAACATTTTAAGAATTTTGCTGCCATGGTCCACATGGGAAGAAGTCTTACGAAAAATCGATTCCCGCGTGCCAAATTGTTGTTTCCGATTAAGTCAAGGAGTTTGGCGGTGTTCTCTCTTAAATTGGAAAGGGTACAGATATTTAGTTAGGGTTTCATTAAAACGTTCTTATTGATTATGATGCTGAGAACACATACTGCGGGATTATGTAGTTCCCATTGCATGCTGGGAGCAATTTTGAAAACAAAAACATAAAAACAATGACAACAACAACGGAATTGGCCATTTTGATTAAAACTTATTGTGTACTCGAAGTTGCATCCCATTTTACTTCGCCCAATGCTACACATACCCTGCAGAGAGCATAATTGTCCTGCGCTGTTGGAATCTCGTAAGTCGAAAACAAGATCTTGGATGAATATTTAGCTTTCCAGGACGGTGGAGAGTTTTCGTATGCCATCCAACTCTATAAAATGACATTTAGCATACAAAAATAGCACGTGATTACAAACATGGTTTCACCGGATTATTATATATTTATCCCGATTATTCTTGCACATTTGCACATTTAACATTACATATATGAAACGCATGCATTGACCTAGCTCTATGTAATTACACGCACGAATTTAAACTACAAGATACACAAAATGACCAAAATTATCAAAATTTTTCTTTTGGACTTCATCAAATCATTCCGAGGGTGCATCTTTTGCGACTATTCCGGAATAAGAATGGACGGAATGGTCGGTTTACGCGTTTTGGGGGGACTTATTCCGTTTTCGGAATGAACGGAATAAACAGAATACGGTTTGCTCGGAATACACAGGATAAGCGTTTTTGGGGGGGATTATTTTGGCACCTCAATCGTGCGCGGCCGTCAAATGTCACCTTTAGTCGTGTCCAGACTAGTCTTATGGCGTTTGCTGGGATATGTAAATTTCACCAAAGTTATTTATGTATACCGGAAATCGGTTTCCAGAGAAGTCCGCAGAACTTAATTCTGACTCATTTTAAATTGTAAAATTATTAAACGGTGCAGGTTTATTCTTGTTGCAGCAAAAATGTGGCAAATGACCCAAAGCATACCACATTAAAGGCACGAGAGTCATAATTCGCGGACGTCTCGGGAATTAAACAGACTTCCGTCACTAAAAATAATTTTACTGAAATTCGCATATCCCAGAAGTTAGACTGGGAGTTTCCCTCCCTGTCCAATTATCCTCTCTTGGAAACAGAATAGTCCCAAAAAATGCACCCCAAGACCACTGGGACTGTTAAAATGGTGAATAGTGAGAGTGAATAAAGTGTTATATTATAAATAAATAAATAATAAATAAATAAATAATATAATAATAATAATTAATATAATAATAATAATAAATAAATAAATAATAAATAAAGTGACACTGGAATACTCAAAAACCCGAGTGCTCCAAAGAGTCGAACCTTTGACCTTCCGATTACATTCTGACTACAAGAACGTGAAAATGATTTATTAGGGGTACGTCGACCAGAGTAGTTCGCTGAACAAAATGACCCCGAGGAAAGGGTACACTACTATACACAAGGAAAAAATATGCGGACAGTGCAGTTCTTAAAACTTAAGCATGAAATAGTAACATCACCGACTGACAAACGTAGAATGACGAGAATCTCCCGCCAAACCTCTAAATAGTCCTAACCTATTCTAATACCGCCTACGGCCCTCTCCATCGTGACGTCAGAATATTTAATTTCCGACTAACTCGTTGCCATGTCACTCGACGGTCAGAAATTACACTATACGAAGTTCGGATGCTCTACCACTGAGCCACTGCAGAACCGTGGGAGCTAGGCTATTCCATTTTACATGGGACATTTAATTGCGCTATACAATGTTGTTGCCCTTGAAAAATCAAATCAGGAATATTCGAGTGAGCTCGCATTATTGTTTGAAGAATTGCTGTTTTTTTTTGTCTGTTTGTTTGTTTGAGTTTTGTTTTTTTTGCTCCCCGCAACCTTCCCCACCCTCAATATTAATGATGACGTACCACGTAAAGATTCTCGTGAGGTCCATCGAACGTCCTTGACTCTCGTAAGCAAATCTCTAACCGTGTCCTGGAAATACTTTCAATCCACACATTCACTGCATCCTTTTTTTGATCAAGAGATCCATGTTGGACGGTTACTTGCACCTTGGGAATTGTTAAAAAAGCCTACGGAGAAAAGTGAACATGTTTAAATTGTTAGCCGCAAAATGAATATTTGGTCGAGAAGCGAAGCTTCGAAGGCAAATGTGAAATTCTGAGGACAACCTCTCAACCAAGGACTTTATCAAGCGACATACCAGCAAGCCAGAAAGGGGTTTATTTATTTTATAACCCTCCGATTAATTTTCATACGTTTCATCATGGTTGACAGTTTTGCCGGCTCCATGTTTTCATGTGCGGCTGGAATTTTTCTCTCTTTCCTTCATGCTAAAGTTGGATGAGAACGGTTGGTTTATTTTATAGTTAGTAAACAAAGTGTTTAAAGGTGCGTTTACACGACAGACGAATATTGGCACGGGTCCGATGAAAAGTGGAACGGTTCCAATCATTTGTGCAAAGAAACAGTGAACTTTTATCCGTTCCGCTACGGGACCATAGGCGCCTATGGTCCCGTCGCTGAACGGATAAAAGTTCACTGTTTCCTTGCAAAAATGACTGGAACCGTTCCACTTTTTATCGGAACTGTGCCATTTTAACTCTGTCGTGTAAACGCGCCTTAAGTCTCTACGACTCAGGTAAACCTGTAAGTGTACTCGTAACTTTCTTCACCTCCAAAGACGTTGACGGAATCTTTTGTTTACTTTTTTTACTTTCCAGAATAGCATTTGCGACCAGCTTTTGAATGTCTCTATCACTGGACTCGACAAAACGAGTTTGTTTTTCTTCAATATAAAATAACAAAGTTGAAAAAGTTGACACTCTCGAGCTGGCTGGACAAATATCGACGAAGATTGGGCTTATTGCGTGATATTGCACCACGTGACGTAAAGTAGCTAATAAAATCGCGAAATTTAGTGGGTGGGTTATAAAGGCTGATAAACCACTTGGGATGTTGGAAAAACACGAGAAGAATTCGTAAATCACGAGCCGTAGGCGAATGATTAACAAATTCTTCGAGGATATAAACCATCGCTAATAGACCAATCAGAGCGCGCGCATTGATTTTGTTATTGTATAATAGTTTGTAAACAACGCCTGGGCATAAATTAGTGAATGTATATGGTCAGTGCACATGGCTCGAACGGGTGTCGAGAGTAGTTGCTACATGATCTCTCTTCAGATCACCTATGCAGATGCCGTTAAATGGCCCACGGATACCGCACTTAAAACCAGTGCTTGATTCTCAACGTTCAATCCAAATGACTGTGAGTTTATAAGTCACTTAAGGGCCTTACTCCTGATTACCTTAGATCTAAATTTTTTGACCGTAGCAGCGTCTCCAATTACTCTATAAGAGACAAATAAGGTTGCTATTCCACAGCCACACGCAAATTGTATGAACTTTTATTGCAATGTGGAAGGGTGGCTTTTGTGCGACATTATAGCACATTGGATTTTGCCGGAAGACTCTGTTGAATCTCCATAAGTTACCATACCCACTGGACTTTAAATCCTCGGTGAAGGTTAGGGTTGATGTTTATAGAAGGTAAGGGGACACGAAAAACTAAGCATTTAACTAATTAACCGATTAACCGCTGACGTGAAATTGTGCGCTTAGCAGTTACTTAAGCTAGTTTGAGGTGACCTTTCCAGTGGCTGAATAAATCCAAACTGGTTTGCATTTTGCGCTTGGAATACTAGCCGCTCTAAGGGTACAGCTGACCTCATGCGACAATGAGCACCATATTTCGGTCGAAAAAGCTTTTTCCGGCCCCTCGGTTACTTGAACAGTACTCGTAATTGAGTCCAAGTCTAACCTGAGAAAAGGCCACTTGCTTGCATTTTGTTCCAGTTGTAAACAGCATGAATCTAGCCTGACCGTGTTCGACTCCTGACTGGAGGCCTTGAAAAGCAAACCAATCGATCGTGCTGTTTGCGCCGGAACCCTGACCGCCTATCACAACACAGGCCTTGAAACGAGTGGTTGAGATATCTTCCACCCACGCAAGAACAGAATCATGGACTGCAGATGAATTGTCCCTGTGATTAACTGTTGCAAACACGCGTATAGGGATTCCACTTGAGAAACGTCGGCTAAAGGATGCGTATTGACACTGGTAAGTGTCGCTACCCAATAGCTGCATGGCAATTTTCCCATGCTCGGCTCCTGACGAATAAATACAGCACCATGGCAAATTAAAATGAAATTTCTGCTGAGTGACTTGTTTAAGTATCCGCGACTTTATTTTTTAGATTCTCTTGTATGGCATACAAGCGAGGCACGAGGAACAAGGCCTCTTTCGCTGGCTTTCAAAAAATAGTTTACGACAGGGTCCTCAATGTGCAACAAAATCGTGGATTTAATTAAAGAAGAGATCACTATCTTGAGTACGTATCCTAGGAGTGTTACAATGTAAATCAGTAAAACGAACAAGTTTCTCGGTAAATTCTACCCTTACCTTAGCCTTAGAGTTTTGGGGTCATGGAACAGAAAGCTCCGCTAGAGAGAAAGCGGAAGCCATGTTTTGTTAGGTATTTCAACGCTCAGAGGAGAGTTTTTATCCTTACGAAACTCAGGTGTACTTTCTACTGGAATGTAAAAGCATGATTTGCTACAGAACTGCTGTAGGTATTCTAAACTATAGAGATTTATCACCCGCCCATCTAGCTTCACAGTGGTACTGAACTTACAACAGTTCATGCAATAACTGAATTGACAGTCATTCTATGCAATTTGCCCTAAATTGGGTAAAAAAATCGGAAGTACGTGAGAACTATCGTGGTCAAATGTATCGATCTTAGTAATTGTCTTAATGGTCTTTCAAAATTACCTTGGACGCTTCGGATGAGTAAGAAGCAACTGGTCATCAAGAGTCCTCTCACGAGATCCATAGCTTCTACAGCCTCAGACGAGCACCACCCTAAAATGACGAACACTTCATGAAAAGTTTAAATATGTACTTTTCCGGGCGTGAAATATATGTATAGTGTATCCGATAACAGGTGTAAAAGCAGACGTTTTTGAAATTCCTCTGGCTGTTATCCGGCTTAGCTTGTTTGACCTACAATGTGAATCCTGAATAGCTCTAATCTCAACTTCAACAACAACAACAAAAGTTTATTTGTACTGTAAGGTAACTAGCTAATTAAACAATATGTGAGTCAAAAATACAAACAGCAGCTGGTTTCCCAAAATACCTTCTGTATATATAAGGTAAATATTAACACACGAAAATTGGATTGTCATAATTTTCCGTCTGGGAAACAATATTTTTGCGTCCTAAAGTGAATTCGAGGTGTGCGTTAAAGGAATCTGCAGGGGAATTGATGGGGGGGGAAGGGAGCATTGGCTGGGGGGGGGGGTACGCACATCCCAAACGGGATCTTTGTCGTGATCTTGTCGAAAGTAAATTTTCTTGACTCCCAGCTTAAGTCACCGGCCTCTAAGTCTAGCCCTAGGTCCATAGTGAACTGCAGTGGATGGCCCACTGTGGCTCGCGCCCTGATTAGTTGTGGTTTTGACTGACAAATGATGGCCAGTAGCCCTTGATAGCTAGCCCCCTCCTGTTTCAGTAACTGGAGAGGCTTGTACACGGGGCTTTCTCGCCATCTGGGATTTGAATTCATAGCGTCTTTCATAAGTACGCATGCGAACCACTAGGCCTCTTTTACTCGATCTACCTCCAACCGAGTCAAGATCGGTTTCCCCTCCCTCAGCTCCTTTATTAAGTCATTTGTATAGGGCGGATGTGCCCCACACTTTCTCGGATCACCTATTGTGTAGCTAGGTATCCGCAGTTTACAGTGCTGAGGTTTAATAAACGATGATGTCCACCATGGCTTGGCCGTTATTTATTCCATACAGATGGTTCATCATAATTTGTCTTTGTGAGCCCCAGCGAACAGAGCTCGCCCGCGACAACACCTTGCCAACAGTCATTAGCCTTCAGATAGGGAGCATGAAGCATAAACACACTGGAGATCTCGAGGAGATCATTCTCATTTAATATAATTTTAGTGAGGAAAAAAAAACATGCAAGTCAACGGTCCACTTTAAAAATGGTTCTTGGCATTTTTAACTTATTAGTTATTTCAAGAAGTCAGTACCCCCCTTTTATTTAATTAATCTAATAACTTGTAAATAACTTTAATATCTTGCTTTGGGCACAATAAATAAATTGTTGTTGTTAATGAATGGAGATATCTTCCTGACGATTGTGCCGTGTTATTCTTTCTCAAATGTACTTGCAAACTATAAATGCAGCACTTCTACATATTTGGGTATTATGAAAACGCATAACAAAAAGGTCGGCTGGGCAGGTTCAACAAATATATATATATATATTTTTTTTTCAGTATTTTTCATGACACATGGCAAAGGTGTTCAAGGGTTAAAAAAACGAAGGCCTTTAGACTTCTATTTCCTTAAGAAAACAAAAAAAAGAACAAAACAAAACAAAAGAAAAAAAAGAAAAAAAAACAACTTTTTCTGTGCTTTTCAAAACAGAAAACGTGCCCAATGTGAGGGCCTCTCTATAATTTATTCTGTTCGCTAAAACGATTTCTCCTTTTAGTTGCACAGTTACGGCCTCTGGCTAGCACTTTATTTTCTTTTCAATTAGGAACAAGTCAAAGCGTAATTATAACTATTGTGTGAGTCTTTAATTAAGTCCGGCAGTAATAAGTTTATCACATAATCAGCTCGTCTTTCGGAATACGCTCCCACAATTGCAAGAAAAGGTAAATATATCGCAGCATGGTTGAAACAAAACTATGGAATCTTCTGTTTAATTATTTTTTTATTTCTTTTGATAAAAATGACAGTCGTAAGAGAGTTAAACGGTGCCAATTTCAAATGCGTGCGTATGAATTTTTTATACTCTAATCAGATTAATATTGTACATTTGTTCGCCTAATTCTTTTGTTCGCGCAAACTCAATTTCATTATTTTGATGATTAAGTGGTCAAACACTGTGCCAATTTCAACTGATTAAGCCCGGCCGGTAAACCACAAGTTCTTTCTGTCCCTTATCTCTCTCAGCTAATCTTTCTCCTTGTATTTTTCTTTTTCGGGAAACGTCCATCAAAGTGAGGAAAAAAAGAGACATTCAAACCAGCTCCTTTTTTTTTTTTTCTTTTTCGTTTCGCACCAGCCATTTCTTTCCCTCGATAAGCCTTGCTGTGACGCGGTCATAGTTTTCTCAATACGCACGCCACATTTTGAGCAAGGAGTAATGGTTTAAGCGAACAGCTATGCGGGCTCCCTGTGAGACATCCGAGCCGGAAAGTGATGCGGTTGTAAATACTAGTTTCTATTATATAAACACCACTGAAATACCAAGTGAGCTTTCGCGCGAAAACCTCATATCTTCACACGTGAAAACAATTAACAATTATTGAACTCGGTTATCGCAAAATATCATGATTTGTCAGTGGCGAGCAGATCAATTATTTGCCGAAGCCGAAGGCTGAGGCAAATGACTGATCTGCCAGACACTGACAAATCACGATATTTTGCGATAACCGAGTTCAATAATTGTTTTATCATTCGATCACCGTTCTTTTGATCAACTAAATATGTCAAATTACTCTCTGCCTGCTCGGGGAACCGATCCGCCATTTTCGAACGAGAGCGTAGTTTCAATGATCGCATGATCAGAATATTATTTGCAGCAAAACACTTATTTGTAGGCAGTTATTTGCAGGTCACGTGCTGAGCTCTCGGCCAATGAAAAGGAAGGAAAAAATCCATCGAATGATATCATGTTATCTTCACACGTGAAAAGATCACTGTTGCTATGGTTACACAATAAATCGCACCTTTGAGAGCTTTTTTCTAAGGGCCATCATTTTAGACTTTGTTACATTGTATAATAAAAAGGAGTTTGTTTTTCGTCCACGCTTTAAGGCCGTGTACTTCTTTCATGTTTAATTATGACACGTTCTACTTTAATACAATTTAAAATTTTAAAGTGAAATGGTTTGGTATTTCATTGGCGCTCACTCGTGAAATATTTTTCAACACTCGAAGAGAAATGTCGTATGTAACATCCTCTATAAAATATTGTATAATTACCTGAACTACAATCGCATTTTGATTAGCTCTCGCCTATGATGTATTGTATCCCGAGGAAAGACCCATAGATGACGCCATTAAGATGTTTGTTGTTTGCTGTTTCGGTCCTGGTAATAAGACTGATCTTATTATTACAACAATGCAACTGATTTAAAACATAATACTAACTAAGCCGGTTTTCCATGAATGCCGTGTCTCTAGGTATTCCCAGCCATCCCGTTCCCGTTACCCGCTCGGCTAGGTGTTTACCATTGGGCCGATGTTCTGTTTGTGTTTGGTGACTCTCTTGAAATGAACACGAATCTGACCACAGTAGCAGGTGAAATTGAACTGAGCAGGAATGTTATGTTAAAAGGCTACAAATAGCGTGACGGAATTAACATGTTTTTGTTTTTATTTTCTTGTTTCTTTTTGTTTTGTTGTTGTTGTTGTTGTTGTTGTTGTTTCGTATGTTCTACGTGACACAAATGCATCAGATCGATTGGGGTTTTGCACGGATTTTTGGACTTTTTGCACAGTTTTGTGGTTTCTAATACACCCAAAAGCTCCCCTTTATAATACGGGTTAGCTGCTAAACGTCTGTGAACAACAAAAAAACAAAAACAAACAAACGAGCAAAACAAAACAAAACAACCCCCGCCCCCTCCAAAAAAAAAAAAGAAAAGAAGCTTAAGGGTTGTCCATCTTGCTTTTACAAACTAAACCTCTGGTAGCTGAAGTCTAATATTAAAGCGGTCTTCAATTGGGTGTCTAAAACCAAAACCAAATTCAGTAGGTAAGGAAGTAAGAAAGTAATGAAGTGAATGAGTGAGTGAGGAGTGAGTAGAGTACTGTATCGTTTAGCAGCTTAAGTAACCCGTATTGTAAAGGGGAGCTTTTGGGTGTATGAAAAACCGCAAAACCGTGCAAAAGATAATACTCAGAACTGCAAAACTGCAATAAGTTTCAATCAAAGACGAAAACTGCAAGCAAAATTATCAAAACCGAAAATTTAGACGTCCCAGTTTTCAAAACCCTAATCGATCTGATGACGTGACGTCATGTCAACAACGTTCTAAACAGATAACTAACAAGTTGTCGTCAATTTTAGCATACATGGCTTTTTCTCAGCCAACAAGGAACCCAGCACTTCCATTTATAAGGAAATTGGATATCGAATGTTCCGTAAGTCCAAGGATATCTGAACGCTAATAGCCGTTCGGGGTTGTTAGGAATCGCAACATCGACTCCGTGGAAGTTCATTCTCGCGGGGGGCAAAACCAAGGACTGAGAAAACGTCTCCAATTTGTGATGGTATCTTAGAATGAAATTGTCTTTTACAGATGATGGGTAGTATTTGTGTAACGTTACTTCCGTTTTCCCTCCTGATGTTCGATTGTCAGCTTTCCACCTCACGAAATCCATGGACACATTTCCGAAACTCGCCGTCAAGCTGTTTGCATTAATGCCAGTCTTGGCCAATTCACGGAAGGCTTCTGACGTGTTGGAGCCCAAAAGGAATGAAATATCTGCATCGTGATCGTAAGGAAGTATATCCCCCACGCGGTAAGCGCCAAGCAGAGTTCCTAAAATCAGGTGAAAAAGTTCCTTCAACAATATAAACAGTACTATAAGGTTAACGCAAAATGTTTCATCACTTGGCAGTGATAGCTATAGTTTGATCGCACTTAACCTAGGATTACAACCCTGCTTCGAACACCTCGACCCTGGTCATGAAAGTAGCATTACGATCCTCAAGGTTAAAAAAAAAATTATGTTCGGAGGGGGAGGAGGGTGATATCCAGATCCACCTAAACGCTCCCCCTCCCCCACCCCATCTCCCCCGCATTAAAATACGCTCCACCGTCCCTAGTTAGTTTCTAGGACGTTATTACCTTGGAATCTATGGTAAAATAAGATCGTTTTCCATCGGAATTAGCAGTTAGCACTAGCGCCACAACTCAGTGGCTATTCACCCACGGAATCCATATCCGGATCGAAATGGAATTTGGAAATATCAGTCAGTTTATTAAGGAGAGAGGAAAACCAGAGAGTATACCATGATAAAAATCCCTCCGAGCAGAGTGGAGAACCAAGAACAAATTCAGGAGCGATTTGAGAATGCCCAGCCACTCACAAGCGGTACTACTACTACTGGCCACCGTGGTCCCATAGTGGACGAATAAGAATTAAGGCAAGGAGTGAAATGTGAGTGCCATCACGGTGCGCATGCGCGGGAATTCAAAGTCTCGAGAACAAAGTGCAAAAGTGGGAGGCAGATTTGAACTCTCGTTTCAAAGTTCAAAAATGCGTCATGCGTGACACAGCTTGACTGCAAAGCAAAAGAAAAAGAATAAACGGCATAACGTTTTAATACTTGTATTCATTTATTGACACACTCGTGTATGGTGACATAAGGCGATTTCGTGACAAGGATACGGTCTGTTGCTCATGGAGTATTGTAACACTGCCACTGCGGGACTCCAGTTGCTTACAAGAGTGGAATATGTAATGTTTACAATATGAGCGGCAGTGTTGTATCACTATTTACAAACTCAAGGCGAAGCCAAGAGTTTGTCGGAATAGTGATACAACACTGAAGCGAATATTGTGAACTACTTATTTAACGTCACCATTTGGTATTGATTTTCGTCCACTATTTTCGTTGTACGAGTCATTTTAACGAAGAAAGTCAACGAAAAGTTTATGTAAATTAGGAGAATTTTATATCGGATATACAACCATTGATTTTTAATAAAACGTTTTTTTGTTTTTTCTTAATGAATTATTAATGAGTTAAATAAGTAAATTGTAGACTACTACGGAGTCGAAGGGCCTGTGCTCGCAGTGTAGGACCGTGGTTGCAGCTTTTTAAAGTTGAATATAAGTGGCCGCGCGGGTATTCTGAAATCTAGCCCCACCCAGTATAGTATCTCTTTAACAAATTGCCCCTTTCCTTCCTCACTCACCGTAGTCCAGCCAATACACGACAGCAAATTTATCAAAGGCTCGGGAAATATTCTGCACCATAATCCTTAACATCTTTCGTTTCCAGTCCGGTACAAAGCATTCGTCGTTGTATCCCCCACTGGCAGATGGCAGCACAATCAAATGAAGAACACCGAGAACAGCGATAATAAATATAAGCAAGTGAGTCGTCCTCAGTCGAATGAAGCTACACCATCTTGTATGCGGGAAACAGTGACCGAAACCAAGGAGCATGCTGAATTTCAAGTTTGAAAAATCATCAAGCTGACTCAATCGATTTTCATCAATCTCCACCTGAAAAATAGAAATACAGTGAAAGTACTTGTTGCGTTCTGCGTTTTAGTAAACTGAGAGCAGTTGACAATTTGTAGGCTGGTCATTATAACCGTTCTGCAATACTGAAATGCACGTCGCGCAAGTTAAAGAGAAGTACAAATCGTTATCATACACGTCTTGATGAAATACCAGAATATATATACTGTTCAACTTCTATGATCTCTTCATCGTGTTGGGAATTGCCTCCAATGACGATTAAGAAGTCCAACTGAACTTAATTCTCGCTGATTTTCCGGATGCTAACGCGTACAATCTCTCGCTCGCTCTTGTGTCTTCTCACCTACTCTCTGTTCCGAGGTTTTCTTTTTTGTCGTTTAGTTCCGAAGTTCCAGGTTCTCACGTGTCATATATCACTAATTCAGGTCTACAAAGAAAACATGTTAATTAGACACCGCTTTAGCTCCATTTCCGACAACCGCTCACATAAATTAACATAGTTCATCAGTGCGATAGTTTCATCGAGATCAATATAATGAATGGAACGCGCATTGGTTTGATTCTAGAATACCCCCTCACTTACATTCAACGTTAGAAACCTGCTACCGCAGTCTCGCAGTTGTGCGTAGTTTACTTGTGCTACCGCAGTCCCGCAGTGGAGCGTAATTTACATATGTACTCGACATTCGGCACTGCCACCGCAGTCCCGTCGTGGTCAAATCTTTCACCGTCAATTTTCAAAACATGGAACCAGGGCACTCAAATTACATCGCCCGAAACTGCATTGATTTCTTCATGTGTATTCTAGCGACTATTGTCCCTCGAAGTTTTGCGAAAAAGTTGAAATTAAAATCATCGAAAGGAAGCTTTGAAGGAACGTATTTAGGCCTAAGTTTGGATCAGTACTCTTCTAACATTTTATCTTTCATTTTACGGTTCGGTTAAGAGATTGTCTGAACAAAAGAGCAGTCTCGTTCACGATGAACCTAAGCGTTCCTTTGGAGTTATTGCGCTCCTTTGCACGAAGCCTTACGGGTGACGATAAACGTAGAAACTACTTTATATAGCTGAAATACGCACCAGGCTTTGTTTTGATGAAAAAGTACATAATTAGATTTTGTAAACTGATTCATTGATTGCCATTTTAATTTCCTTTTTAGAGCAAAGTCCGAAGGACTAATGCCTTCTTATAGTCAATTGGGGGACCGTAAGTCTTCAAGTAGGAACAGCAATGTGTCCCGGTGCAAAAATGTCAGCATGCTCCTTCTCCTGTTCAGCAAGAAACAGCATTTCTAATTTGAAACGGTTAGCTTTCGATTATTGTTATGGGTAACTGTAGTTGAATACTTAAAAAAAATGGCTGTTTTTAGCCCTCCCGAGGTTCAGCCCGAGGTTCAGCCCGAGGTTTAACTTGGCTCCTTGATCTAGTGGTAATTGGTGTGAGCAAGAAGCGAGTGTCCCGGGTTTGAAACGCTCACACTCCTGAACGTTTTCTTCTTTAATTTTTATCATAACTTCAAAGTTCACTTGATCTCATGTCAATTGAGTTAGATGTCCAAGGTGATTTTGAGCTATGGAAACAAGCTAAGTGCCCTCCGTTTAGCATGCCACTCGAGCGTGACAGCTTAGGGACGTAGACTGTGACACCAGTTTACATTGGCTTTTCTTTACGAATCCTGTTGCGTTGTGTGACGCCCTCCCCAGCACTCTTTGTCTTCCTCTGCTTCTTCACTTTCCTCTTTCCTCATCGTAGAGAAAGGTAGCGGGAGGATAGCTAGCCGAGTCCCACTCTGAAGATGCCCTGTGTAATATTAATATGGATTAATCTTCCAATAATTTTCTTTTCCTTGACCACAATGGCTAGAAATATAATTAACACAAGCTACGGGCCTGTCGGCGGGTATGAAAGTGAGCTTCCAACGAACAAGACTGCTATAAGCTACTTGGGAATTCCGTTTGCCAAAGCAGGGCGCTTCGAATACCCAGTTCCTCCAGCCAAATGGACCTCAACCCTTCACGCCAACAAAACAGAGAGGATCTGTCCACAGCCAACTGCTGATCAAGCCAAACTTTCACTTATGAGTGAAGATTGCCTGTTACTTAGTGTATATGCACCTGGGAATGCGACTGGCACTTCTACCCTCGCAGTGATGTTATGGTTTCACGGCGGAGCATTTACAGTAGGAGATACTTTGGGCTACGACGGTAGAATTTTGGCCAGCGAAGGAAACGTGATCGTTGTCACGGCTGCGTATCGATTAGGAGTCCTCGGGTTTTTGAGCACCAAAAGTAACGACTTGAGAGGGAATTATGGATTATTGGATCAGATAGAGGCAATGAAATGGGTAAACGTAAACATCAAGAGGTAAGGGAGAAAGTCCTGTTATAATACAAGGACTTCAAGTGATTTTGTGTCAATAAATAGCTTCATTTGAAGGTCGAGTGATCAGAATATATTCAAACAGCTTGTTTATCGCCGAGTCCTTTCCATTTCCTTTGTTTTGTTCTTTGTTCTTTTCATGCAATAATTCAAGAGAGATTTGAAACAAACACCTGCTAATCGCTTTCCTAAATAGCGAGGCAGGAGTGAAATGTCATCAGTAAGGCAATCAAGACGCAATTCATCCGCAGCCAATATTCAAAAATTAAAATGCAGACTGGGGACGAGTTTTGTTTTAATTAAACTAAAAATTGGGCCCGTCTCAAGAATTAGTCAGTTTGCCATGTTTGAGGTTGCTTCGTTTTGATTGTAACCATGTGGTATGATTTTAAAAGCCAGAAACATAACGAGGGAGTTTACATGGATTTGAGTGACGCCATTTCCCAATTAGGGACATTTGTATGAAATTTGGACAACCTTTGTCAGCTCGTACGACTTTTTTCTCTTTCACTTCTGGTTTAACTATCTTCGATGTGCGACGTGTACAAGTGGGCGGCACAACTCGTTAATTTCCTCTGTGAATGCGATCCGTTGGCATGGTTGACATGCATTGTCACTGATTTTCTTGTGTCGTTATATTTCTTACCGATAGCTTCGGAGGGGACCCCAACAAAGTGACCATATTTGGTGGCTCGGCTGGCAGTATGTGTGTTGGCCTGCTTATGCTATCTCCTCTGGCCAGCGGTTTGTATCAGCATACCATCATGCAGAGCGGCTCTGCGGCTGCCATATCTTCAGCGATGGAGAGAGATGAGGCCGATTTGCAAGCAAGGTAAATGTTGGTAAACTGGCCATTTCTGAGTTCAGTAGAATTTTGGGCTTTTTGAAATCCAGTGTAAGAGAGAAGTCTTTCTTAATTTGAAAATCGGTTTTTATTCGACGAATACAAAATAGAACTTATTACCGTTACAAAACTTTTGCTATTGGACTCCCTTTGAAAAAAAAGTAAATTTTTGGCTTTTAATTTTGAAATCCAGTGTGAGAGAGAAGTCTTTCTTAAAATACGGCGCTACGGAACACGGTAATTCACGATTTCTGGGATTCCAAACGACGAAATTATACACCATGGAAGCCTAGGGTGTGTTTTCAAACTCCGAATACTAAATTTACTGTTTTTCTATTTCGAGAACAAACGCATAAATTCAATGCAAGTGAACTGCTGCTGTTGACCATGTTCAACTATTCAGGATTTTGATCCAAGAGAAGCTAAGAGAAAGATATTCCGTTCTTTCTGAACTTTGAAGTCTCAAATTTCTGTACAAATGAATTTCCAGGCCTTGAGTAAGATAGCAGGCGACCTATGGAAAAATACATCCGCAACGAGAGGCTCAAGTCATTAGCTATACTCGTGCAACATTAATTTATAGTTCGGCGAAGAATGCTTTAGCTGACGGAATTCTTTAATTCTTCTAGTACACGCAAACGCCGTGTACTAGAAGAAGAAGAAATAATAGTTTCCGGCAATTCTCTTATACCACGGTTCTAGTACAACTGGAAGAGCAATGTCGCGGCTAAAGAACTTTACGAGAAGACGGAAGCTGAAATATTTTGGTCAATAACCGAATCAATTGAATTGCGTCCAAGATCATGGACTTTTTCTTTAGGGATTTTTCTATTTATTCCTATTCCGGTTTAGGATTTAGAGAACAGTAGCATAAGGTTTTCTAAAAGAACGAGTATTCAGATTACGTCCCAAATGGGAGCATGGTTCACAAATGTCCCAAGCATTCCTTTAATCGAATAGTCCCGAAAGAGAAAAAAAAACGACTGTTTTGAAATCTATGCTTCGTACACCCTTATTTATTTCGCTTTCTTACACTAAAGTCCGCTAAATGCAATCACCCGCTACAGCGCATATTCCCTGTTCAAGACTGATAGATTTAAACCAAATGTATTTAACTCAGAAATCAACTAAACTGTATTTTTAACACCGGAATAAACTCAACTAAAGGAAAACAAAACGAAACGAAATGTGGACGTTCTACATCTCCATAGCGATTTTACATGTTGTTGTTCTTTCACAACAACCTTTTTGAAAAGATGCTTATGGGAATATAACAGCTAAATAAGAAACAGTTTTAACCAATCAATGTCCGGGAGAGTCCCTGAAGGCAACAAACATTTTTTAACTTTTAACACTGGTTCATTAGGAGCTATTGCTCTTTTTGAATAACTTGTTAGTTCTTTTGTCCATCCCCTGTCCAACCAGACACGTTAATGTCATTGTATACGCTAAATTATTGTCATCGTTTGTTCGCGCGGAATTCAAACAATAAAACAAAACAAAATATGTCTGAAAAAGCGACAGCGTTATCAAGTTTTGCCGGAAATCGAAAATGCATAGTTCCTTTTGTTGTTTTGTCATGCTTAGCAAATGCACATGCGCCAACTCCGTGTATTACAAATTAGTACCAAAAAATATCCTTACCATATGGAAGACATGACAACTATAGTCGCAAATATATATTGCTCCAAATCATAGAATAAAGCAGAAGGAGTTGAGCTGCGAGTACGTAAGGGATCTGTCACGTATGGTCTAGGGGCCGACATTTCTCTCCCTCACTGCCTATTGGGGATAGGTATCCGAATGTGGCAAGTATAAGCGATCCGCGGGCCGAAATCTCGGGGAGACTCGTCATGGTACACCGCTCAGGCTTAAATGTCCAGAGGTACCGCTACCGCTTCTGCATATTTTTCTTTAGGTATTTAGTATGCGCATGCACAACTGCCCTTGTGTACCAATATGCCACGTGGGAGTAAATTAATATGTGCCTTCAAATCAAGATTACTTCCATTCCGTGATAGATCTATTGTTGAAAAGAAGAAAGAGCCGAAGAATAAGTCGTAATTAGGGTCTCTCCGTTGGGAGGACCACAAGTAGTTAATATTCCAGTAAGCAGTGATAGTTTTTGACAACATAACAAGTTTGCATTTTGTTTCTGTTCGTTCGTTCGTTCGTCGTATCATTGTGTAACCCGTTAGTTGGTTGATGACAAAGAATCTGCTATCGCAGTTCTTTGTTTCCTGCTGAAGAGGTACGATTTGAACCAATTAACAGCCATGAACGCTGCAAGTTTAGACAATAAACGATTGTGATGTACGGCGTCGAACGCTTTCGACAAGAGCTGAAATCTAGTCGCAGAGTTAAAAACTCCAATCCCAAAGAAAAAGTATGCAGATCTCTCTCATCAGCTGGTTCGTTTGTTGCCATGTTTAGTTTAACTTTTTGCGGAAGTTCTCCCCAGTTTTATGTAAATACAAACTGCTGAAGTCACTCGCGTGATTTTTTTGCTGACGTCATTTTGTATGATATAATGGGAAAATAGTGGATATTTTAATACTTTTGCTCTTGGACTCCCTTTGAAAAAGAGGCTGTCGTGAACTTGGAAATGGCTTATTTAATTTAGTTCTATACAAAGAGTTTCTCGGACAATAGGTAGGCCTCTTGCGTCCAGGAGGGAGGGGCCATGCCCCTATCTAGCACATGCAGGTACGAAGCGCTCGACTAGTATTGCCTTTAATCCACTTTGCCTAGGACAGGGTGAACAATTTTCTTATGTGTCTGCCCTAAACGAAGTCTGAACTCGCCATAAACAGGATTGAGTTTGCACTACGTTCATCACAATTCAGTATTTAATAAAGAGGGTCCTCTCATCGACTTTCTTTAGTTTAAAACCGTGCTAGGATTCAGCGGCAATTGTAAGCTCAAACACAACATAAATACCCTCCTGCCTTCCTTCTGGGCGCTGAAAGGTACATGTGACTCGTAAACAAACCCGTGTTGTACGGGAGATGTCTTTCCACACGGGACTGAGTGATCATAAGCTTTCGCGGATGCCATACTAACACACGTTCGACTCATTTTGTTGAATTTTAGGACCTTTGCCAAGGCTTTGGGTTGTACGATGAATTCATTGAAGGCTTGCGCGAAAGGGAAATCAGTCGAGGAAATATTGGAGGCACAAGTCAAAGTGTTTTCACAGCCAACATTATTGGCTTTTGGCCCAGTGGTAGATGGGTACTTTCTGCCAGGTATGTTGGTGTGTGTGTATGTGTTCGTTTTCACGAGGAATAAGACTGCGCTCCGCTCAGCGGAGGAATTATAGTCACGGTGATGACGATAAGCCCTGTGAAAATGGTTGATTTTGCAATATTTGAGCAAATCTGTTGCCTACAATGAGACCTCCTTCACCTACTAACGGAAGTTTCACGTCTCTTTACAGGCCCCCCTGTTGAACTTCTTCAAGCTGGGAAGTTCAATAAAACCAACATCATCATCGGTGTCGCGCGAGATGATGGTTCGATCTTTATTTCTGGCGTTCCACGTAAGGACAAGCTTATTTTCCTTTGCTTTTTACCGGGTCATATAAAAACAATGGAGGTCCGATAAAATAGTCCGTGGGAACCTCGCACGTGGATCTTTGGGGTTCAGTTCAGTTCAGTTTATTATTTTTGCCTCAAAGTATTAAAGAAATATGTACACTACTTTTCTTATATAACTATATATAAAGTTTTTTTTTCTTTACATTTAGCACAAACACTTGAGAGAGGGAAATTATCATTTTCTTTCTCAGACCATCTGAATTCAGAACTGTTTTCCCACCAAGAACTGCCATCTTAAAATGATTAATTTATCCGTAATGATGGGGCCATACTCGGGAAAAAAATCTTATTGCTAGATCGGATGTTTTACCATTGAACTACAGAAGACTCTGGGGGTTTGACTATCGTGACAGAAAACAAAAAAAAAACAAAACATTTAGCAGAACGCACCTCTATTCTCCTTGGCGGGGAAGTCTCTCTTGTCCTGCGCACAACACTCTAGGTACGCAATGCGTATATACAATATTAACCATTGAACTAGCAAGGTTCTGGTGACAAACTTCCTATCATCTTAGCCAATCAACATGCAATTTCTCCGCTGACGTCTCTTGTGCTTAAATTAATTTATTACTTTACGCGGGAAATGTGGGCCCCTCGATGCTACATGTTTTTTTTTGTTGTTGTTGTTTTAATTCATGTTTTTTTTCTTCTTTTCATACTTTTGGTTGATTAACAAAGGTGTTCTGAAGGGTGTGAATGTTTCACGTGGCATGCCGAGGTCCCTATTCGAAGAGGAGATCAAGAAACGTATCTGGGTTCGAGACCAGGGCTCACAAATAGCCGACTTGCTGATCTACGAGTACACAGACTGGTCAAAACCCAGTGATCCTTACGTTTTGCGTCAACAATTTATGGATCTTCACTCGGACTCGACATTCAAAGCTCCAGCCATACACTCAGCGGATGCGTTTGTTAAAAAAGAAGCTCCAACGTATTTTTATCAGCTCGAAACAGCCCCGAAGGTCTTTAATCTTTAGTTACTCACGGATAAAAATTCATCAGGAGTACAATAAATTATTAAGCGTGCTGACTTATTTTTACAACGATACAATGTCTTTAGGTATTCCCTGCTATTCCGTTCCCGTTACCCACTTGGCTAGGTGTTTACCATCGGGCTGATGTTCCATTTGTGTTTGGTGACCCTCTTCAAATGAACAAGAATCTGACCACAGTAGCGGAAATTGAACTGAGCAGGAATGTTATGAGAATGTGGACAAATTTTGCAAAGACAGGGTAAGTTGCAAAGGTGAAGTTCAAACTTGTGCGTGAATTCCCGGGCCGAGTTGTTCGAAGCAGGGTTAGTGTTAAACTGCGCATGCGCTAACCCAGCTTCGTAAAACTCGGCTAAGATCTAACTTCGAATCTGTTGTTGTTGTTGTTGTTGTTGGCTGGAACAGAGCAACGTCGATTTCGATAATCCCACCCGGGTCACATTGTGGGAAGCGAGACTGCCCCATCCCTGCGATTATCACTCACCCTCTCCCCCCGGATTTCCCCAGCGCGTTTCTTTACATTGGTTGTTTGTATCGGACGTTACGACAGTCATGGTGGTGTAAGTGACTAAACAAAGAAGAGGAATTCGAAAAAGTTGCCATGTTAGTCTTCCAAACTAATCCTCCGGGAATGGAACATTTCCTTCTCGTTTTTTTGTTCAGTTTGTTTGCTTGTTCCTTTTTTTCTTTTGTCCATGTGGATGCAAATTATTGCTTATAAATATGCTTTCCTAGGAATTAATGTCTCTGCGTCTATGTTTTCTATCAGAAATCCTAATACACCGATCCCATTACAAAGTTCGTGGCCTCAATATACTGCCGACGGAGGAGAATATATAGGGCTGAGTCCAAATTTGACAGTGAGATCGAAAATGCGGCCAGAAAAGATGGCTCTTTGGAATGTATACTTGCCAACTTTGGCGTTAACGGAACCAAGCACGGCTAGCAGCACACCCACTGAACATGGCGATTCTGATGGCAAGGATAAAGGTGTGAAAATCGATAGTTTCGTCAGGATTCCATTCCACTATCTCTATGACCACGAACATTACCCCCTTAAGACCTTACGCGAACACGTATACCCGATCAATGTCTTTTAGTGCGTTCCACTGAAAAGACACATGTTTCGCTAACGGAACCTCATAGAGGAACCAACTCTCTGCGTTCTCGTGCGCCTAAGACATCCAGAATGACCGAGATTTCGATTCATTGTATAGCCTTGACTAAAAAATCCCGCGACCACAAGAAAGCATCGCTTTTCTTGGTGTTCGTTACCCGCCGAGTGTGCTGTTTGTAGATTTTCATTGGCCTCCGACATCGAATACGACTGTGATTTTTTTCGCACCACATCCTGCGCATGCGTTCTTCAGTGGTCACGTGCTAAACTCCATTCTCGTCTCAGAGGTCGCGATGCTTTCGGCCAGCACCAAGTATGGAGACACTCGGTGCTGACCATAAGGGTCGTGGCTTCTGGGGACCAGAATGGACAAATCAAACTCGTTCTCACAATGTTCTACGACGAGATAAGTCCAGAAATTCATAGCCATTATATGCGGGCTTTCTTCCTCAGTTCTCAGCTGCTTAACTTTCGAGAAAAACTGAGATGACCATCTCATGTTTTTTTCCACTTCAGGTACATTGGTAACGGTCCTTGCCGTTTTAACTGGAGTGTTTGTCGGCCTTGCTGTGATCCTGCTCGTCGTGCTGATTATTATCATGCGTCGTAAGCGAAGGAGTCGAGGGGAAGTTTTTTTTAAAATATAGGGGTGTGTGTCACCATAGTGCGCATGAACGGTGATGTGACTTCTGATCCGGTGGACCTTTTCTCAAAGTCGTTGTCGTTGAGGTAAATCCCTTTCCATCGACCTAATGAGGCTCTATAAAGTTATAATAAGGTCATTTAACAACAATTTGGTCATTACTAGGCGATTTGAACAGCATATCTCGTAGGTATGGATAAAAACATCGCCGAGAAATTAAAGTTTTATGTCCCCGAGAGAAGGAACACGAACCGGCTTGAGACGAATTTCGCTTCGCAGCCGCCTTAATAAAAAAAATCATCATCATCACCATAATAAAAGAAATAAAAATAAACCGATCAATTTACTTTTAATTTATACTTACTGTACTTTTACAGATAACTTCTTTACGGCTACTTTCCCGTACTTTATTTTCAATTCACTTGTATGGGAAAATTAACAGCAATAGATCCGTCACTTGCATGCACGGCGAGGAAATAACAACAGCAGATAACAAAATAGTCCACACCAAACACGTTAGGAATCGCAGATCAGTGGGTCAACAAAGAAAAAACACAATGAAAGAATGGATACGAAGATTAGGACAGTGAGCCCAATATGTAAAACAGTGGGCTCGCCATTATAGACTATGACGACGTCATTTCCGTAGGATCGAACGAAGCCGGTAACGGGGGACTGTGACTAGTCAACTGAATAGTAGCGTATCAGCGTCTTTTCCACCAGTAATCTTCAATCAAAGACTTCATTGTTACTTATAAGTTATTAAAGATTACTGTTTCACTGCACGACGTCATAGCAGGTGATGCGACTTCTGACAATAGACCGTTTCAAATCAAAGACGAAAATTCCTTCTGATCAACAAGTGCGATAAAAGTGGATTGGAAATCCGGCTCTGTTTCCAAAATGATCTTTTACAATTTCTGGATCATGGATGTGATGGTAAGCGCTTTAGTTTTTCTCAGTGCTATTTACGGTGAAAAAATGCGGCGAAATGGACAATCGACGAGCACGTTGAAGAACCTTGAGGAAACAAAAACAGATAACCAAGAAATCACATCACAAGGACTTCAAGGCAAAGGAGAAGAACTCAGACTTGTGCGTTATTTATTTCTTAATTTCGCGTACTTCGCTTCTATGGGCCTCACCGTTGTGGTTCTTCAATATTTCCCTTCTGTAATGATAGTCTTGCAACATGTCGCAGTTATAAGCTTTATTGTGATAGCTTTTGCGCAATGGTTTCCACTAAATATCGGATACTTACTGGGGATCCTCTTCGGTGCTGTGTGGCTGTTATCGGTACAAACAGAATTCCGGTGGATTTTTAACAACTTAATTATCGCGATGTTCGCTTTCCTGGCCAGTCATGTACGGTTCCGAAACTTCGCCTTCTTGCAGATCTTTCTTTGGACAGCCCTGCTCTATGACGTTTGCCTTCTTGCACGAATGAACCAAGCCCCTCAGATCTTCAGTGTAGGCGAATGCGGCAATTTGCTGTGTCGGCTATTTGAGATGAACAGCGCCTGGGAACTGCCTTCGGTGTTTACGGTTCGTTTCGGCGAGAACGAGACCCATGTTTTTCTCGGCACAGGTGACATCATAATCGGGGCTATAGTAGCTAACTTTGCTATGTCCTTCTTTAAATCATCCAGATGCCTTGTTGGCGTGGTTGGGAGTTACTCCACAGCGATTGCACTTCTTAGTCAGGTGGAAAATGACCGGCCATACCCTGCTTTGATCTCTATTGTACCAGTGTGCTCTTTTGCGCTTGTGGGATGTGCAGTTGCCTGCAGGAAAACAAAAAGATTGTTCTCCATGACTAGCCGGGATAATGACGACGCCCTTCGCGGAGATGAGGACTTGTTTATCATTTGATATTTACTCTTCGTGATAGACTGTAGGCGCCTACCAATTCCTGGATTTTAAACGCGTCCTCGAGTCGCTGACGTCACATTTTCGTTGTACAGCAGCAAGAGTGGACTATCCACGCGGAACATATTCTCGCCATATGATTGGCGGTGTTGCCTAATCTCCTTGGGATCTGTACAGTATGGGAGTCTAAAAATAACTTGAGACATATTACCTGTGGAAAAGGGCAAGTGTGGGAGATTCCCTGTATTTCCCTTTACTTTCTCTTGACAGTAGCTTATGGGATCCTTACTGCAGGGTGTGCCAACGGAAGTGATTTCAAGAGTTCTGGAACCTCGTTTTTGACAAATGGATCCTATTATTTTTTATGAAAGCGAGAAATGACAACTTGGAAGTTATTTTAAAGTGCCTATCCATCCAACAACTTTTCTTTCTTTCTTCCATTTTTTTTTCTTTCTTTCTTTCTTGTGTGTTTCTGTCCATTTGCAAAACCACCGGTTTCCGTCTATGCTACACCCTTGTAACTATATTTCAGTTAAACACCAAACGTTTAACGTCGACGTTCTACAGCCGGAACTACCGGTGACCTTTTAGAACAGATTCCAGAATATGTCATTGTATATGTTGACTGATTGTTGTTTTTTGTTGTTTTCATCATTTCCTGTGTATTACAAACAAACAAACAAACAAAACAAAGCAAAATAAAATCTGTCTGAAAAATAATTTGTGAAGGCTGAAGCTACAATGCTAAATTTTATCGGGAAATTAGTTGTTCGTTTTTTATTATGATTTTATCATTTTAGCAAATGCGCATGCGTTAAACTCCGTGAACTCCAATGCGTACAAAAAAAAAAAATCCGTACCATATGGAAGAGAAAATTACTACTCTCACAGATATATAACCGATTAAAAATATGCTATTAGCGAAACGGACCAGAGCTGCGAGTACGAAAGGGATCTGTCACCTATGGTCTAGGGGCCGACATTTCTCTCCCTCACTGCCTATCGGGGATAGGTATCTGAAAGTAGCTGTATAAGCGATCCGCGGGCCGAAATCTCGGGGAGACTCGTCATGGTACAACGCTCAGGCTTAAATGTCCAGAAGTACCGCTACTGGTTCTATTTTCATTTGGGAATTTATTGTGGGCATGCGCAACTGCTCATGTGCTTGTCCTTGTACGTTGGGGTACCTTCGGCTATTACGTGGCTATTCCCAGTCTCCAATTTAGTAGTTGTCAGACAAAACCCTGGTAACGAAGGTAGCAACCAAAATGGCGTCGTCTGCGTTTGTTTACAACGATTCACAACTTTATGAGCTGTTTTTCATTTAGTTTCCTTGCCTATTCCCTGATTCCTGCGCCAAAGATGAATCTGAGCGTTGGAAGCTTATCGACTGGGCACTAGCGGAGAAATGTGTCTCAAATACGGTGACTTTCGTGCAAAGATGTCTGGTAATAAGATTAACTTTCTGACGTAAAACGTACAACTTCCAGTTCAACATGGATAAATTTCATCGAAACAAGACGGCCATACGGATCAAAATCATCAGTATGGGTAATGCTGAGACAGGAAAGGTAGAGTATTGATTTGTTGTCATGTGTTTCCAAGTTCCGCTATTCTGTTTAACATTATTATTTTTTAAATGCTAGCTTACTTTTTGTTGATTTCAGAGTTGCATTATTAAGCGGTACTGCGAGAAGCGATTTGTAAGCAAGTATATGACAACTATAGGAATTGATTATGGAGTAACAAAGTGAGTTTCGTACCA
This sequence comes from Astreopora myriophthalma, assembly GCA_014634185.1. Taxonomy (NCBI): domain Eukaryota; kingdom Metazoa; phylum Cnidaria; class Anthozoa; order Scleractinia; family Acroporidae; genus Astreopora; species Astreopora myriophthalma. The sequence continues at coordinate 12,423 of BLFK01000627.1, read as the reverse complement.
TGTTTTCCGTTCTTGCCAATCAGTTGCTGATAGCCAGACCTTGCATGAGGCTATTTTTTAATAATTGATTTTGCAAGTTTGTCAAAGCCAGTGACGTGGTGTAGAGCGTAGCAGCTCTCGTAAGCTTGTAATTCTGCTGCTCCTCTAGTTTTGCAGCTGCTATAGTTTTTAGGGTTAAATGCATATTACAGCATTGTTTCTGTTGTTTGTTTTATTGTTGTCTGGAAGGGTAGCAAGCCAAATATGAGACCTTGCACAGCTGCTAATTGGACTCGTCATATATTTTTTTCTGAGAGTTAAATTAAAGAAATGACTAATGCATCATTGCACATACAATAATTGTGCTTTTCACTCATTAATTCTTTTGGCCTACCTTGTGCTGTTTTTTCAAGGGTTTCAGTTAATGACAAGGATGTGAAAGTGAATATATTTGACATGGCTGGACACCCGGTATTTTATGAGGTACGCACTTTTTTGTACATGTGCACTCTTGCACTGCTCTCACTGAAGGGGTAAGGGGTCTGTTTTGTGGTAGAAAGGGGAAAAGAGTGTATGAGAAATCTCCATTTCCTGGTATACCTCCCCCCCCCCCTCCCTCCATTAAAAAGAAGTGGCAAAGCAAAGCCCTTTTCAAACAGTTGATAGAGAAATCAAATGGCCCACTGGGAAAGCTGCCTGCTTTGGTCATCAATGCAAGTGAGTTTAAACCAGTCGTTTGTCCTCTCAACCAGTTGGCTCATTTTGTGTGACTGAAGATGGGTGCTCAACAATGCATGTCCCTTAGTGCAAACCGTTTTCCTACAACACTGGTAATTGAATTTCAAAAATTCATTGTTGTTTTCCTTTCTCCTTCTACATTGGAAAACAAAATTCAAATTTCCATTTTGGTTCTTTGTTGGAAAATGGAATTCAATCCGCTATTTCTGTTTTCCGTTTTCCTTTTTCATTAGAAAACGGAATTGGAACTTCTTGCTTTCACTTTTCGTTTTCCCAAAACTTTGGACAACATAAATTCTATAGAATTGTTTTCCGTTTGGTGAGACGTTGGAGAACATTTCCGTATCTCACCAGAAACGGAAGAAATTTAGCACATGCTGTCACCAACAAAAGGCCTGGAAACAAGATGACGTTTTGGCGGGAAAGGTAAACAATATGGCTGCCTTGGAAAACATCCTTGATGAGGTTTTTGTGTGCTGTTTTCTCTTCATAGAAAATAACAGCTATGACCTTCTTAAGGCTGGTTTTCACTAGCGTCTGAGTCGGATTCGTAATCGGAACAGTAGAGCGTTACGATCTGGTGAAAATCAAACATCGGAGCAATTCTTTTGAGTTACCGCTCGGACTCCGTCGGTTACGATCAAATGAAAACGATACTCTCGGAGTCGCAAGCAGAAGTGGAAGAATAAACCAATCACAATGCCTGAGAACGAGTATTATTACTGGGTTATTCCTCCGCTTCTGCTTGCGACTCTGACAATGCAGTTTTCACTAGATCGTAAGCGACGTAGTCGGAAGCGGAGTCGGAAGAAAATGGAACCATTCTGATCCTTGTGACTCCGATTCCGTCGAGCTTATGACTCCGCTTACGACTCCGATCTTTGATTTTCACTCGGTCATAAGCGCTCTTACGACTCCGACTCCGTCGCTAGTGAAAACCAGGCTTTAAGGTTATTAAGAGGCATTACACTAATCTAAGGGGTTGCAGTTTGTGACATGTTTAAAGTTATTGCAGTAATCACGGCATCACAAAGAGAAGGTCAGTTGCCGATGGCACAGTCAATATCGCAGTACATGGTGCCACATCGGAGATAGGTTTATGACCCAAATCCACCACGAAAAGCCTTTCAAAATAGCCATAATCTCATTTCCTTGCCGAGAAATGAGATTATGGCTATTTTGAAAGGCTTTTCATGGTGGATTTGGAACGTAAACCTGTCTCCGATGTGGCACCATGTACTACGATATCGACCATGCCATTGGCAACTGACATTCTCTTCGTGATACCATGATTACCGCAATAACTTTTCACACTTCGCAAACTGCACCCCCTTAGATTAGGGTAACACTTCTTGATAACCTCGAGGTCTTCATAGCTGTTATTTTTTTGGAAGAGAAAACGGCACACAAAAATCTCATCAAGGATGTTTTCTAAGGCAGCCATATTGTTTACCTCTCTCGCGAAAACATCATCTTGTTTCCAGGCCTTTTGTTGGTGACAGCATATGCTAAATTTCTTCCGTTTCTGGTATGATAGGGAAATGACAAAAATTCCCCTGTGTTCTGTTTTCCAAGGTGTTACCAAAACGGAAAACAATTCTATTGAATTTTAATGTGTTGTCCAAAGTTTTGGGAAAACAAAAAGCAAAAACAGCAGTTCCAATTCCGTTTTCTAATGAAAAAGGAAAATGGAAAACAAAAATGGCAGTTTAAATTCCATTTTCCAATAAAGTAGGTAAACGGAAAACAAAAATGGAAGTTCAAATTTTGTTTTCCAGTGTAGAAGGAGAATGGAAAACAACGGTGAATTTTGGAAATTAGATTTCCAGTGTTGTAGGAAAATGGGTGGCACAAAGGTACACACATTCTCAACTGTCACAGAAGAAGTCTATTTTCAACTGAGGCTCAGTAGGTTTGTCAAGCACAAGGCATTGGGGAGGTTACGAAACGACGACGCCGACCGCAACGAGGACGCCACAAAACAATAGTTTTAGTGAGCAAAAACAATGGCTTTGCACACTCTGCACGTGCGTTTTACATTTTGGTACATTTCTCTGCCGTCATCTCCAAAATAACGGCGTGAAAATGACCAAATTTCACGTTCTGTGGGAGGACGTTAGCGTGTGACCATGAATTTTCAGTTCTTTCCCGACGCTTCTAACCCACTTATACCAGCTTAATTGCACGACAGTTACTACACATTTTAAACGCGAAACGACATGAAATAGGTGCGTAGTGATGTGAATGACACGAACTTGTATTTTGAAATGATGTCATCGTAGCCGTCGGCGTCCTCGTTTCGTAAGCTCCCTATTGACTGGCTGTGAGCATAACTTTGCCAAAGAAACTTTATATTAGTTATTATAAGAAAACAAACAACAGTAAAATTGTGTGCCTGCAAAACGACCTGATACCTTCAAAAGTGAAGCCTTAGTGAATGTGGTGGCAAGTTGGCATGATCTTTATGCAATTGCAGAATATTGAATTTTACGCATTTTACAGTGATGTAATTAGGAGCACCTTGCATGACATGTAATGTCTGATTGACAGTTTTAACAAGTAGTTTTCCATGAACGTTGTTGAGTTTTCAGCTAGTCATTCTGTGCAAAGTAGTTGTCTTAAAAGCTTGTATTAAAAATAACACTGAAATTTTCTAGTGGATTTGAGGCGTTATTCTTTCACAAAAATTATTTACTCCAAGGTTCGCAATGAATTCTACAAGGATACCCAAGCTGCATTGCTGGTGTATGATGTTGGTAATCGGGAAAGTTACGAAGCATTAGAAAGCTGGTTGGATGAAATCAAGAGAGATATTGGCAGTCCAGCTGACTTAGAGGGGGTTGTGTTTGCTGTCTGTGCCAACAAGGTGAAGCATATGGTAGAACAACATGAGATTTCTAGTAACACAAATTATTTGTTTACTGTTTGGGTCACTGTGAAGTGAACTCAGTTTAAAGTCAAGGTCATTCATTCAGTCAGCCAGAAGAAGATAATTTGCAAAGGAAATGTTTCCTTGTCTTCAGAGGAAGTGGTTTTAATAAAAAATATTAAGTTAAATTAAATTTTAAAAAAAAAACTAATACCAGTAATAACTTTCTTGCACGTTTGATGAAATTATGAAATCTGTTGGTGGTGCATGGAAATTGGAAATCAGTAAAATTCAGGAACTTTTCTTTTACTCGTGGTGCATGGCAGCTGTCATGCCTTGTTCTTACTGGTAAGTTTTAATCAGTATTTTGGACCTTGTGTGCAGGTGGACAATCGCAGACGAGTGGTGGAAGAGGCAGAAGGTCAGTTGTGGGCAAGCAGTCATGGATTTTATTATTTTGAAACCTCTGCACAAACTGGTGAAGGAATTAATGACATGTTTCAAGTGAGTATAAAATTGATATTCGCACACATGTAAGCTACAAGAAATTAATTCCCAGTGACTCTGTGAGACCATCAGAGTGCAACAATTCCTTAAGGTGGCTCAGTCGCTGGCAAGAAGCCTGTCCCGGGTGTTCAGATAGAGGGGAATGGCAAAAAAACGCTGCAAAAATGAAAGTTGTTTAGAGGGAGGGGAAAACTGAGGGGGCTTGGGAGAGGGAGCACTCAAAACTTTTCCTTTTTGCAACAATTTTTGCTGCTTCATATTATCTGACGCCTGGAACATTAGCTACTGAAAGGGAAGCAATCTGGGATTCCCTGCATCTGATGCACAAATATTATGCACATTAGAAACACACATTATTTATTTGTGAAAATGATGCACTAATGGGTCAATGTATCTACGGGATGCCATGATCACCCAAGTTTGTTTGTAAGTAGGAAGAACTGGGTAACCAATTTAAAAGGGAACGTTTTTGTGCCAAAAATATCATGCGACCGTGTACTTCATAATGGAGCACACAGCAAATGAAATGAAATGTCAGTTTTTGAGGAGAGGGGACAACTGCAGAACCAGGAGAAAACCTGGAGCAGAATAGGGATACTACTCAACTGATGTGTAGACGGGTAAAGCAGTGAACCAGGAGAAAAACCTGGAGGTGAGTAGGGAACTAACAAACTCAACCGACATGTAGATGGAAAACCGGCACTGAACCAGGAGAAAAACTGTCATCTTGGACATTATTTTGATGCTGTGAGGCTGATTCCAGGAAATGAACCTAGCCACATTGGCAGAAGGCTGTCACGACTCCTCTGTTACCATGCTCCCCGCTGGTT
>BLFK01000627.1:0-2500 GCA_014634185.1 Astreopora myriophthalma | reverse complement strand
TGAAGTAATTTATAGTTTTTTAGAATGATGGATTTAACTGCGTGGTTGTGAGGGTGAAATGTGAGAGTGAATGGAATTCTATTGTTATTCTCCTTCTGAGACGTTTGTAGTGCTGACTGCCGATCAATTTGTTGAGCGCGATGATGGCCTGCTTCAACAACAGAGGCAGGATAGCCACGTTTGTCGAAAAACTCGCACATTGTTTGATTGATTGATTGATTGATTGATTGATTGGCTGGTTGATTGGTCGGTTGGCTGGCTGGGTGACTGATTGATTGATTTTTCACTTTTGAGCCTTTGTCTTTGAAATATGACCGATCAGCCTAAAATAACGGTAAAAGATTCGACGCGAGACGGAAAAAAACAACAAAACATTCGACGCTAAACTAAAAGAAAAGGATTCGAGGGGGGGAGGGGGTGGGGGCACTTATCAAGAATAGTTTAATGGTAGTAAGCTCATCCAGATACTAGACTTCAGTGGGAAAAAAATGCAGTAACCGCTCTTGTAGCAGTCTGATACCGTATCGGACGCAAACTTGTTTGGGTTACTTGACCGTCTAAGAAAGGCCGGATGCTCCTCGCCACCACAAGGATGCGTTGGCCGGACATTGAGTAGCCATTTTTTGAGCCTGCTTCTCCTTCAACACGAAACCTAGCAGGGCCGACATTATTGTCACATGCATGCGGCATATTTGACTGAGTAGGTATTCTTCTGTCGCCACTCGTCAGTCTGGTAGTTTACACATTCTAGATAAAGATGCCTTTTTGTGGCTAGTACAAAAGTCTTCGGATAGTGTTCGGAATCGCACGGTCGGGCTTCGATCGACACCGATGCTTGTTCTTTGCATGCCGTATTCGTTAGTAACCTTCGGGAGTTATCGTCGACTATCGTCGTGATCGATCGACAGCGACGGTACGTTGTTGCCGCATGATCGGTTGTAACGCTCGGAAGAGTTGTTTTACTTGCCACGTGTCGGGGAACGTCGTGTTGGGTATAATTGAAGGTAAGATTTCTCTCTCTGTGATAATGATTTTGTGCTGTTTGGCACCAGCAACCAGCAACAGCTCTCAAGCTACGTTTCAAGTGTTTTTGGCGCAAAGGGGTTTTACTTTATCCACGCTTTGCCGAGATTTTCCGCCGAACCGAGGTTGTTTGCCGCACCTGATCATCGAGTGATCTGTGCAACAATGAATTTTTATAAATTTTTGCATCTAATTAAAAAGTCTATTAAAAATAAGTATTGTTTATTTTTTTATGTCTTGGATGTTTGTTATCCCGAGACTGTACATGTTATTGTTAAAAACAACAACAACAACAACAACAACAAAACAGAGGAATGATGTCCAATATTTATTCTGCTTTACAGTGGTAATCACATGCAGTCCCCTGGCCCCTCCCCATGCCACGGCACTGGCCATATCGCCCGGTGAGTAGACTCGCTGTTTTAAAGAGGCCGACTAGTAGTAGAGTTATTTCAGTAGAGTTATAACTTAGAGTTAGAGTTAACGACTGCCAAAATCCTGAATTCAACATTCTGGAAAGCCAAAATTAAATGAACCGACTTGACTCTTAAATCATGGTTTAGACCTCATCACTAAACTTTAAGCTAACCCTATTCAGGATTTTGGAGGCTTAATTCTAACTCTATAAAAGTAACTCCATAAAAATAACTCTATGAATGAGCCGTCCCCTGTTTTAAATGAAATGTACCTAAACTTACCTTCAGGTTCACATACTGTCCTTCCGTCCCCTGCGTGTCCATGGTTACATGTGCATTTGTACAAACCTTGAATATCGAATATTCAAGGTTTGTACAAATGCACAAGTTGGGCAAAAAGCGAGGCCAGGAGGGCAATCATGAGGGTTCAACCTCGTCCCCAGGGTCTTTTCGGCTTTCAACATGGCGGCTCACAAAAGCCGAGCTTCCGTGCAGACCCTGGGAACGAGGTTGCACGGACGTCTAAAAAAAAGACACATGAGATTAAAAGTGTTATGATGTAAGTTTGACATCGCAGTGAAGCGAGCAAGTTAAGAACTTGCAAAAAAGCCAGGGGGACAGATCCAGGGCCGAGTTGCTCGAAACAAGGTTAGCGCTAACCATTGGTTAAGTCCTATCAAAACCTACCTTGCTTCGAGCAACACTGAGAAAGCGGATCACTGAATTCAATTTTCACTCTCTCACTCATTAATTATTAAAAACTTTTCGCTTGAAAGAAATTTGTTTGTGACCTGGTGAAATTCAGTTAAAACTGCGCGGAGTCGGAAGATACGGTGAAAAGGTCTATTTCACTTTCTTCTACCTGGGGAGTGGCCAGCCAGTGCGAACGAATCTGGTGACACTTCTTTTTGCAGAGTACATGCACAGCGGCATAGCAAAACTTCGAAAGGCTAAAATTCATTTGGTTTGAGTTGACGAGTTGATACTAATAAAAAGTGACCACCTTAAAAGGATTCAAAAGTTGGCGTTCCGAGCGCCAGGTCTTAACTGCAGCGAACATA
>BLFK01000626.1:120000-123680 GCA_014634185.1 Astreopora myriophthalma | reverse complement strand
GGGAATGGGGAATGGGGAATGGGGAATGGGAATTGAAAAATGGGAAATTGAAATGGGAGAATCGAAAATGGAAAAAAAATAAAAAATGGCCAATTGGATTGTAAAGAATAATTGTTATGAATATGGAATAATTTTTCTCAGCGGCGATTACCCAAGCTTTGAAAGCGTTTTGCGCCAAAATTAAAAGCCTGGGAATTCGGGATGATATGTAGATTTCCGATGTCATTAAAAACCCGGATATTTTGTTTGGGTGTTCTATTACCCGAAAAAAATTCATTTTGGTGGAAAAATTTCCCATTTTGCAGAGGTAAAAACAGATTAATTACGGTTTGTTTTACCACTTTTCTTCTCCAAGAAATAAATCATATTAAGACCAATTTCTATCGGCTCGCTAACTAGTTATTATTTTCCGTTGTAGGTAGTTGAGTAAGAAATAGAGTAATGAAATTTTTCTGCCAGTTTGCTACCCCATGAATACGAGCCCGTACGAGCCATGTAAAACCAATTTTTTTTGGTTCTTTAAGTAATTGTAGAGGTGTTATTTTCCGTTGTATAGTTGTGAGGCGAATTATCCTCGGGGAAAACATCAGACACGTGGCGGCAAAACGAATTTCCAGCCAACAAGGCTTAAAATTTCGTAGCCGACTGTCACTGTTTATCTTGCACCACACATCAAACAACAACGTTCGGTACGAACAAAACCGAATAGGATTAATCTCATCTTTCAGCGTGTAATACTCTGAACAAAACGTTTTGTACAAGTAAACCAGAAGCGTGACTCATACGCCATAAGATCATGAACATGAGCTTCGCATCGATAATCTCGAGCCGGAGCGAAAATAAATTATCATAATTAAGACAAACGCGGGAAAAACACGACAAGTTGAGTAAGAGATAGAATAAATCGGTTAAGTAGTGGCAACACTAAATCTTCGAGATTAAATTAAAAAAGACTTATTTGTTCACTGATAATTGTACTTAAATAAAATGAGAGTTTCTAAGCTTAATTAAGGGTATTTCACGTTCATTTCGTTGTACCTTAGTGCGTCATCACTGCACTTGCGAGACCCTCCCAGGAGTTTTGGGGAACAAGGGAACATGGCTAATTTAAACTTGGGAAAAGGGGAACAAAGACAAAATATCTCAGGGAACAAGGGAACACAAACCATTTTGGGGATCAAAAAACTGGGAAAAAGTTCGAAATATTTTTCAGGAACAAGAGAACACAAGCAAATTTTTAAAGGGAACAAGGGAACAAGGACCCCCCCCCCCCCTGGGAGGGGCTCACTTGCCGGTTTCATTCAGTTTAGTGATCTTTCAAAGGACTTCTTAAATTTTGCTAACTCCGAACAACAGAGGAGTCCACATTTAGTACGCATGTCATTTTAGCTTTTGCCAGAAACAAAGTTTCTACTTATCATCGCGAATTGCTCTTTTAATTTTGGCGCAAAACGCTTTAAAAGCTTGGGTAATCGCCGCTGAAAAAAATTATTCCATATTCATAACAATTATTCTTTACAATCCAATTGGCTATTTTTTATTTTTTTTCCCATTTCAATTTCCCATTTTTCAATTTCCCATTCCCCATTCCCCATTCCCCGTTTTAGTAACATCCAATTTCAAACCAAGCTGTGCACTGATCTTAAACTACTTGTATTTTATCTATATAACACTGTACTTCTGGATGGTATTCTTGTTGAAGTTTATGCCTAAAATGCAATATTTTGACACGGAGTAAGAGGACCCAAGGCCTTGTTTTTTAAATCCGTATCTGGGCCAGTACCTAATCTGGAGTCCGCGTTTTATACCCGGTCCGCAGTCCGGGTCCGCAGTCCGCAGTCCGCAGTCCTCATCTTATACTGGCCGAATTTCAAAGGATGTTACTAAAATGAGGAATGGGGAATGGGGAATGGGGAATGGGAAATAAAAGCTTAATTAAGGGTATTTCACGTTCATTTCGTTGTACCTTAGTGCGTCATCACTGCACTTGCGAGACCCTCCCAGGAGTTTTGGGGAACAAGGGAACATGGCTAATTTAAACTTGGGAAAAGGGGAACAAAGACAAAATATCTCAGGGAACAAGGGAACACAAACCATTTTGGGGATCAAAAAACTGGGAAAAAGTTCGAAATATTTTTCAGGAACAAGAGAACACAAGCAAATTTTTAAAGGGAACAAGGGAACAAGGACCCCCCCCCCCCCTGGGAGGGGCTCACTTGCCGGTTTCATTCAGTTTAGTGATCTTTCAAAGGACTTCTTAAATTTTGCTAACTCCGAACAACAGAGGAGTCCACATTTAGTACGCATGTCATTTTAGCTTTTGCCAGAAACAAAGTTTCTACTTATCATCGCGAATTGCTCTTTTAATTTTGGCGCAAAACGCTTTAAAAGCTTGGGTAATCGCCGCTGAAAAAAATTATTCCATATTCATAACAATTATTCTTTACAATCCAATTGGCTATTTTTTATTTTTTTTCCCATTTCAATTTCCCATTTTTCAATTTCCCATTCCCCATTCCCCATTCCCCATTCGCCGTTTTAGTAACATCCAATTTCAAACCAAGCTGTGCACTGATCTTAAACTACTTGTATTTTATCTATATAACACTGTACTTCTGGATGGTATTCTTATCAGCCAGAGGGACAAACCATGCAAAGAAAGTCATAACATCCATTGATTCAAGTGTACTGCTAGAGTGAAGAGGAAGGCACAAATGCGCAAAGCAAGCAGTAAGCATTTAGAGCAATGTGTTCAGATTTAAAAAGAGACTGTGCTTCCGGGCGGTAATTCTTGAAAATTAATACCAGCCAGAAGGAGAAGATACGAGAAGGAAACATTACTACGAAATAACAACATTGGCCTAGGAACAAAAACGGGTCAAATGAGGTTTATAGTAGAATGCAGCGAATGTATAGCTTACTATGGCCAACGGCAGCACTAGTAATTTTGCCATCTGAATTCGCATTTCAACCACGGGGGCTTTGATGAAATAAAACCGTGGCTGTCTTCATTCGTTCGCCCAAATACTTGGAACGTTAGTTCACATTTTCGTCCGCCATTTCGTAATTACAGAGAATTTCCGACGGATGCTGGACTCGGATTCTCGCTCCTAGTACTCCTCGGCTGTCCTTCTGGACGGTTTGATATTGGCACAACCCACCGGAAGTACAGGCCTCACACAAGCAATGTATTGTGTCACGTAGGGTGAGAATTAGCATATTTACGTTTTTCACTCTGTTCATTGTTGATCCTGATCTCTCATTACTGACAACGTTTACTCACTTATTCACTACGTATTCATTAGGAAGAGCTGCTTGAAAATCATGTGGCGCGAAGAATTTCGTTTAAGGCATTTTAAGCTGTGGCATCCTTATCGTCGCGACTTCACAGATTCCAGGGTAAGTTGAGTTGATCTCCCAAACAGTTCATCTGCCTTTCAGGTGTTAGCTCTATCTTGTACTTTAAAAATATAGAGTCCGTACATCGGTCTGAGGAGCAATTATAGAATACAGGGTCACACGAAAAGCATTAACATGAATCCGCCTCGGTGGCCCGCTAGTGGGAGTAAGGGTTAAAAGAACGAGTTAGGTGTATCTTCGGTGGCTCTGCGGTTCAATGGCTCGCCGGTGCAAAGTAAAGGCTAAAAGAACGAGTAAGGTATATATTTCGGCGGCTTCAT
>BLFK01000626.1:110000-115000 GCA_014634185.1 Astreopora myriophthalma | reverse complement strand
TATGCTATTTAAGTTGGTTTAACTGCAACGAAAGGACGGGAAACAACAAACATCATTTGTGTTCAATTTCCATCGGCATTTATTTGATACGCTATCAATTGAGAATCAATTTACATAGTTATGGAAAATGCCTTGAAAATATGACAGTACAACAACAGGAACATTAAGTAGACGACATTATTTTCGTTCACAAGCACTATGCTCACGCAAGGTACCCAGAACACCTCGAACGCGGTGAACAATACCAATACCACTTGCGCGTCCGGCTGAGCAACACCGATACCTCCTTGCGCACTCGGTTGAGTAAATCAAGATTGATTTCCCACATGCAATATCTACCAATTTACATATTTCCTCTTTTTACGCGGGGTTTCTAGGTTGCCTCCTCGGGTTTATGGGAATATTTACGATCGGGTTTAGGAAGTAGAAATACTGTAAAGCAGCTACATTGTAATTTTTAAACTAGTAAAATTTGCATGCAAAGCGTTTAAATAAAATGATTGTTGCGTTATAAGAAAAACAAAATGAAGTAAATGAACTTTAAATCCAGTGTCCAAATTCCCGAGTCCATTCCATTTTATAATTATTGATGAGGCGACCACATCCGTTGGGGATCATTTCCGGTTCGGGGATCATTTGCGGGCCTGTACAGGCCTCTGGGCCAAAACCATGCGCGGGCAATTACTGGGTTGCCACAGCCTACGAAGTCTTAAAATACGTTTAATTTTTTTTTCAAAATCACCCACCGCTCCCCGCTCAGAAGTAAAATGGTTTGCCCTTGGCACACGGTAGTGTGATTAGCATTATACCGGATGTTTTGTGGCGAGGCAGGCTAACCGTTCTAAACGAGCTCGGAAGCGTCTACAGGCCTGACTCACTCGCGTATTGTATTGTGTCACGTAGGGTGGGAATTAGCATAATTATTTGTCATATATTGAATGCGTTTTTACTGTGTTCATAGTTGTAGTGCCCAAAGACCGTAAGTAAACATGTAAACACAACACTAGTACTTTTATTACAGTTATGGCAGCGGCGTTCTTCTTTCTCCTTTTCTAGAGCACATGGTCATGCCCATATATGGGCAATCCATATATATGGCAAACACTACAATAGTTGATCCTGATCTTTCATTACTGACAACGTTTGATCACTTGTTCACTACATATTCATCAGGAAGAGCTGCTTGAAAATCATGTGGTCCGAAGAATTTCGTTTAAGGCATTTTAAGCTGTGGCATACTTATCGTCACGACTTCACAGATTCCAGGGTAAGTTGAGTTGATCTGCCTTTCAGGTGTTAGCTCGCATACTTAGCGATAAGCTTTAAACATATATGGTCCGTAAATCGTTCTGATAATGCGAGGCCAGGAGTGATTTCTGCCGTTGCGTTTGGGAGTGCACTAAATTGTTGACTGAGACAAGGCAGATACGTGAACGTAAAAATTTATAAATTAAAGCCATGTTCAAAAACTGACTCCTTCAGGCAGCTAACGCTTCAAGGGGCGTCCGATTGTAGGGTGGCTGAGTTCACCTATAATAACCAATAACCAGTAGCAGTAATTGGCCATCTAACCGAGCGAATAAGTTTGGTCGATGTTGTCCTGTTTTAGCTTAGCAGTTTGATCCCAAGAGAGAACTATACTACGGATGTGCTTAATGGCGTATTGACCGCGAAAACAGAGCAGAAAATTAAATGGATTACTATTAGCCTCCATATTTGCCAGGGGCGCGCGATATTATAATTAACTAACCTCGGCCAAGGGACATGGCGGTAGTATTCGAGTTAGGCAATGAAAGAAAATCAGCCGCTCACAGTGATTTTTCCTCAGGTGATCATATTGTTGTTTACATGCTGAATGTTGTTGTTGTTTTGGGGAGAATGTTTGGTCGATAGCGAGCCATACCTATGTTCAACGGTCCATAAAAAAATACGCGCCAAGCTGTCTCGAGTTGTCTTGCCGCTTCTAAGCAACTCAGGGTGACGTCTGGAAGGCACTATAATGGATTCAATACTTGCCTACTACAATTGAGCAGCTAACGGCTGTAAAACGCGCTCAGTTGGTTGGTTTAAGTTAGGGCGGGGTAAACTCGAATGTCATTTTCCGTCATTTAAAATGGGTTTATGGCAAAGATATCGTTTACGTTTCAAGTAATGTCAAAACCCTATATGCTCAAAACAGGATCGATGTTTTGTAAATTTTTGGATGATTTTTGGGTATATGTGGGAGGAGGGAGTTTTTCTTCAAAGAGAAGGAAAATTATGAGGAAAAGAAATAGTGAAGATTTAATGTAGTTTAAGAATTAGAATTTGAAGTTTAAAATTAGTATATGCAAGCCCAGATGTCTTAAAATTCATATCTTCATTTACAATTCTAAAACCCATTTTTTTGCCCGGAAGAACGGTTTCTTTGAAAAAATTCCAAACAAGTTTGATTGTAAACAACATTTCCTGCCTTTTAAAGTTATCTTTTTGTAGCAGTGGAGGTTCCCTTTAAACTCGTGGATTTCTTGACGTCTATTAGCTTGATGTCGGTTCCATCTCGCATTTCTTGGGAAAGTTCGTCTTCAGCTCCAACAGGGAGTACGTCAAGCGACTAAGGCCCTGTTTATACGTCGCATCAGGGACGAATTTAATTCACACGAATTTAATTCCAGCAATTTTGTTCGACAGTAAAGCGACGTATAAAACGAACTGAATGGCTGCTGTTAAATTATATTCGTCCAGACGTTTTATCCGTGTTCCCCAGACGGATAAAACGTCTGAAATGCGTGTCAGTTTTATACGTCGCTTTTCAGTCGCATCCAAGTAAATGCATACATTATTTTTCGACGACATAAATTATTCCACCGGCTAATTTTGAGCCCACGCTCACAGTTTTCACCTGCATGGCATACGTACGGGGAGAAGAGTTCCCGCGAAAATAGAAAACATCGAAATCGTTTTGTTCGGGCGCTGTTGCACATGGAACTGGCTAGCTCAGAAAACCACCACAAACCGCATAATATCAAGCCAAGGTTTAATAATTACTCGATCTAAAAGAAATACATTTATAATTCGCAGTCAGAACAGACGCAAATAAATCTTTATCTCGTAGCTAAATTCAGAAAACTTGAATTTCGACTTACTTCTGTGGCGGGTAGTTACAACAGTCGCAGTTTACGGGTTAGCAGAGTCTTGAACCGAGTCTAACAGATTCTCCAGGTGAGCGAGTTTAACAAACAGATTCTCCAGGTAAGTAGGTTTAAAGGGGCTCGGTCACGGAACGTTTGCCGCCAAAAACACAGAAATCCTTCTTTATGACCTTTACTTGTGCCCAAACCATTCTTTTAAATTTACGAGGAGGATATCAAGCGATTTTTTGCAGGAAGAGTCACCCATAATACATTGTTGCCATGTCCTCAAGATCAGGTGCGAAAATTTGAAAAGTTTAGGCTAAAGTTTTCAAAATGTAATCCGTTTCCATCCTTGTCATCCGTAACAACCGAAGACAGTAAATAGTCTCCGTGCAGTAAAATGGTCTTCACGAAACAAACTGCATTACTATTTTGGGTTTTCACTGATTTAAAGACATCCTTTAACAGTCTACAGTAAGGCCAACATAGCGTGACAGAGCTCCTTTAAATGGCCAAGACTATTGTCAGGATCATTCCTTATTTGTCATCGATTTAATATTTATGTATTTTAAAGACCTACTGACTTCTTTTTAAAGCCAGCATTCTGTTGAATTCTGTTCATTGTAACGAGGCTTATCAGTACCGAGACAAGAGTCAAGTCAAGTTTATTTACACTATTCACAAGATAATACAAAGTGCACGAAAAGAGAAAAACAAATTATAGAAAGACAGGGTTATTAAAAACAAAAAATCCAGGAAATAAGCTAGGATAATTTGTTAAGTGCACAGTGACCAAAGTAGCCAAAGGTTTCGTGTTGGCCACTCTAAAAATACTTTTACCGCCATTTATTGAGAAATAGGACCTATTATGTTGTCTGATCTAGGCTGGATCGCACCGTGCGATAAGCACAAAGTGCACAAGCACAGGCAGAAGTACAAGACAGGAAACCCTTTTCTGTCCTGAATGATGCCGGCTTGTGATTGTCTCACGCTTGCGCTTATTTCACAAGTGGGAACTCATGTGACAGACTGATGTGAAATAAGCCTAAGCACAAGTGGGGAAATTAACAGTAGCTCGTATTTCGCCCGCCGTTACTGAGCTTGCATATGCCTCATTTTCTTGTGGTTGTTTCCAATCTCGTTACCAGAGCCCACGTATCTTTTGGTCAGCGCCAAGACGCAGAGCTCCGTGTCTTGGCCGTGACCAAAAGATGCTTAAGCTCTGGGAACCAGATTGGGTTGTTTCAAGTGTGGGAACGTCGTAGAGATGTGCTTGTTCCTATGCTAGTGCTTATCGTAGAAGTGGGATCGAGGCTATACGGATCCTTATCCTACGTTGTTGTTTTCATTGCAGTGGTTGCCTTTACCTGCTTTCATCGTAATACGTGTGATCATCCTTGCATATAACCTTGGATGGCTGATCTATAACATTCACGCGAAAGGCGGGAAGCTGTTCATTTATTTAACCAACTGGACCTTCACTATATTGGTGATATATTTCTTCCTTGCAACAACGCTTTCCTGCATTGCCCTGCACAACGACCGTAAGCGAAACAGAAAAGCTGAACCAGCCTCGCATAACAAAGAGACTCCTGTGGTGGAAGTAGAAATGGGGTCCGGCGATGAGAGTGAGACCCCAGATGGGAACGCCCGCGAGCATGATGCTCTGCGGTGGGAGCACAGGTTACTATGGGTCCTTCACATAATATCGGCGACTGGAGGCCTGTTTGTGACTGCGGGATACTGGAGCGTACTGGTGGGGGATGACGTAATCGATGCAAATAACATCACAAAGCACGCGCTGAATTCCGTGTTCATGGTGGTTGACACCTGTCTCAGCGCGCTCCCAGTCCACCTCGTTCACTGGTTGTACGCTCTTCTCTACTT
>BLFK01000626.1:69213-92393 GCA_014634185.1 Astreopora myriophthalma | reverse complement strand
CCCCCCCCCCCCCGGGAAAGTTGTACACTGTAAGTGACTTTTGCATAGTTTTGTGGTCATTTTGCAAAAAAATAACTGATCAAATTGGCTACCTGTTTTTTCCATTGGTTTATGCTTCGTTTCGGAGAAACAAGAAGCAAAACTAAAATGAATCAAATCAACTTTAACTTGCTTTTGGGGGAGGGCGAAAACTGGGATTCCTGGAGGAAAAAAGCTCCCAAAGCAGGGTGCAGACCCAATGAACTCACACCCCACATAAGAATTGTTGTCATCAAGGATTTGAAGCGGGACACAAATGCCGTCACCACTGCACCATCCTTGCTTTCCACAGGTATGCACTATTTAACTTTTGGTGTGTGTTTTTCAACCTGTAGGTAAAAAGTATCTTAAAATATTTGTATCCTGTTCCTAAAGATGACAGCAGACGAGTAGTCACATTTGCAAACCAGGAGGATTATATTTCTTTCAGGTCAGTGAAGAGCACTTTATGCATGATAGCAGATTTAAGTGGAAAGGACTCTTTTTCATGGTGAAAGTAGCTGCCAAATAATATTTTGGGTGTGGCTTTTATGTACCCTATAGGAGGGTGTGAGCATGTGTATTCCTAGCCTGTGTAGCTGACGGTTTTATAGTGGAGCCCGCAAAAAGGGACGGCAACGCTGCGAGGGGAATGGGGTGGAGGGCAAAGAGGAGCCCTCTGAACTGGACAGCCTTATTTGGGTTAGGTTAGGTTAATCAGCAGAGCTGATGGTATTGTCTATTGTAACTAATAACAATATTATTATTATTCATTAGTAGTAGTAGTAGTAGTAGTAGTAGTAGTAGTAGTAGTAGTAGTAGTAGTAGTGGTAGTAGTAGAAGTAATAGTACAAGTAGTACCAGCACTACTGCTACTGTTATACAATATACAATCTTTGGGTCCGTATCTAAAAGCCACTGAATTTAACATCTAAACTGATAAAACAGTCAGATTTAAAAAATTACTTGTGATATAGCTGTCTTTGTGTTCGATTACAGCAACAATGGAGTCAAAGTTGATTTTTGTAGTATCAAATTAAGTTAACAGGTGCTTGAATTCATTGAAGTTGTTGGCCGTTGTTTCTTTGCTAGATAGACTGTTCTACGTTATGGCTCCTTTATAGCTTTAATTGTTCTAATGATATTCGATTCTGGTCTTGAAAGGATGACGTCTCTGCTTTCGCGACTTGAACTTCTCTGTACAAACATTCTGTGACAGGGTAGCGTTTTACAAATAGTAATTTGCCAACTGGTCAGCCTCCCACCAGTTGGGATTCTTAACTTGTTACGTTTAAGTTGTATCACATTTGTTTGTTACGCTTATTTGATCATATTCACATGGAATTTGCGCGATATAAATGTTTATTATTATTATTGTTATTGTTATTGTTATTGTTATTGTTATTGTTATTGTTATTGTTATTGTTATTGTTATTGTTATTGTTATTGTTATTGTTATTGTTATTGTTATTGTTATTATTATTATTATTATTACCAAGGCTTCGTAGCAGCACGAAGTAAGATATGGCTTTAATAAGCCAAACGATGTTTTTGAAGTTCATGTTATTTAATCAATCAAGACATGTTTCGGATGAAACATCATCCATCGTCAGTTGTACAGAATAAAATGAAGTTGTGCAATAAATAGTGTCATATAGTGAGACATTAATATGAATAATTAAGGATGAAGGCGAGAACAGAATAAAAACACACATCCACCTATTAAAGCTAAGAAAAGAGACCAATTAGTATGAAAGGGATAAATTAAGATGTTTGACTTGGGAATTTAGTGACGGCTGCTCCCAAAGGATGTGCATGGCTTCTTTGATTTTCAATTGGAAACTTGTTGGAGCAGAGTCGAGGATTTTAAAACATTACACATTTTGAACAGAAACTCAGTCAGTAGTTGCTTGTACATGTACATTGTATTCAATGTGATCCATCGTCTTCACGCAAGGACGTCGTCAGCACTTGCGTTCCACGGCAGTTATCCAGTGGTGTCTTGTCACACGAACCCCAAACCAGTAGGCCGTACGTGACCGATGTCAGTATAACTTTCATATAGCAATCCTCTAGTTGCTTCGGGGAGAAACCGCACGCGTCAAAGTAAACTTACTTTGGACGCAAACGACTTCGACACATTTACAGCATGGCCCGACTGGACATGTTGTCCACCTGCGCTCCATGAAGACGTCTTAAACTTTATAGACCGAATTCATAAATGGCAGCTACTACATTATTCTTTCCTCTTTATGCTAATTTTTCTCACTAGCCTCGTTAGCATGTACAAATTGAAAAGAATTTCTGCTTTAAAATGAGGATAGTGAGGGAAATAAGCATAAAGAGAAGAGAATAATGTATTAGCTGCCATTTATGAATTCGGTCTATAAAGTGAACAACCTCAGATGATGGTCAAGTTGAACAGATCTGTTCCTTTGAACATCGTCTGCATGTACACTCTTACTCTTCCCATTGCCGAGGAGGACAAAGATGTTTTCTACGACAGCCTGAGCAACGCCATCAGGTCAATTCCGACGAGGAGAACTGTACGTCCTCGGCTACTTCAATGCCCGCGTCGGTTGCGACTATGAATCTTGGCCTGATTGTATTGGGAAGCAGGGCGTTCGCGGCACAGCGGATGACTGGTTCCTAGAAAACGTTGACGTGCTCCAACCCCTCATTGAAGCTAAGCACTCTACCCATCAGCAGCACAAGATGCGACCAACTAGCTCGTGGATCCCCAGAAAAACTGAAGCATGCAAAGCCCTGCGAAGCCATGCGTGCCCTCCAAAAGCAAACATGTTGATGTGCCAACCAGTATTGAAACAATTTGTGCGACGAGATACAAGCAGCATCCGACGCGGGAGACCTGAGAAACGTGTATCGTAGAATCAAGAAGGCGATCGGACCAGCGACGAAGAGGGTGTGTCCGCTCAAAACTACTGATGGTGCTCTGATCACGGACACGGGACAGCAACCGGCCAGGCAGGTCGAGCACTTCTCTGTGCTCTATACTCACCCTCGGCACATCAGCGATAAAGCCACTGCTAGAATTCCTTGCTTTCCTCCTATGACTCACCTGGATGAACCGCCAACCATTAATGAACTCCGTGCCGCCCTCAAGTCAACACCAGCTGGCAAATCCCCCGGCCTGGATGGTATTCCATCGGATCTCCTGAAATTTAAGGACACCCTGCTTTCTAGCTTCATGACATCCTATCCAAGTGCTAGAGCAAGGGTGCCTTTCCAAAGGACACGAGGGACGCGAAGATCACTACTCTGTGTAAGAACAAAGGAGACTGCAATAACTACAGAGGAATCTCCCTCCTGAGCATTACAGTGAAAGTCTTTGCCAAGGTGTTATTGACCCGTCTCCAAACTCTTACCGAAAGGATCTACCCGGAATCACAGTGCAGTTTTCACGGAAACAGATTGACCACCGAAGGTGCTCTCCTTCTCGACAGCGACGTCCTCTCGAGCAATCATACTCTCCCGTAGAGGTTCTGCTATCATCATCATTTATGAATTCGGTCCATGATGTTATTGCCAAGATTCAGAGCTTGGATGGGACCAGTGAATTGTTTCCTTTGCATGATCATTGCTTTGCACTTTTCTGGATGTGGGGCCAATAGGTTCCTGTCACACCAGTTCTTGAGTTCAGCTAGAGCAATATTTTAGCGTGTCAGTTAAAGCGTCGACCGTTTCTGCGATACAATATATAGATGTGTCGCCTGCATACAAGTAGGTCTCCGCAGAAAATAGGACTGTGAGTCACATCCGTTAATCCTTACGAACCGTCTTTGTTCTGCTAGGTACTTTTTTTAACCATAGCAAGATGTCTCCTCTGCAGCTTTTGTAGCATCTTGTGCGACACAGTTCCGCTCTCTCGGGGCTCCTCCGCACCGTTTTCGCTCGCGGCTTCGCCTCTCACTCGTGCGCTCCCCAACAAAACCGCCAGCTACGCATGCTAACGCAGACAGTACCGACGTGAAACAGTATGGTAGTTAAATGGATTTCCCAGAAGGAAGAATCAGAAGCATATTTGCCGTTAGATCAAGTGCTTTTCTCTGTCAATTATTTAACAAATAATTGCTTTTGTTCTTCCTTCAGGCATCACACGTATAAGAACGTTGATGGTCAGATTGAATTAACAGAAGTAGGACCAAGATTCGAAATGAAAGGTTTGTGCCTCTAGCAGCAGCAGTACAAGGGAAGCTGCGGTATAATGAAACCCATGAACGGAAGAGCCTTGTTTTATAATTAAAAATACTCCAGTGATACGTCAGTGGTCATGACCATTAACAGCCATTTAATGTGCCTTCTTGTAGCATCAAACATTTTCAGATCCCCATAGCAATTTGTTTCTAAATTCTGTGGGATCATTTTTGGAATGGTTCTAAAATTTGGACTGTAAGAGTTAGTGAACAGTTTCGGATTTGAAAAAATGAATTTATCAGCGATAACGCGGGCATAATCGGGAAAAAAATCCGAGTCCTCCAAACAGGAATCGAACCTTCCGATGAAATTCCGATTACTAGTTCGGATGCTCTACCACTGAGCTACACGAGACTCGGGCGAGCTAGGCCATTAAGCTTGGTTCACGGATTTATTATACAGGTCCCCTACCCTCTCCCCCCCCCCCAAATCCCGGCATTTCTTTCCCCACCTGTCCCACCGCCACTTCTTCTTCCCCCTCCCGGAGAGTAGTGGAGTGTAGATACCCCCCTCCCGAGTGTATTGGAGTGTGGATTTACAACAATGAATCCCCTGGTGTACTAACTTTACAAGGAATAGGCCTTGTATGGAGTGGCCGAAGCAACGCCTTCCCAGTGTTAGGGCTGCGGCCTGTGAAATCTGGAGGTTCCGGATTGAAGCTCTTCGTAAAACCACTCGCTGGAGTTGTCTTAGCTAATAGCGACCTTTAGATCGGAGTACGAGTACGACTACGAGTACGAGTTTTCCGTTCTGAGCACGCGCATTAGGCTTCGAGGTAGAATTTTTTCCAAGTGCGCCTGCTCAGAACGGAAAACTCGTACTCGTAGTCGTACTCGTACTCCGATCTAAAGGTCGCTAATGCTCGGTTGAACTCGTCGTCTCCTGTTGTAAATCGCCAACTGGTCTGCCTCCCGCCAGCTGGGTTTCTTGAGTCTGTTATGTTTGTTTGTATTATTTGTTTCATAGTACCTGAAAAACCCGGCAGAAAAGTGCTTATCCACATAATTAATTTAAGGGGGTTTTGTTATGCCCGAGTAGAAAGTTATTGTAAGTAACAAGATGTTTTTTTTGTCCACCAGTTTACGAAATAAAGCTTGGAACTGTTGATCAGAATGAAGCGGATACAGAATGGAGACTACGGCCTTACATGAACACTTCCAAGAAGAGAAAAATGCTGAGTAACTAGGTGATTGCCTCGTGAGTCGCTACCTGATTGCCTCGCGTACTTTCCTGGACCAGTCTTTGCAACTTCGATCCAAACTTGCGGAAAGAAATTGCGTCTTTTTCGACACGCCCACCGTCTACCGTTTAAAAACCTTAGCGTGTGTTTCTGGAAAGCCTCGAAACGTTTCAGGCGCATGTCGGCTACCATGATTCCCTCTGTAGCTTTAAAGGGAAAACGTTTCCAAGCATGAAATCTTGGATTGAGTCTTCTTTTTTTTTTGCCTTTCTTACCTTGAAAATAGGTTAAGACAAGCCTTTCAGAGCAAGCGGATCGTACATGTAGTTTCATGAATGTCTTGTGGGCGACAAGTTTTGCAGGGGGCTTTTTAGACTAGCACATGTTCTCAGGGGCTTATGGGTTTACCTATTAACAGTGGCTGGGATAGGGAGACCCACAAAGGACCGAAATCAGTGGATGAGAAATAAAGTAAAGGCCAACATCAAGTTGGCCAAGTTCGTTTAAAAGATTTTCGTTTAATTTGGGTCAAAAGGTGACTACAAGAGTCGAAAACAAATCGGTAAAACTGAAGACAACAGTTGTGGATCGCAAGTTAAAAACGCTGCCTGTAATAAGGGAAAAGGGAAGTGGGCTTATAACTGGAATATTGCTGATTTGTTGTAAGAGGTAGATGGTTCTGTAAGCAGGACGTAAGTGTGCCCTGTATTTCGCGATCTTGCTCGTAGGTCACCAGGAAAGTGGGGTGGTCGAAGGAGGG
This sequence comes from Astreopora myriophthalma, assembly GCA_014634185.1. Lineage (NCBI taxonomy): Eukaryota > Metazoa > Cnidaria > Anthozoa > Scleractinia > Acroporidae > Astreopora > Astreopora myriophthalma. The sequence continues at coordinate 86,220 of BLFK01000626.1, read as the reverse complement.
ATGTCTGGGAGATATAGACCGTCTTCAGCCACGTGACCAGCGTCCATATTTATTTACTGAAACAAAGGAAATATTTGCAAAGCAACGGAGTTTAATTGCCGGGGGATTGTTTTGGGACACCAAAATGGCCGCCATTTCTTTGGTTAGGAAGACCAATATGGCCGCTGTGACATACTGTGAAAACGATCTACTGCTTGCGCGCTAGGAAAAAAGAAAAAAAAAAAGAGACTAAGCTTGACATGGCGTAGAATGGTAATTTTCTCGCTCTTGAACACAAGATGGTGTCCTCGAGATAACGCGCCCGAGGAATATTTGTTGCCATAAAACCAAGATTAAATTGTTCCTTTTGATTAGTACGATACACCCGTTTGGTTATTTTACGCGTTGTGTTAAATTTGTGCTTCCTGTTTTTGCGAACGAATCTTGAACCGATGGAATAAGCATGCCGTAGATGACAAGTTTTGAGTCAGTTGTACCTCTTAAAGCGAGCTTGGTGACCTATCTCTTTAAAGATAATCTTGTGTCAGAATCTATCATTGAGGAATCACGTTGACTATATTGTGCAACTGATTGCCTTTGATCATTCTATAATGATCGTGGACAGGCCAGCGCCGTAAAAACGAAAAAGTATGCCTTCTTTGGCTCGGAATTCTTGAACATCCACCCATAGAAGTTATCTGAAGTTATCTGTACAGGCCCTGGTGTGTCTGCACAAATGTTCGTCAACTTTTTAACGAATTGACAACTCACGCTTTGATTCTGCCAATCAACAAACGTCCAGCTCCCGGATGAGAAACCAGCCAATGACTGACTTGCAAAGCAAGTTGTAGTTGTTTCCGCCACGAGAAGTTGACAGTGGTATAGAATTTCGAGAAGTGGCGGAATTGTTGAGATACGGACGTCTGCGAATTACGTGTAAACTGGCCAACTTGCTCGAGGGAGGATTGCATTTGGAGAATCTGTGTGAAATGTTAATAATATGTCGTTTGCATAGTGGCGTAATTTACTACCAAGACCAGAATGCTCTGAGTGGCTTCTATTCTCAGGCAAATTTTACCAATTGTCTCTTTTTTGCCCAAGACAAGAAAAATCTGAACGAGAAAGCGTTTTGATGGACCATTCTGCTCTTGGTAGTAAAATGAGGCAACTATTCAAAAGACGTATTAGGAAAAGTGTACCTCCACACTAGGGTCCAGTCATCTCGTAAAAGTTAAATTGTTTGACTTAACCGGAAATTTGATTCAGAAGTCATTTACAGACCCTTCCTTCAATGGTGCTTTATTTTTCTCAACCTCCCGTAAGCGGGCACTACTGCTTGGTCCCGCGGGTGTCCGCGTACGGGAGGTTCGACTGTAAAGTGTTTTACTTTCTTCCTTTTAATTTTATTCTTTCACGTTTATTTACTTTTCTCTCCCATCTATCACCTAACATGGTTGAGTTTTCGGTATCATGGAAAAGCCCATCCTCGTTCCAGGCTCTTTTCCCCCCTCGACAATAAGGAAGGGAAGACAGAGAGCCTGGGAACGAGGTTGGGAAAAGCCTCTATGCATTACAGTTAAAAATGTTGATTGGTTTGTTTATACTTCCGGCGAGAAAATGCGTGTTGTTAAACCCTTTTGTTACTTGGCCAAGCAGTCTAACTGTTCAATAGCGATTGTTCGTGGATTTCCGACCTCCATTCGATCGAGGCTTTGACGGACCATGCTCGAACATGTCTGAAATCGTGACAGCAATTGTGCTAGTGTTTTTAAAACAAAAACATGTCAGTTGTAGCCCAAAACGAGAGTTACTATACCTTATTTCCATACACGTTTTCAGCAGGCATACAACTCTCTTAATTATTTTATGGGTATGGTGTTATTGCAGTGCACAAGTGTCCTTGGGAACGATCTGAGAAAATTCGTGTGTGACTGAAAAACATCCTTGCTATTTCAATCAAAAAAAGGCTTAATTTTGTTTTATTAGCTGCTTCTTTTCATCCACCTTAAAACACCATGTTTCAGCATAAAAAAACATGAAAACTACAACAATATCAACAACCCCTAGATCTCGTCCTTAGAACCCTTGTTCCCTTGTTCCCTTTAAAAATTTGCTTGTGTTCCCTTGTTCCCGAAATTAATTCCGAACTATTTGCCACCTTTTTGATGCCTAAAATGGTTTGTGTACCCTTATTTTCCGAGATACTTTTGTTCCCCTGCTTCCCAGTTGAAATTAGTCATGTTCCTTTGTTCCCCAAAACCCCTGGCAGGGGCTCAGACTGGATTTGTCAACGGAATGGTTTTGGAAAAAAAAGGCTGCAGTCAGTATTCACATGAGGTGTTCTTGTGACCAGAACTGAGATCTCGCGGACTTGCATTTAGTGCCGGCCCAGTCAGGAGGCTCCTGGTCCAGTTCAATAAGAATCATTTTCCCATAAAAGATATTTCCACTAGAGCAAAATATAGCACATATTTATGCCTCTTGCTCGCTTAATCTAAATAAACCGCTGATGTACATTGCCAAGGCTGAGCTCTGTTTGCTGGAAAATACAAACTGAAACCATAATAGCAGACTAATTACCCAGTAAAGTATATAAGGTAATTCTGTATTAGAAACAGAATTTTACTTTCGGCTACGTTCCCCTCTATTCTGGCTAAAAAAGAAGTCACTCTCATTAAGCCCATCCGGTTTCAAGGATCGAAGCCGATATGCCCATTGCCCTTCCTTAGCAAGCAGATCGTCTTTTGCATTAACTTTATCTATAAGTTGTATGCTAACGTCTTGAAGTCCATGATGCCTGTAAAGTGTTTCTTCAATTTAATTCCATTGAGAAAACACCGGTTACTACTAGCCAAGATGGCGGTTCTTTCTCTCCCACACTGAAAACGAGGCTCGCATAATTAAGCGCGCCAAATTATGGGCATACATTACAATGCCCATGACTATAAAAATGCTTATAGATAAGGTCATCGCTTTCCTTATTAACAGCAGACATCCTAGAGTGGGCTCTTGAACGGCTCTTGCGGTTGTTGAACCTCAACCTGAACTTAGTGGTGGTGGAGCCGACATACTGGAAGCCACAAACCTTGCAACTAATTAAGTAAACAACATTCCTAGAATTACAATTCAAACTGCGATTTATAGTATAGCTGGTACCAGTAGCATGGCTACAGAACCTATCTCCTACAATAAGATAATTACAGACATTCCGCAAGACTTCCGCAATTACCTTACAGTGCGGCCTTTGAACTCGGTTAGTAAGAGGTGCGTGTGCGAGTCGGTTTCAGAATGTATAATATTAGTGACCTTTAGATTGGAGTACGAGTACGACTAGCTACGAGTACGAGTTTTCCGTACTGAGCACGCGCATTAGGTTTCGAGGTCCAAATTTTTCCAAGTGCGCGTGCTCAGAACAGAAAACTCGTACTCGTAGTCGTACTCGTACTCCAATCTAAAGGTCCCTAATGTTTACATCACTTTGTGTCACTTTGTGCTTTCGTATCAAACAGCAAGTCGCTCCGTCAAGGTAAATGTTGTTGCCTAATTTGGTCCAAACGATCATTTCGCAGGGGTTCTTTCCCTTTCGACTCAACGTTCGCTCTTGCAAATGTTTAACACAATCATCATGATGCTGTTCGTTGCAGCTGTGACGAAATCAAATAAGCACGGCTTGTTCTTAAAAATAAGTGAAAATCACCTGCCTTCGATGGATGAGAACATTGTTTTGAATGGATAAGTGAGCTCAATCTGATGATGGCCTGTTCCCAAATGTTTACCAGGAGAGACGAGTGTGGGAGTGCAAGGTTCTCGAAAGAACAACACTTGTTCACTTTTCCGCGTGGCAGAATCAAATTATCTTGTGGTAGCTTTCAAACAAGACGAACACATTGCATTGTTTTGAGTGCCATTATCAGCTAGTGAAGCTTCGACCCCACACTCCACTGTTACAATCAAGCCGAGGTTCTTCTTACTTTTCAGACGGTAAATAACAGTCAGGGGCCATATGGAATATATTCCCCTGAAAACGACAATGGAAACCGGGCCAAGTGAAAAATAAATTTGGAAAAAAGTAGTCTGATTTTTTTCAGTATTATGGGATTAAAAAAGTCAATTTTCTAATAATATATTGTCTTGCTCTCACCACATTATTGGGAAGACCACCGAAGTGCAAACTTTCAGATCTCCATCGTACGTGTTTCTCAGATTGTCGTATTGCAAGCAACATGATATGGCTTACATGTCTTTTCGCTGTACAATAACCCCAAAGTGATATCGATGGCTGTCTTGGTAAAAAAACATACATTCAAATGAACAAGAAATTTTTGTTTAATCGAAATTCCCACTTAGTATTAAATTGTGATATTACATCAGGTAGTAAAAAGGGACACTTTTTTCTTTGTATTCCTGACATCACAATGGCCGCGGGACATACAAACGTTGTAAAAAAAAAGTTAAAATCTCAAGTAATTTGAGGAAACGACTGGAATTATGTAACTGTTCGCAATAAAACTACAGTAAAAGGGGCGTTTTAACACGCATTGCTTCTTAAGGCAAAAAAAAAAAAGTACTAAAAGAAGTGTTTACTGCTATAAATCGTGTTTTATATTCTGGAACAAATAGTGACCGAAATCATCTCATAAATGTGTTCCAGAAAACAGCGTTTTAAGATATCCCCGAAGGCTTTAAAACGCGTGTTCTAAATATAACTAGTTTGTAAAGCAGGAACTTTGTTCTACGCCCAAATAAACTTGTGTGGGGAAAACTCTTATCAGTGACTTACAGAATTGTAAAGCAAAATGTTGAGTATTTCTGCCGGAAAGCATTGTATTTTGTTCACTTGGAATTAATCTTTATTTGGAGTTGTAATTGTTTCTTCTGCTTTACGTACGTCATCCGAGCTCCGGTACATGGAGAAATAACTAAAATGCTCGACCGGATTATGCAAATTTGCTTCGCGTTCTATTAAACAATTAGATTATGAGCTCGAGATTTCTATCGCGTGGTAGTTGACGAGGGCGCAGCCCGAGTCAACTATCACGCATAGAAATCGAGAGCGAATAATCTAATCGTTTTAGTATAAATCTACTAGTCCTTCAAAACTAAACAAGTAAATTATCTATATCCTCATCGCAGACACTTCGAAACACTTCGAAAACGCGACAAAGTGGCCGCCATTTTGTTGAAAACCGCTACTCGCTATCTATCACAGAATAGATAGCGAGTAACGTAGCCAATCTGAGAACGGCATTCGTGATACAACGCTAGTAGATTTATACTAAAAAGCTAGAGAATCCGTTCCAGAATATGCTTCAGCTAAAGATGACCCTGTTAGGAAACAAAACATTTTCATTTGCGCAAACTAGATTTGTGACAAAAAAAAACAACAACAACAAACAAACAAACAAACAAAAAAACCACTGTATTAATTTATCATAACATTGATCACGCAATAAGAATTTATTGGAATACTATAGGATGAAATGTCTCATAATGGCTGATCGCATATATATCACCGAATGCTGAGAGGAAAACGGAAAAACGGAAAAACGGAGGCGGCCTTTCTTGGTACGTAGCAGGGGAATTATCAGGGGTAAATCGGCAGGCAGCATGCATTATTAATAATATTGCTGCGTGTTTTAATAATACTTGTTACGTTTTTGCTTTAACAGTGCTGCGCGTCTTAATAACGCTGCGTGCTTAAATAATGCTGCGTACCTACTGGGTAGCAACAACCAAAACTACGAGTTTGATGAGCAAAATATTGAAGCAATGCCCCTTACTATTGCTGAATTTTCGTTCCTCCCTTTTTTTATCGCCACTGTCTTGAAGGGAAATTCATACAACTACATGCCATGCTACACTCGTCAAAAGAATCGTTTACCTAGCCGTTACCTTGCCGGAACAAACAAAAGCGACAACTTCAGCTCACAGCAATTAACAATTGGATATAATGCGGCCTCAGCTGTCTGCATTGTATCCAGTAATGCTATGAGCCTCAGTCATTATCTATTAGTTAAATGGAACTGGAGGTTGCTCCCGACAAGGAATCCCAAAGGAAGATCTTTTATTTATTTAACCAGTCCAAGAAACAACAATTTTGCCGCTTCCATTTTGTGACCTGTCCACGATGCGCTTCTTTTATTGGAATCACGACTAAAAAAAATAATGAATACAAAATGAATTACTTGCACTCGTAGTCCGTGATTCATCGATTGCTATCGCTTGACAAAGTTGAATACTTTCATATTCTCCTCGCGAAAACAAACGGTCCGTTAAAAGAGCCATTTTTGTTAAATTTTAACTTGTTCATTCGGCACTTTCGTGAATCTGTTATCACATACACCATGTAAGGCCTAAGTAATTAAGTTACGAGAAAATAAGAGCGACCCCACGAGAGAGAGAGAGAGAGAGAGAGAGAGAGAGAGAGAGAGACTTTTTTGTTATTTTTGGCTCGCGCCAGCCCTGTGTCAGTTTTGTCATTCAACATGGTCCCATAGCATCGAAAGATCATTCATCGCTCGAAAGGTTAAGTACGCCTACTCTCCAGGCTTAGGACCGGATGGCAGTATTCTAACACGCTAGCTTCCAGCTCTTGTAAATTGCCTTTTACATGCATCTGATTTACTACTCTAATGTCGCGTGTCAGATGTATGACGCGTGTTAGAGACATGTACTAACAAAGCCGACTTCCTCCCAATAATTGAAAACTGAACAGTTCCTTTCCCCGCGTAAACATTTGTTCGAAGATCACACAAGGACACGAGAAAGCAAGGTATATGAAAGGTCACTGCACAAACAACTGTTGGAAGATTGCAGAAGGCACAGGAGAAAACAAGGTATTACTCGGATAATTATATTTCGTTCATTTCCCCACGAAACGATCCAATACAATGGGAGGCATGTCAAAGTTTGTGACGAAAGGGGTAAGCCTGTGAGTAGAATGCAAAACAAGTTAGTGTACAATTGCGCAGGTTACTCGGTGTTAGAATGCAACGAGTTCAGATTCCTAGTGTTTGATTAAAAAAGGACGTGGTCCTTTCAAAGTTCGACGTTGTTGTGTCGATCGATCAAATCGATGATTTCGCCAGACTTCTTCCTGTTCTGATTTAACGCCTTCTTTCTTGCAGATGTGTAGTGTAGTCTTCATAATAATGCTGCTTGTAGCTGCAGGGACAAAATCAACTAAGCATGGCGTGTACTTCAAAGTCAGCGAAAATCGCCTGCCTTTGATGGATGAGAACATAATTTGGAATGGAAAAGTGAGCTCGATGATGGCCTGTTCGCAAATGTGTGCCAGGAGAAACGAGTGTAAAAGTGCAAGTTTCATGAAAGTACAAGGCCTATGTTCACTTTGCTGCGTGGTACAATCAAATTACTATGATGATCTTGTTGCGGCTTTGAAACGAGAGGAATGGTTTTATTTGGAAAAGGTAGGCTTAACCTTTGTCAGTAACACGTAATAAAGAAGAAAATTGAATTTTCAGGAGGAGTGTCTAGACTTTGTTCAGATGGAAAAGCAGCACTCGCTTGTTTAATACGAAGGTAATAGGAATCTTCTTCGCTTTTCAACGGCTTCGGATGAACAAATTGTAACTAACAGCTCGTAACAAGGCAACTTTTAACTAACTAACTAACTAACTACTGATGTGAAGTATATGTGAAATAATTCATATGTGAACTGCGGTTGTAGATGAAAGTGAAGAATGATCATCGCAGTTAATTTTCCAATTTAAGCAATTGGAAAGGAGAAGCCTGAAAAAATCAGGGCTTCAACGGGCTGCAGGGACAAAATCAACTAAGCAGGGCGTGTACTTCAAAACCTACTGCAAAATCACATAACTCTATGCCCAACTTGTAGCCATGTTTGGGTTTACCTCGCAGAAGAAGAGCAGGAAGAACAAAGAAGACGATCTTAAGAGTTCATGGCGGCTAAGGTACTTTTTAGATTTACGGCCACATAGCAAACACAAAAAACCCAATAGAAAGCTTGGAAGAACTAAACTAGCGGACAGCCGTATTTCACTTGTGGGTAGGACAAAGCCGGGGTCACACCGACAGCAACCTATTGATTAAAACATCAAGTACGGACTAACCTAGCCAACACGTTCTACAACCTGTACGGGCTAACTTTAGACCTCTAACGACCTGAATTAATAATGCAAAATTTGCTTATACTGATCAGGAAGAAACAAATGATACAGCCGATGACCTTAACTTAAAAAACTGACCTAGCAATTTCAGCTGCTTAGTATTACTTAAACCCCTTGAATGACCACAGACTGATAGCCATAAACGTGTTGAGAAACAAATAGAGGTAAATTAACATTCTCACTGTACCAGTTTCGTGACACTTTGCGGAGGGGTAAACGTCTCGTAAGTTTGCAACGTGGTTTTGGGAAGTTCATCCACAAAATAAAGCTTTGCCTTTAGTAAGAAATTCATTCGGTAATAAAAGTGAAACTGGCATCATGAATCAAGTCAGAAAAATATCAAGGAACAAGAGGAAGTTAAGAATAGTAATTAGGTTCAGTACTTTTAACATACAGACGCAGTATACATGAAAAGAAAAAGAAGAAAACAGCATTGAGCTGTAAATCGTAGGTATCTGAAATCCTATCTTTTGTTCTATTATGCAAACTGATGCCAGATCGTAAATTTTCTGTTTGCTTTGCATAGTATTCGAAATTATTCTGATTCGTATTCCTTATCCTTAGGTTGATTTGGTTGAGAACAACACACCACGACCCGGTAAGTATGTAACACGAATTACAAAACCCTAGTCCTCAAAACGTGTTTTTTTGTTTGTTTGTTTGTTTGTTTTTTGCTTGTTTTTTCCTGTTTTGTTTGTTTACTTTTTCTTTTCTTCTTTTTTGCCCATTTATGCTGCCAATCATATTCACGGCGAGAGTTGGCAGACCATTAAAACCAGAAACCGATTAAGTGGAGAACTGCTGTTGTTTACTGAACGTCTTTTATTCGGTAATACTCCTTACGTTCTTGTATCAATACACTGAAAGCAAACAAAAAAAATCAAAACCAAAAAAAAAACAAACGTTGTGTAAATTATTTTAAGAAGTTTAACCTTGCAAAAAAAAAAAGAAAATCTTGTTTTTTCTACTTGACACCCACAAGCTTGGTTAATAGATGTACGTCTATTGACGTGATTAACAAATTGTTCCTTACTTAGGTAACACCCGATCGTCCGCAGTGTCCTCGTGTCACGAGCTACAACCTCTAACTAATTCCTCTGGTGTTTATTGGATTAATCCCAGCAATGGTTCCCGGCACCACGCATTCAAGGCTTTTTGTGACATGGAAACCGATGGTGGAGGCTGGACCCTAGTGTGGAGTTACACATTTACTAACTACTCGCATTTCAACGACGGTTCAAACGCAATCACTCCAAGACCAGACTGGCCAGTTAGACCGGAAGTTGACATCCCTATCTCAACAACTCCGCCACTCAGCGAAACAGACTACAATGCCGTAAACTTCTCGCTGTGGAAACAACTTGGCAGACAGATCCTGATCAAGAGTAACATTAACAATTGGTTGGTTTGTGATCCGGGAACTGGAAGTTTGGTTGATTGGCAGGATGGAAGTGTAAACTGTCAGATCATCCATCGTGTCACAGACACATGTAATGGAACTCGAGCTCCTTTTGAATTTACCCGGTCGCTTGGCCACGGACCGCTGTTCCGCAGCACTGGCGGGCTTTTTACTACCGCCTACTACTACTTTGATGGTTACACAGCAAAAGACTGGCCTACCCATGATCCTTGTGGACTTAACAGCGTTATGCACGTGAAAAATGTAACGGATCCTCATGGCAACATATATATCCGAAAAATTAACACCTGAGCCTCAAGTTATCTCGATTAGCAATGTCAGCGGTAAACCAGACGGTTCCGCTTGGCCTGAAAAGGAAAAAAGGAAAGAAAGACAGAAAAAAAACAAAAACAAAACAAAAACAAACCAAAAAAAAAACAAAAACAAACAAACAAACAAAAAACAAAAACGGTCTCGTGGCATGCTTCTCTAGAAAATTTGAGACTTTCGTGTTGTCAAATGCCGTTTCTCGCGATTTTCAGTCATTCCGACAGGTTGGTACCGATTTCTGTCAAATGGTGGAAAGCAGCTTGGATGCACGCCTGAAGTCCTTATTGTGTTAGCGCAATAACTACGCATGTGTACATGTTTCTCTGCCGATACAAGAATATTCCTGTAGTTCTATAAGTTCATCCGACGTCATGACATACAGTATAAAGCAATGTGTAAGAACCTACAATTTTGCAACTTAGCCTAGCAAAAAGGTTTGTATATATTGGGTATGTTCTAATAATCGGTAGGCTTAATTTAGGCTCTTTAATAACATAATTCTTCTTTTTTTTTTTTTACATCAGTCAACGGAGACACGCATGTATTGTATTAAAAACCACGGCCAACCATGGAATACATCAGATCATTGTAAGTTAATTTTCAATGACATTTCATGCTCACAACTTGAACAAACGTGCGCGTCTTACAATTTTTCTTCCTGGGCTGAGTTGCTGGATGCAAAGTTACAACCTATCGGTTTTGACAAGACTTAACGTGTGAGGATCATTTCTTCAGTTGATTTCTAAACCGCACTTCGATTCATAATCATTTCTTTCATTCATCATTCCTTTCACCGGAAAACACGCATGAGCCTAACAAATTGACCTGCTCTCAACTGTGTGGCTTCATAGCTCAGTTGGTATAAAGAGCACTGTACCGGCATCGTAGAGGTCGTCGTCACATATGAGACAATTGCTTAAAATTGTCCAGAAAGTGTGAGGATCATTTCTTCAGTTGATTTCTAAACCGCACTTCATAATCATTTCTTTCACTTACTTAACCGATGGTTAGCGCTATTAAACCATGCCTCGATCGAGCAAATCGCTGCTGGCCGCCAGCTTTTCAGCGAATGCCTATCGGTTTGTGAGTTAAGATTTAGCGGGCACAAAGTTTTGTGAGTATTGTGCAAACGTTTTGTCAGTATTGTGTCATCCCATATTCCACGACTTGATTCTGGAGGTCATTGTGTCAGTGTTCAAGTGTGAGCAATGTCGTGCGTAGGCTTAAGCAGATGCTTGTTCTTATGTCACAATGTAAACAAGCCTTTCCTTTTCGCTTTCGCCCCACATTTCATTTAGTCGTAAAATAACATTTACCCTGTTCCCCTCCGTAACCGTTAGCACGCTACAAGGTATTATTCGTGAAATAAGGAGAGCAAAGGTTGATTTACGGTGCCGTATTTTAAATGGTGGGGTGTACTAAGAAAGGCTGCTAAAAAAAGATGTTAAGCAAAACCATAAACACTAAGTTCAATTTTGTTTATTCTCGCAGAATGAAACAAACAACGTCCATTCAAGTTACAATTAATAAAAATAATTTTGACTCTTGTTTGCCAATCTAAGTTTAACTTAATTTTAATCGTGCCTATCCATTGTCTTCCGAAGAATGAAGCAACGACCGGGCATTCGAAAGCATGTTGCTTTATTTGCATCGAATAAAACTACATGAGATGCCCGCTCCTATTCTGCGTTTTGTGATTTTTTAGATTAGTTACTAAATATTTTATAATCGTTTTCAGTGCGATTAGAATATAATAGGTGTTCTCTTGCCCTATAGTGACAAATTTCTTGGTGGAATCTTTGAACAGAAGATCTTGGGCTCTCTACTAGGCGGAGTTAAAAAGCTGAAACCCGGTCAGATTGGTCTGGTGGATTCCGAAGAAGAAGAAGAAGAAGAAGAAGAAGAAGAAGAAAGAAGAATGAACTAGTAGTAGTTTGCTTAATTTCCCTTTTTGTCAAGCGAGCATGAAGCCTGGTTCTCACTTGCGACATAACGACAAAACGGGAAGCTCGTGCAAATGAAAAAAAGAAAAAAGGAAAGAAAGAAAGCACCTTGTATGATGTTTTATCGCTCCAATGTGAACAACTTTAGCATGTTGGGAACCACTGGCAGGATTATAAAAATAATAATCATAAAAAGACAAAACAAAACTAAACTAAAGTATTGTAAAGTAAACGAACACAACAACAAAACAACACCGAGGGAAGTTGCTCAACCCGTTCTCGTCGAGTCCTTACGATAGATAATCGTAATTTCCCCTAAATTACGGGTTATATTTTACTAAGAGCACCGAAAGTATGAAAGAATTTCTGGGAAATAAAAAAAGTATTCGTTTTAAAAGACAACGATTGTGATCGGGTAGGGAACTCTAAACTGCGGCTGTTCGAAGACTACTGCCTACCCCTAACCACTGGACCATTTCAAACCCACTTTAAAAACTTATTTAATAAGTTTATCCTGCACCTTGCTGTAAACCAATATATTCACGTGCTAAGTACATGGAAAACAGCGGTCGCCAAACAAACAAAACTAATCAAACAAAGCTAACCCATGATTTTAAAATCAGGACTAAGGCCAAATCAGTGCAAAGCAGTGACATTGTATGACAGAAACTAATATAAATTCAATTGCACAATTATTCGGTAACTTTTTTCTCAGTGGGCTAGGAGAAGCCGTTCTCCTCCAGTCGGAAACTCCGTATTAAAATTAAATCCAGTCCAAAGAATGTGGTGTGGGTATTTTTTCGTGGACACAATGTTCCAAATTTACGTGCATGGACTGAATTCATAAATGCGACGAGTAATTTATATTTTCTCTTTATGCTAATTATCTTCAATAGCCTCTTTAGCATGTAACAATTTGAAAACATGTTTTACTTTAAAGTGAGGCTAATAAGGATCATTAGCATAAAAAGAAAATAATTTATTAGCCTCCATTTACGAATTCGGTCTATGCTCTCTCTCTCTCTCTCTCTCTCTCTCTCTCTCTCTCTCTCTCTCTCTCTCTCTCTCTCTCTCTCTCTTTTCGATAACAGTAAAAATTGGAAGCTTACCCTCGAGGTCAGTTTTCTAAGACACCTCCGGCTGGAATTGGAAATTGCTCTTAAATTACCGGAGATGTTGATATTCACTAGGACGAAGAAAATGTAGCGGAAAGCTTCACAAGGGAAATTAATATAAAATCAAACGCGTCCTATCTTTCTCATCAGTGAATAAAACGAGGACCGGATGGCAGTATTCTAAAACGTTAGCTGCCGGCTATTTAGCATAAATTGCATTTCATTTGATTTTACTCTTTTAATTACGCGTGTCAGATAAAGTTGGAGATACCTATGAAGCCGACTTCCTTTCATTGATTGCAAACTGCATAGTTCCTTTCACTGCACAAACAACTGTTGGAAGATTGCAGAAGCCACAAGAGAAAACAAGGTATTACTTGGATAATTATCAGTTCTCCATTTCACCACGAAACGATCCAATAAAATGAGAGGCATGTCGCTGAAAGTTTGTGACGAAAGACATAAGCCAGTGAGTAGGTTTCAACAGAAAGAGTAAACCGTGCGTACGTTACTCGGCCTTAGAGTGCAATGAGTTTAGATTCCTTGCGCTTGGGTGTCAAACAGGAGGTGGTCCTTTCAAAGTTCGACTTTGTTGTGTCGATCGATCAAATCGATCTCTTCGCCAGAATTCTTCTTGTTTTGATTCAATGCTTCTAATATTTCTTGCAGATGTTTAGTACAGTCTTCATAATGCTGTTCTTAGCAGCAGCGACAAAATCAACTAAGCATGGCGTGTACTTCAAAGTCAGCGAAAATCGCCTGCCTTTGATGGATGAAAACATAATTTGGAATGGAAAAGTGAGCTCGATGATGACCTGTTCGCAAATGTGTGCCAGGAGAGACGATTGTAAAAGTGCGAGTTTCATGAAAGTACAACGCACATGTTCACTTTTCAGCGGCGTACAATCAAATTATCTTGTTGCGGTTTTTAATCGAGACGAATGCTTTTATTTGGAAAAGGTGGGCTTAAGCTTTTATCGGCATCACGAAATAACTAAAAAAAGGAAGGTTAATTTTCACAAAGACTTTCTGGCATCTTTTCTTTTATTAGCGCGGAAACTGAGCAGCAATCATTTGTTTAATACCATGGAAGGTATTAGGAATCTTCTTCATTCTAAAACGGCTTCGGATCAATAACTTGGAACGGTCAACTTGCTGGACAACTTTCAACTAACTAACTACTGCAAATTCACATAACTTTATACCTAACTTCTAGCCATATTTGGGTTTACCTAGCAGGAGAACTCCAAGACTAACAGCAGGCAATCTTAACTGAGAATTCATGCCTAAGGTACTTTAAAGTATTACGGTCACACGGGCAAATAACGAAAATCCGATAGAAGGCTTGGAATAACAAAACTAACAGATACTGAACCCCACTTTACCGGTAGGCAAAACAAGGGTCACGCAGACTCCAGACATAACAACCGTAAAACCAGTTGATTAAAACATCAAGTATGGACTAACCTAGCCAACACTTTCTAGAACCTGTACGACCTAACTTTAGACTTAAAATGACATTAGTTAATATGCCAAAATTTGGTTCCTGATCAGGAGGCAACTACGAATGAAAAAACTGTCATAGAGCAATTTCAACTGCCTAACATCTTAGGGGCTGTTTACATGGAGAGGGGAAGATCCTAGCACTAGGAAGATCTTAACACCATGTAAACTGCATTGACTCGGAGAACCCTAGCACTATGGACAGAGAACCAAACATGGCGGCTTCCGGCCTTTCAGCAGCTTTTTTTACCAATTATGAACCAAAACTGCAACCGAAATTCCTGCTTGTAAACCAAACGGAAAATTGTTTCGCTTTCCAGGATCTTCCTCCCTCCATGTAAGCAGGCCCTTACTCAAGTCCCGTGAAAGAGAGGACAGAACTCAACTAAACAATCGACCACACCGTGATTGTGTTTGTAAAATGGTCGTATTATAAGTTAGAAATACTAACCTGTCTTTTTTCCTCTTGAATGACCAAAAACTGTTATCCATAAACTTAGTGAGATAAAAATACAAACGAGTAAACATTTTCACTGTATCAGTTTCATAGCACTTTGCGGAGGGGCGAAACGTCACGCCGTAAGTTTGCAAGGTGTTTTTTTTTTGGTAAGTTCATCCATAAAACAAAGATTTGCCTCAAGTGACAAATTCATTGCAATAAAACTGAAACTAGCATCATTAATCGTTAACAAATGGTCAGAAAATTAGCAAGAAGTAAGAGCAAGTTAAGACTAGTGATTTGTGATTCAGGAAATTTAAACAGACGCAATCATGATATGCATGAAAACCCCCTATCTTTGGGCTATAAATCGTAGCTATCTAAAATCTGATCTTTTTTCTATTATGCAAACTGATGTCAGATGTGAATTTTCCCTTTAGTTTGCAGAATATTCGGAATTATTCAGACTCATATTCATTATTCTCCTCAGGTTGATTTGGTTGAAAACAACATACCACGTCCCGGTAAGTATGTAACACACTGATCAACAAACCCCTAGACCTCAAAACCTGTTTGTTTGTTTGTTTTTGTTTTTTTTGTTGTTTTTTTCCTTTTCTGCTGCTAATCATATTCACGGCGACAGTTAGCACACCGTTAAAATTAGAAACCGAGGATCGAAAACCCCTATGTTTATGGGACGTCTTTCAATCAGTAATACTCCATAAGCTCTTATATTTACGCTGAAAAAAACGAAAAAAACAAACAAAACCAAAACAAAAACAGAAGCAAAACAAAAAAGGCAACAACAACATCAACAAAAAAGACATTGCCACCCGTGGTGTAAATTATTTTAAGAAGTTAAACTTGCAACTATATATATATATTTTTTTCTACGTGACGTGCGCAATCGTGATTAAAAGATGTACGTCTTGGAACGTGATTAACAAAATGTTCAACACCTATTATAATAGGTATCACCCAATCGTCCGCAGTATCCTCTTGTCACGCCCTACAATCTCTAACTAGTTCCTCTGGTGTTTATTGGATTAATCCTGGCAGTGGTTCCCAGGACCACGCATTCAAAGCTTTTTGTGACATGGAAACCAGCGGTGGGGGCTGGACCCTAGTGTGGAGTTACACATTCACTAACTACGCCCATTTCAACGATGGATCAAACGCAATTACCCCAAGACCAAACTGGCAGGTTGCACCGCCAGTTGACGTCACTATCTCCACAATTCCACCACTCAGCGAAACAGACTACAATGCCGTAAACTTTTCGCTGTGGAAACAAATTGGCAAGCAGATCATGATCAAGAGCAACATTAACAATTGGTTGGTTTGTGATCCGGGAACTGGAAGTTTGGTTGATTGGCAGGATGGAAATATAAGCTGCCAGATCATTCAGCGTGTCACAGACACGTGTAATGGAACGCAAACTCCTTCTAAATTGACCCGGTCGCATGGTTACGGACCGCTGTTCTACAGCATGGGCGGGCCTTTTTCCAGCGCTTACTACTACTTTGATGGTTATAAAACGAATCACTGGCCTACCCACGATCCTTGTGGACATAACAGTGCCAGCCAGGTGAAAAATGTAACTGATCCTCATGGCAATATTTATATTCGAAAATAACTTGAAAAACTTGACCGGCTTCCAATACTTGCAATTAGAACGCCACCCTGTAGGGAGGTCCGGCGGTATGCTTCACTGGAAAAAGGATTAGAATTCTGTGCTCTCAGATGCCGTTTCTCGCGATTTCCTGTAAGAAATTCCTGTGAGGGATCCACCCCTGAAGTTCTTATGACTGCCTGGCTGAGATGCACGGAAGCAGCAGCAGCCAAAAAATGATAATAATGAATAAAATGATAATAATGAATAAAATAATAATAATAATAATTTATTGAAAACTTCCTGTTAAAAAAGTATGGGGGTGGGCATTCAATTTACATTTGCAATTATCAATTTAAAATAGCTAAAAACGAACCTAATGACTGTTATTTGAATGAATGTTTTTGCGATGTATTCTTCCTTCCTAATTTAAATATTGCTAATTGGAATAAAAAAAAAATATATATATATATATATAAAAGAATGTTGGATTGACATAGCAAACAAACAGCAAAAATGTAATAAATATTAAATTGT
>BLFK01000626.1:64649-66363 GCA_014634185.1 Astreopora myriophthalma | reverse complement strand
AATGTTTAGACTTAACAGGGAATCCAGCTGTCCGTAAAGAACATACTTTATACGAATCAGTTATTTGAAACCAAAGGAACTACGTACAACGCAATGCTTCACCTAAAAAGGTACTAATAAAAGTACAATTTTCAAAACTCCAGTTGAAGATCTGTGAATAAAATGTTGATGCTTCCGTAATCACAAACTCGTGCACACTATATGTCAACACCGGATCACCCGAGTGTCCGTAATAAAGAGGTTAAGTTTATATGACTTCGCTCTCTGGGGCCGAGATTTAGTGTCCGTTGTCCTTATTAGAGAGGGTCCGTATTATAGAGTTTTGTTTTTTAGTAAACGAGTGAGAATTTTTTCGGGACAAAGGGGAATGTCCGTTATAGAGAGGTGTCCGTATTAGAGAGGTGTCCGTAAGGAGAGGTTCGACTGTACTAGGAGTGGCCAAACAGCAAATTCTTTCTTCTAGGAAGAAGAGGTCCCCAAAAACAAAGTTAGCCATATTTCGGAATAGTCCTAAAAGAATGGGCCCTAGATATTCCATAAGATCAACGGGTATCTTTGAAAATATCTGCGCATTTGTGTATAAGCCTACCTTTGTATTCAACTTGCCTCGTAACGCAACAACGGGTTGTTGAAATCGCCTCACTTCCATGCGAGCACGTGATATTAAAAAAAAATTTAAAAAAAACTATTTTATATTTTGTAACGCGAGGTCGGGTAGTCGTTGACGAGCCGAAAGTTCAATCGATCCAAGTCGAAACCGAGTTATAACTGATTCAAGTAAGTCGAGTCGAAAGATCAAGAAAAACGTGTACGGTCGAGTATTCTAGATTAAAGTTTATTTTTTAAAGAAAATACGACTCGAACATTCATTACACGGGTCCAGCTTTGGCAGAAATTGAGCAACGGTAAACATACTGCTCTATTTGAAATTAACGCAGAGAAGCGTGGAAATACTGCCATAAGCTGAACGCTTTTACCAACTTAATTGATATGAGGTGATTTTTTTTTCCTGTTGTGACGCAACTCCGCTGCATTGACGCAAGTGACCTCTAGCTTAGTGGTAGCCGTCCGAACTAATACTAAATAGTTCAACAGGACACTCGAATCCCCAGGAGGACTCGGACTTTTTGCGAGTATCCACGCCTCACTAGCTACGAAAGAAAAAAAAAAGAAGAAAACTGTAGTCCCCCGTGGTGATAGCCACTGACATTTTTTTTCCAGTCCAATGAGTTCACATTAAAAAAACTGATAATAAAACGACCTTCGACGATCATTGTTTGAAAAATTGTAAAATTTGTGATGAAAATGATGTTACATTCAATCTTTTATCCTTGTTCTAGCAACCATTTCTTTTATTTTTCAAACTTTTCACCTTCCATCCTTTGAAATGCAAAAAACTATTGAATTAAATTTTAACCTTGAAATTCTTGTTAAAAGTTCCCTTTGTTATTTTTTTGTGACTGGTCTTATTAGAAAACCTCTTCCGGAAACATCCTCGTAAGTCTAGTTAAGTGGGATAATGGAACGCTCTGAATTCAGCTGTCGTCTTTTGACGGGGACTCTTATAAGCTTTGGAAAAGCTGTCAAAGAGATAAACCCAAATTGGAAGTTATCAAAATATGGAAAGGGCATCGGGGAATGGGGAAATGAAAATAAGGAACCAATTTTTTAAACTGAATTTATTGAATTTGTTGTTTTTTCTTAATGACGCACT
>BLFK01000626.1:52149-59649 GCA_014634185.1 Astreopora myriophthalma | reverse complement strand
TTCTAGTTTCTTAGTTTTCGCGTACGCCGCAGTTTCTGTTTTTCACCGTTGATGTCAACGAGAACACATCTTGTCTCAAACCTACATAGAGTCACCCTTTCGCGGCCTACAGTACCAATACAATGTAAGTTTTCAGTTATTATGTTCATTGCGTTTCGCTTTAAGTCGCTTTTCAGCTTTATATTTCTGCGTTTGTAACTTAGTATTTTTTGTTGTTTCTCGTTAGTTCAAATGAGGGGAGGAAGGGGAAGGAAGGAAGCAAGAAAGGAAGGAAGGGAGAGAGGGAGGGAGGGAAGGAGGGAGAGACGGAGGGAGGGAGGGAGGAAGGAAGCAAGGAAGCCAGTAAGTAAACAAGCAAGCAAGGAAGCAAGGAAGCAAGGAAGCAAAGAAGGAAGGAAGGGGAGAGGGAGGAAGGAAGGAGGGAGGGAGGGATTAAGGAAGCAAGTAAGCAAGCAAGCAAGCAAGCAAGGAAGGAAGAAAGGGGGAGGGACGGAGGAAGGAAGGAAGGAACGAACGACGATTGGAATTTATATTCGCAGAAGAAATTGCCCCTAATTACATAATCAAGAAGCAACAACCTGACATTAACAAACTTTCGAGTATGATCAAACTGGTTTATTTGTTGGCAGGTATGTAGTGCTCATAATCAAATCGCTTAACGTGGGCTAATACTCTTGTCTAGTTCTAGGCTCAGTCACAACAAAAGAGGTCAGTTGCCATGGCGTCCCAGGACAACACACCAGCATGTGGACTCCCGTCTTGGATTGCTTTTCCAGCTAACGACACCACATCTTACGTCAACGATGCCCTCGCAGCTGCTACAAACATACCTATAAGCACCTTCGCATTCCTTAGCAACCTCGCCATAATCATCGTAATAATCCGAACTCCACAACTTCATAGACCGAGCAACACGTTGCTGTGTAGCCTGGCCGCCACTGACTGCCTAACAAGCGTGACGGCACAGCCTTTGTATTTCGTATGGCGTTTGATGCTGTATCGAGCCCCACAGTCATGTGTCTTCCAGATCGAGCTTTTTGAGATCCGTTACACTCTTCACTTACTAACAACTGGTTGGTCCTATAGTACTATAACGCTGATCAGCTTTGACAGAGCGTATGCACTCACTAAGCCTCTCGTTTATTGCGCTGCAATCACTAATAAAGGTAAGTTGGTCAATCAATTAATCACTCTCTTGCCCGTGCTTGACGACTCAGCCTGGGAACGAGATTGCCGCCTCGTAGGTCACGCACTTTCAGGAGGCAAAGCTCTGACATCGCTAACTCGGCTTTAAAGGGGCACTGTAATGGGTTGAAATGCACAGTATTTCTAACGCGAAGAGTTTTTCTCGGACGTGTTGATGTTCTCTTTTCGTTTTTGTTTTTCTTTCTGTGGAAGTCAACACTAAATACGACTTTTTGAAGCTAATATATCTGTATAGCTATCTGCAAACAAAGATTTAGAGTCTAAGAAATATAAAACTGAGAAGTAAAAATTATATAGTATTTGTTTACTGACGTTTGAGTGCAGTGAAGTGTGCCTGGCAACACTGTCTGAATTGCAAGCAATCACCTTTCACAGAAACTTTTTTTTCTCTCCAACATACCTCAACATATTACCGACGTTAACATGCCACTGTAAGGTTGAACGAGAGTACATTTATTTGCGAGCGGCAATCTTGAAGTGGAATGACGGTAAACGGGGAAAATATTATGCTGCCTTTCACTCACCGCTTGGTTTAATTCGCGACACACGGAAGCGCGAGTCACACTCTAGCTTGGCGGCTAAGCCGAGTTGGATGCGTCAAGCATGCGTAGTGCGTAGTCTTCTTGACTCGTGTGTGACCTGTGTGTGTGGATGTGTTTGTCGAAGATTGAACCATTTGTTGCGTTATTATTCCTTTTACAACACGACCGGTGCAGTGCCTATCACCTAAATACACAAGATTTTTTTTTTCGTCAAATACCACCATAACTGACACATTTTAAAGTGAATATAGTAAACGTTTATCAGCAAACGATGACGTGCATGAGGTGCGTGATGGTCTTTGACGTTCTAGGGATTAGAAATGAGTCGGGAAGATAGAATCGCTACATCTTACATTTCGATTGCACTGTACGACGAATTTCTCATAAATTCAAGTCTTGAAAATTTCTCCTCGTTTTAGATGTGAACAATAAAATCAAAACCAGCAGGACATTCTTTTGACCATTCCACTGTGCTCTTTTGAGGCGGGGGGGGGACTTTTGTGCCGAATGTTTGAATACGCTTCCAACGGACTACGCCATCTCAAACTTGGCCTGCAAACTTGAAAACTTTAGCCTGAACTTTTCAAGTTTCGATTTCAAAATCTGGCGCAAGCGCGTAGATTACAGTGTCCCTTTAGCCTTTTTGTTTTTCGCTTTGTATTCCCTCACTGTTTTTGGTTACCTTTTTAGCTCGTCACATTCAGGCACTACTGAGTTTTTTTCGGCGCAGTAGGCATGCCTTTGTTTTCATCGAGATCGTAATTAAGGGACTAAGGGAAGGCTGAACTAAAAATAATAGTGGTGTACCTTTTTCAGTCTTTCCTTACTGAACGTCTTCTTTTTTCTTGAATTTTTTTTCCATTTTTCCTTATGACCTTTTGCGGCAAGCTAAGGTCGCGTGTATGAAAAAAAAGGACTAGACATGAGATATCAACCTCGTTCCCAGGTTCTCTCTGGATGTATTTATCATGGCTTGTGTAACCTCCTTTTGGGTGTTATGTGACACCTTGTCACAATGCTCCATTAGCGGGGCGTCGGTATATATACTGCGTTGTCTTCATTTCTATTTATTCGAGTCATACGACCGCCTCTTCGCCCTCTAAATAAAATACCCAATGACTAAGTTCGATTAGTATTTTCCAGTACAGGCTTGTCATCTTTTCTATTTACATTATACCAGCTTATGTTCAGATTGTTGTAAACTTATGCTACACACTACGTGTTTTTGTTCAATTGTATTTTCAGTTTTTGTTATTTTTCGCAGACACTGTTGATAATTCTGTGTAGCTTTGATTGATAAGACATAATAAAAGGGTCATACACGGCTCGTGTTGACACACCCCATAAGTGGTTGCTTATTACACGGTAAATGTTTTATATTCGGTTGAGCGGGGCAGCGAATTAGAATATACAGTTATACTGAAGTAATAACCACAGGGAATGTTCTCTTCTTTTTAACAGCTGCCATCACTGCCGCCTGTGTCACCTGGCTAACTTGGCTTTTATTGCTCATCATAAGTCGTTTTCTCTTCCCCTTGGGCGTCGAGTACACCATCGTGTTGATTTATGGGAGTCTTAATATCCTTCTTCCGGTAATCAATCACATTAGGATGCTCTTGTCTATCAGGAAGCAAAACAAACGGATTGCAGTTGCTGTTGATCAACGACAACAGTCGGTAATATTCAAACGCGAAAAGAAGGTGGCTGAGGACACCTTCATTGTGACAATGGTTCTTGTTGGTTGCCTTGGTCCCCTATTGGCTATTCAGTTGTTATACGCGTCATCCTTGCGTAAGTTGTACGACATTCTTTACCCCTGGGCATTTACAATGACTTATCTCAATTCGTCCATAAATCCAATTCTATATATTAAAAGAAATGCCGCGCTTAGAAGCGCATTGAAGTCTGGTGTGCCTTGTTTTTTTTAAAAATAGAACTCCAAAGGACATAGTCATAATAATAATCATCATCATCATCATGATCATCACACATCGTCATCGTTCTCAACATTGTAATCACCAGCGTCCTTATCACACGTTAGAAAAATAAAAGATTGCAATCAGCAGTATTGCTGTCCCAGTGCCTGCCAGTGTGTTTATAGTTGTGTTTTATAGATCGGCTTACTTACTTACTAACTTATAATTACTTACTTACTTTGCGCAACATTCTTGATTCAAATTTTGCGCTTTTTTTTTGCATGGAATCGGTTAAACACGAAGGTGAGTGGTGTTCGTGAGGAGAAAATGCAATTTCTGGCCAATTTGAACGTTTTCTGCAACCTTCTCAATGCGCAATCATGGACGTGTTCACGTCTTAGTTGCATCGCCGGTAATCAGGGCAAGGCAAGGCAAAACACCGTGGTGGACATTGTTGGCAGCGTCTATTGTTTAATGCCCTCGAAGGCGATATTCAACTGTTTAAGACTGTGCAATAATTATATCAGGATGGGTCACCAAGTCGGCACCAGATGGGGGGCACCAAACCACACTAGACGGGCACCAGACAGGGGGCATCAAGTAAAAATAATGCCAAGATGGGGGGGGGGGGCTAACTTTCATTTTATTTCCTGTGCCTTTCTAAAAACAATTCCACATGTATTTTAAAACAGGAAATGTATTCTCAATGCTCAATGTTCTCAGAAAATCTGAATTTTAAATGAGAAATGTCATCACATTTTAGACATGTTACCAGATTTTGTAGTCCTTCGAAAATAATTGATTTGTATCAAAATTTCTATAATCCAGGTATCAATTACAAGGCTAAATTCAACTTACAACATATCTTGCAGCAACGTCTATGACTGTCCCAAACAAACCACTTGTACTTAGATACTGTCCTATAAGAAAGTTGTAAGTTCATTCGCCCTCAGGTGCAGAAGTCCCAGACAATCTACCGGGCTTCCCTGGCGAAACAGTTTGCCCTGCAAAGGTCGCACAAGCATGCCTTGTCTGTCTTTGAGGTAGACGAATGTAGGGTTTCACAATCAACTGTTACCAGTTCGGGAATACCAAATATGTCCCGCTCAAAGTCCTCAGCAAGGGGGGCTCCTCCCAGGGGACGGAAAACGAGGCATGCTCTTTTTCTTCTGTTTTCACAAGCTGAAAGCTTCCTCTTTTCCACTTTTGTTCTCTGCTCTTTCCTCTTTCTTGCTTCAGACATTGTGGACTTGGTGCCAATTTGATATGTCCACTTATAATTAGCCATCACTCTGTCCAAGTCCTCAACGAGATGTGACACATCCTTTTGAACTCCAGACTTGATATAATGTCGTTTCTCATTGTTGAAATTGTGAAGGTAATTTAGCCCAATCTTAAGTTTTCCACCCTACGAAAATAGGCTGTCATTGGAAGAGGGCTGCTGTAAATAAGCGGATCAGGATGTGCGGGAATGCATTGTTCCTGAAACTACAAAAGCTAAAGGAACATCGTGTACAGCAAGGTCATTACTACTTGGAATACCTGAGGTTCGCTTTCGAGCCCACCTGCGAGTATTGCGAGCAGCAAGGATGGTCAGCAGGAGTTCCTGGAAATTGGTTTCCTGTTCCTGGTATCAGCGACGCCACACCGCGAGGTTACATTCCTTCCGCTGTTCACACCAACGGTGACCAAATTGATCGCCCTCTCCCCGGGAAGCTCGCCTTTTCAGACAGTAACGAAATTGAGAAAATCTGCGATAAGTTCTTGATTGACGATAGCGCGTGCAAGAACTTTGTATAACGTCAAGAGTTTCTTTCTTTGAAGGCAAAGAAAAGGGGCGAAGAACGAAACACATTACCGACAATTGACTGGAATGATGAGCAGGAAGTCCGTCTTCTGACGGCAAAACAGTTAAATCTGTTCCTGAAACAACAATGTTTACCAGTAAGAGGGGAAAAAGAAGTGCTAATAAATCGTAGTATGCGCCATATTCTCGATGGAGAGGAATCATAGGAAACAGAAGGCAATGGCGGTACCGCTAGTGATCCGCAGCTCCTGTCTTCAAGTGATTCAGAGCACGATTCAGAAGTCGATGAGTCAGACAGCTTGGAAATCGGCAGTTTTATCGAACATTCTTACGAGGTGTTATTTGTATCAGATGCAGAAGTCGAGTGCATTACAGTATGTGACAAGAAGTAGATTCAGGTATTTTTAATGTTGAACAATTTTGCCAAGCTCACGTAGTTAGGAATACAATACATTCCTTACAATATATGATAGCTCGATTGAAAATGATCATATATGACGATGAATTATGCCTTCAATATATGATATTGCCTTCAATATATGATAGCCACACCAATAGTATAGGGGGCGGTGGCAGTGGCTGTGGGGGCTGGGGGGAGAGGGGGGTAGTAAAAATTATCAAGAGTTCAAGAGGGGGGGGGGCTGAACTAATTCATCATCATCATCATCAATGTTTATTTACACACGAACTCATATCACTTTACATGGTCTTCCTAGGAATCGTGTTTAAAACTAGACTAAAATACTCTAACTACTGACTGTAATGTTAAAAATACAAAAACTTACATTATGAATGATAAGAGTTACAATAGGTCAAGGTGTATTAGAAAAAATCTTTCCCATGAAATGAAGTTTTAAAAACATTTAAACTAGACAGCTTTCTATTCTCTGAGGGAATCTTGTTCCACAGAACAGATCCTCTGTAGTGTAGGCTCCTTTTTGCAGACTCATTTCTGGGTCTGGGGACATAATAATTCACCTCAGAATTTCTGAGATTGTGTAAATGTACATTTGAGGTGTTTGTAGAGATCCGCCTCAGATACGCTGGGGAAAGATTATTGTGGATTTTATACATTGTCACAGCCAACTGTTTAAGTCTTACATATTCTAGCCTTTCCCAGCCAAGTTCATCCAACAAAACACTTGAGCGAACATCATAGTTAGAATAGGTGAGAATTCTAGCAGCCCTATTCTGCAGCTTTTGAAGTTTGTCTGCTAGTCCCTTACTGATATTACCCCATAGGGCACCACAGTAATTAAAATATGGCATTACCAGTGCATTGCACATATTCACTCTAGTATCAAATGGTATAAAATGACTTACACGCCTTAAAATAGAAATACCAGCGGATATTTTCTTTGAAATGGTATCAATGTGTGGGCGCCAGTTCAAAGATGCATCAATTTGAACTCCAAGGGATTTATGTTTAATTACTCTTTCTATGGGTGTATTATTGACTTGAAGTCACTATTTATTTGGGATAACTTAAATTGGCTCCCTATAAGCATGTATTTAGTCTTCTTAACATGTAAAGTTAATTTGTTTGCTGACAGCCATGACTGGAGTCTTCTGCAGACGTGGTAAGGGTAGTATCATCTGCATACATTCTGGGTTTTGAAAACAAATTACATGAAGGGAGATCATTAATATAAATACAGTAAGCGGACACCCTCGGGACGGGATAAAAATTGTCCGTAACTGGAGCTGGCCGCTTACGAGAATGGTTCTCGTAAGCGGCCACTAGAGGTGTAGGGGATAAATGGCCGCTTACGGGGGCTTGCCCAGCTAACAATAAATATTGGTATACAAAAAAATACCGCGGTAGTAAATGACACTTTTGTTTTAAGGGGAAAGAGAGTAAACAGAGGAGCCGGATACGGCTTAGAAATTCCTTGCCAGTATATTTTTTATGGTGACACTAAAATGTCTCTGCCTTGTCTAAAATCGAAACTTGAGTGCCTTGGCTACAATGTGCTGACAACGTTGTAATTCCAGTCACAAGCGCATATGCTTCTAAATGTAACCGGAC
>BLFK01000626.1:28000-38000 GCA_014634185.1 Astreopora myriophthalma | reverse complement strand
ACTTAAGTCACAGAAAGCTTACATTAGTTAAGTCTTCAACTGGCAAATAGCAGCAAATATGTTATTTCATTTATGGTTACTATTGAACAGCAAAAACACATGTAGCCTATTATTATTAGCCAATAAGACCATTGTAGAAACACGGCCGATGTGTGAAACTGTGCGTTCAGGTTTGTCATTCCCTTAATTTGGTTGCAATAAAACGTGAGAATCTTTGAAAATGATTGACTCTTTCTTATTTCGTAATACTGACAAAAGATGAAGCCTAACCTTCCAAGTAAAATCAATATTTTCATCCATTACGTACAGGTTGGCGATTTTTTACTGATTCTATTCACGCCACGCACATTTGATTTTGTGACCATTCTGATTTTGTGCAGAACCATTGTTTTGCTCATTGAAGTCTATTGTTTAGTGGCGTTGTCGCTGACGTTGCCGTCATAAATCTTAAAGTCCCTCACTGATCTTATACGGAAGGGTGGTACAGTCACAGTGGTCTCTATATTTGCTTCTTGCTGGTCAGTATCGTCCCCAGTTATTTAAAGGAATAAAATTACTCAAATCAGTTATAGTGTGGCAACATTCGCTTCCCCTGGTATCTTTTTGTTCAACTGATGTTTTTTTTTTAATACCATATGTAATTTCCCGATCTCTTTTTATCTGCCACTCATAATTTTTAATTACGTTCAAGAACCTTTCACCGGCCTAAAGTACCTGATATTAATTGGCATCAGGGGGGGTTAATTAGGCCCCCCGGAATGGTATCTTTTTTATTATCATTTAAGTTATTTTTATTTTTTGTCTTATTATTATGATCTACGAAAAGCTGAGAGTAAAACAAATTACACTTGTATTTTACGAGATGAGCTTTTTTTTTCCTATTTTATCTTTTCCTTGGCTGAAAACAATAGTTACAATAGTAAATACAAATTACATCAACCCCAGGTTAATTAAGAAAGGGCTAATCAAAATTGTATGAAAGGCGATATTACCTATCCAGCAAAAGTAAGAATCTGTTTCCTCTATATCCTGTTTACCACCGCCTGGGTAGCCAAATGGGACAAAGGCACGAATTAGTTGAATGTCAGGAAGTCGTGGTTTCAAATCTCGACCGGACCAACAATTCTAATCTTAAAATAACTGGAGAGATGGCGCTGCTTTTGTATTGAGTACTGCAAATGGTAAGGCTTGTGGTAGGGACTTAAGACCTACGATTCGGCAACGTCAGCAACAACGCCACTAAACAATAGACTTCAATGAGCAAAACAGTGGCTCTGCACGTGCGTTAGAAGTTTGGTAAACGCTAGCACAAATTGGAGAAATTTTGATTGCATTTATTAGTTTGAACACCGTTCCTCCCAATTCAGTTCCTGGAGAGTTCGGATAGTTTGTAGAAGTTGAACGAACTGGAATAATCACGAGAAACTTTGCAAAACGTAAACTAGCAATTCAGTTTAGATGACGTTTTCATGGACGTCTCCGTTGTAGATCTTATACTCCCCACTACTTTTACTTCTCGCGGTAAATCGTGGGCCCTGCCTCGCAATAATTCATTACTCATAAACTTTGAGAGACTTTAAGAACCCATGCACTGTTAGCAAAGGCAAGGGGTCGTAGTCCTCGGTGGAGTGGTCTGGTCTTCGGTATATCATGATTGAGAGGCTAAATGCTCGGATAATTTATATAACCTAAATAGATGAGGCTACCTAAAATAAAAAATCTGTAGGTAAAATTGAAGATGTATGATATGATACCATTCATGTTTTGCCAGCATGATTTCATACAATCTTCCGCCTTGTTTGTTATGTCCATTCTGCAAAAAAAAAAACAAACAAACAAACAGAGAATCTGTACTTTTAATTTGTTTGAACTTCAGCTTTTAATTTTCTATCCTTTTCTGTCTCGAAGTCGTGCCATATATTTGCTCTCTGCTGTCTAAGCATTTTAGTGCTTTAGTTGGGATGGCATTGCAACAGTTATTTCTGTATTTGTACAGCCCTTGTTATTAAATTGTCAACCTCGAATAATATATTTCTAACTTTTCCGTTGGCCCACTGTATTAGGCATAGACAGATCCTGCTCGGCAACTTTTGAGCAACTTCTTCAATTTTAAAAAGAAGCGACTTTTTGAAACATTTAGCTATAAAAAAATTGCGGAAAAACGTTTATTAAAAACATTTAAGAAATCTCGTCAAAACGGTTAAAAATACACGGCCGAAAAAATACACGAGGTTTCGACGTTCTCCGACGTCATTATCAAGTGAAAAAGAGAGTGTGAATATTCTATCAATACAAAAAAAAAGCAATAATTCATCTAAGAAAAAAGGTAAAAAAAATCAGCACTCTGTCTTCTCAGCAGGACAACGCCTTTGAAGACTATATTGAAGCATCTGTAATGATCAGATGCAACGAATGCCAGAGAAAGGCATGAACATTTTCATTGCTACTGCTTGGACTTCTGAGCTTCTTATTTGTTATAATTTTTGCTCGAAAATGAAAGGGAAATTTTCATTGCTACTGCTTGGACTTCTTAAGGAGCCTCAGTCAGCCTATTATCTGTTATAGTTTTATTTCAAAAATAGTAGCAGCTATTATTGTATATAGTATGAGTTTGATACTTCAAACTCCCAATTCAATTGAAAATATTGTTAAGACATCTCTAGGTTAGCCAATGGAAAAGGACTTATTTTTTGACTCACTATGTTGCTAAGCTAAGCCAACAAAATGGCTGCCCAGTGAGTCTCTTTTTAAAGTACGTCACTGCTCAAATTGAACGCGATTTCTTGATGAACCATTCACTTTGGATTGATTCAGTGTAGTGACGGTGTTCCTGTGGAACAGTGCCATCGTTTAGCCGATATAAAGTCAAGCACCAATATCAGAAATGCTTTTGTCGCAAAATCACCGACATTGTTCCAAACGATTGCCTATTGGGCAGAGCAATTATAGCACACACAATGCTGTCGTTGTGTTAAACGGCATGGCTCTACACAGCTATGCAGGGCCACACACGGCTATACGGGCCGTAGAGGACAATAGGGCTCTTTATTATATGGCTAGCTTCGTGAGCGGGCAAGATGAACCAAATCGTGCGCTGTGATTGGCTACCCGAGCGGGCAAGATGGAGCTATCTTGCCCGCTCGGGACCACCCGCCGTGTCCCGCGCGAAAAATTTCCCCGAAAGCCATTTTTCGGTCAAGATGGCTGGATATTAGCCTCGTTCTTTTTTTGCGTTTTAATGGACCTCGACTTCGTCTCGGTCCATCAAAACGCAAAAAAAGAACTTGGCCAATATCCAGCCATCTTGACCTCACGCTTGGTCAATAACGCATATGTACAGGGCGACACAGAGCTAAAACTGACAAATCTAAACAAGGTTACACATATGCCCCGCAGGGCGCTAGTATAGCAGTATATAGAGGCTTAAATCTGTTAAATTTCAAGGAAAGTCCTTCCAGCTTTTATTGGTTTGATTATTTCGCAGTCGATTGTTAATCTTGGGATTTTCAACTCATTATTTGACATTATCCATAACTTAAACTTGTCAATTGACATTTATCGATAATTCACCGCGAGCATTATCGACTTATCGATTACGTTGTCGATGATCGATTTTTATCGACTTGTTAGGGCCGATTTACACGGTACGACTTTGTTGCATGCGACAAGCTTACGACAGGCCTACGGCACGAATTGTTTCGTGTAAATCAAACCTACAACTCGCTTACGACTGTCGTGTACGTCACAAAAAATGTCATAGGATTTTAAAACGTGTTTTAAAACTCTATGACAATCGTAAGCACAGTCTGTTTTCAGTAGCAAGAGTTGTATGCGATTTTTTAGGTGGCGCGAGCAGCGCGCGCAGAAAAATCGCATACGACAGTTGTAAGCAGAAGTCGTACCGTGTAAATCGGCCCTTACGTCCTGATCATAGTTTAGGGGGTGCTTACCATTTGGCGAAAACATTCAGAATTTTCGGTGAAAACCTCAGTAGCGGTATAACAATTTCCCGGGAAATCCATTCGGGAATAATTTCGGGGTTTCCCTTCCTTCCCATTCGGATAGTAAAAAACAAATACCATTTTACGAATCTGTGGACCTTCGCACGCTTTCATGGTTTGAACACAAAATAATTTAGTCGTAAGTGCAATTTCGTCCGGTTGATCGGTGTATCTGGAGGTCACCCCAACCAGAATTTACCAACAAATGGTAAGCACCCACTAATTTTGTGGACAAACGGGACCGAAATTCTTGCTTGATTTTTTTTTTTCACGTGACGTCATCATTAGGATGCTTTCGATTGGGAAATCCAGATTTAGATCTTTAAACCCGGATCTTCGTATTTTCATTCGAACACAGAATCCGAAAATGGATTTCGGGACGGATTTTGTGAATTGAGATCCTTTCGTGGCATGGATTTCAACTAATAAAATCCGCCTCGAAATCCTTTTCGGATTTTGTGTTAATTATACTTTGGCCATTCTGAGCATTTTCTTCTCTCCTACGAACCAGTAAATATTCGCATTGACAATTCTCCTTACAACTTGGTTGTTCATACATAAAAAACAGAATGAATCGATGTTGTCACGTACGTGAGATGCGTCTCAGCAGCCATGTATCATGCAAAATAAAGGAGGTTAGAGATCGAGTACATCCACTGATACACCCCTATCAGTTCAGGGGTCATTCCTCTTAGCTTATTTTTAGCTTCCGCGGAAAAGGATGCCACGCGCGTTGGGTAGTAGCCACTGCTTGCAGCTTCATTCGTCTTCCGACTCATCCGCTTCCCCTTCGTCTCAATCGGTGGAGCTTTGGTCGTTTTCACTTGATTCTTCTCTTTCCGATAGCTCTTTCAAGACAGGATAAGGCAGGGCGAATCCTGCTCTTTAACCACTTTCCACAGACTTTTGTGACTGAGAGAGAGAGAGAGAGAGAGAGAGAGAGAGAGAGAGAGAGTCCTGAATTCTTCTTCCTCAAGAGAAAATATCGTGCCTTCGTCAGCCATTTTTGTCTCCCAAAATGCCTGGTTTATAGCCCCTCCAACGCGTGTATTTCCATCTCTGTACGTGATTGGCTAGTATCTACCGACAGGGGGTGGGTGATCTAAAAATAACCAAAGACGAATTACCTCTGGAGGAGGGTGCGCATTGAAGATGTACTCTCTGATCTCCTTTATTTTCTCTTAATGTAACGAATTGTGAAAAACTCGGAAATTCAAACTGCTCTATTTTCAAAATAAATCACGCTACCGAGCTTAAAACATGCCAGTAGATATGTTTTTAAAACTTCTTATCCCTGATGAGGATTAAAACTCACGAGGTTGTTTAGATACAAAATTTAGTATTGAAGAAGGAAGTGATCTGGGTCAGGAGTAACAGCTTATGTAACAACTGTTTTCTTTCTTTCTTTTTTTTTTTTTTTTTTTTCCTTCGAAATTTCCGGTCGCATGTCATATTAAGTCAGTTAACGATATCACAACTCCTGTAACGTTAGTATCGTTGTCTTGCTTTCAGTATGAGGTTTATACAAGGGAAGTTCAATATTTGCGAAATCTAACTTACACGGAAGTCTGAAACAACTTCCGGTAATACTCCCGCATTGTGGCATTGTGGGTAATGCGCGGACGCCGAGGAAGAGGAGGTACAAAATATTACGAGCTGGTATCCTGCGAACTCTCAGATCCGGATAACAGAGGATGCAGGCTGTAAAGATACGGTACCAACAGTAGTATAAAGTATGAATTCTCCACGGATACCCAAGGGATTACAGACGTTCTTAGATCACGCGGAAAGCCTTCATCCTTCGAACAACCCCAAAAGAGAGAACGGCTTTGCCAAGGAATTTATGGTATGTAAATTGTGTTGTATTTCGGACAAGATTGCTAAACAACGATAAGAAATTTTGTTTACTCCAAGTCTGCCCGGGTTTTCTTTCAAAAGTGCATTGCTTATAAGTACAAGTCAGCTGAGTTTGGACACTTGCTTTTCAAATAAACTTGTGCTGCCATTATTGAGAAACAATGAACCTTCTTTTAGAAGCTTGCACTGAAATCGTGTTTCAGTTTCATTGTGCACAATATAACTTCATAATCACTCAGCACTTATATTTCTAAGATTTGATATCCGATCCTCCGTTGACTTGAATTCAACAACACTAAAGCTTAAGTGAATTAATCATTGCATGTGAATCTCATGCAGCTGCTGTTTACTTGTAAGGTCTATTACTAATTTTGGCTGCAGTTTACTTGTAAGCTGATATTTCATAATATTAAAAGAAAAAAATCCTTTTAAGCTTAAAGAAATTCTCTCGTTTTCAGTTCTTCTGCCAAGTAAGTTCTACTCTTGTGGCAGAAGACAAATTTTGGATTCATGTTATGTACCTATTTAATTTTTAACTTTTCAAACGTAACAAATTTTCTTTTACATTATTTTCCTATGCATGCCATGGATGCATTTGCTTTCAAAACAAGAATTATCGTCTCGTAGACCCCATGTCCCCATAAGCTAGATTGAATATCCTTAGGGCAAAACAGTTATAGACAAAGCATTAAATTCACAAGTCCTGTTAGTTCTGAAACAGCACAGGTGCTAATCAAGTAGTTTTTGCACAAGGTAGATGCAAGATCTCACAGCCGCTGGTTAATCATCACTGTGACTCTATTTGACAGACACAGTTAATACAAAAGGAAATATATATATATATATATATATATATATATATATATATATATATATATATATATCATATGTATATACAAATTAATTATCTGATCTAAGTTCCAGTTGCTTCAGAGATTATTGCTTCGGTAACGTCAACATTACACTCCTGCCTGAGTATTCTTGAACCACTTATGCATAGCACAGCTGATCTTAGTAAGTTGAAGGTCAGAGTTTGGCTCTAAGCCAGCCAATCATGGTGCCATAGCTCATGTATTTCTTCCCAGAGACTTTGTGTGTGAGTTCAGCTAAGAAGCGCTCAGCTTCCCTTCCACTTCCACCATAGGGTGTAAACATCAGGGGGCTGAAGGAGCCATGCTTAACCTTGATGATGCGCTGATTGTAGTGCCTCTTTTTCTCATTCTCGTTGGAAGTGAATGCGGTTTCAAGTCTTTGGCTTAGGTGGCTCCTAGCAAATGGGTTGAAAACCCCTACATCAAAAAAATGCATGTTGCCAAAACCCTCGCGCACTAACATCCAGGCGGGCTTCATCTGATGAGTTGGTACTGCTCCTTAGGATTTCTCCAGTTGGGGTCTGCAGGTGTGGTTCGACCTCAACATCATGACATACATCCTGGAGCAGCGATGCGAACAAATCTCACACTTTGTCATGCCTCCTATGGACAAACCCCCCTTTCATACACGACACTGCATGATCAACATCAAATCTCTTGCCACATAAACATACAGACGGGAGGTACTTTGGTGTCCAACGGTCACAATTGCTTATATTGTGAAAGATGGTACAATGACACCACACTGTGAAGACAATTCATGTCGTATCCCAGGTTACACAGGCTCAAAATTAAAAAAAAAACAACAACAACAACAACAACAACAAAACAAAAGAAATTGCTCGCCTTCTGGCATCCAAGTGACAAAAAAATAGTCACCAGCAGTAAATGTTTAAGTTGTATTTTCTGTAATGTGTGGTATATGAAGTACCCTCTTAAAATTCTACAGTCGCACTGTCAAAAGGAGAAAGTAATGTCAAAAAGACAAAACAGACAGACTTTGTTTATATAAGTTTGCTCTTTTTTTTTCTCAAGATGAAAGTAAGACAAGGTAATAGTTTTGGACTTAAACCTATTTAATTTTAAACTAAATTGTACAAAATTTAGTCACCAAGGTGGCAACTAGAGCAGAACTTTTAGTCGGCAACAACGAAATGTTAGGGCCGCATTGGCACCCATACATGTATCAGTCACAATTTCGAGCCCTGTTATGTGAGTCAGCAGTTCAACAGTGATCAGCTTGTCCAGATGAGACTTGCTCCCACCTCACTGCAACTGTCCGAGATGGAAAGTGCTTTTTAGTCAAATAGCAATGAGACATAAATGTTTCTATTGCAGCATAACTGTGTTATCATTATGGCGATTCAAAGGCAGAATTTCTATTTCGCTAAAAAATTACCTCATGTTCTACTATAGTGGCCTTTAACATCACTCAAGGCCTGCTCTTGTACCACACATATCATTCCCTCCATCTCATTCTTCAGATAACCATTCCGCATCCATCTCCAAGATTCCTCTGCTGCAACTGCTTCTGTTTCCCTGACAAAAACAGCTCGTAGAGGTTTTCTTTGCAGACTCTTACCCTTTCTTCATGCAACCTCTCCTTGTACTACCCCAAGGACTCTGTTGACACATGGCACACTGCCTCCTCACAAGCAGCCTTGAGCATCCATTCCTGACAATCAGTCAAGTACTCAGCAACCTACATTCCTTCTCACAGCATTCTGCAACACTTATCAATCCTCTACCCTCCCCCCCCCCTCTCTTTCCTTGGTAGGTATAGCGTAGCAACATTACTTCTTATGGTGAACCCTCTATTCTTGTTATTGTTATTGGTGTTGTCCTTATCGTCATCATCATCATCATCATCATCATCATCATCATGTTATTCGATTCTCTCCAGTTATTGGGTGTTCTACTGGGTAATGTTGATTGTCTCAGTAACTCCCTGCAGCTTAAAGACAACACTTTCTTCAACAGGTGCATGGGCGGTTCCAGGAATGGCAGTTCCAAGAATGGACATTTATTATTATTGTTATTTATTTTAATGTTTTTAATTATTATTATAGCAATTAAAGGCTTTGTCATCTCAACTCAAGACGGATCCAGAGTACAGCTGTCATCATGGGGAGCTGGAATGTAATCGACCAAAAAACAGATACAAAGATATTGTGCCATGTAAGAAATGTTCATCTATTTCAACCAAAACCAGTTTTGGTTGAAGTTCCCAGTAAAACACTTTTTCAACCATTCTTGATTGAGCCATTGATATAAACTGGGTTAAGTCATTCTCAGACCTCCTCGACCTCTTTTGCCAAGGTTGGTTCTCAAGATTTTCATGGGAGAATAACGCCAAATGCAAAAACTTTGTGCCTGTGATCGGATCACTGACTATTTAAACCAAGTTTGGAGCTGATTGAAAAAGTTGGACAATAGAACATGAAAAAACCCACCCAGGCAAGCCAACCAACCAAAACCGGTTGATTCCAATAGAACAAGACCTTAATGTCATGAATTTTAGGTCTGTTAATTTAATGGAAGCCTCTTATTGGGAGCTGGTGATTTGTGGGTTCAAAAGTGTTCCCTGGATGATTGAACCCACAAATGACCAGCTCCCAACATCAATGGCTTCATATATAGCTCAGTTGGTTAAAGTGTTGCATCGGCATCACCAGGCCACAGGTTCAAACCCCATTGAAGTCCTGAATTTTTTCATGCTTCTCTACACAATTGCTAAAATTGCGTTCATAACTGCGAGGATCATAGCTTCACTTGATTTTACATCTGCAGTTCAATATATGATTCATTTCATATATCATTTCATCTGTTTACTCACCATGGTTGTAATCATGATTATAATGATAGATAAGTTAATCATAAATTTTGTCTCATGATTGTGTGACAATCGTGGATCGCAATGTTTTGACCACTGTACTGCTGGTCTTCATCAGGCGATGAAGACCATATATAAGTGGACAATCAGTTGACTTAACTATTATGCTGAACATTGTCCAATTAATGGAAAGATGTTGTAGATTTGGAGTTGTGAATTTATGTCAATGATCCTAATTTCCCATCAAAACCTTTCTAACATGTACGGGTAATATAATTAGAACCTGTGACTCTTATAGTACAGTACCTGTCTATGTGTCTCAAGAAAACATGAAAAAATTGATTATTTCTGTTTTAGTCGGCATTAAATTTTCTGAAGATGTAAAAAAAAAAAATTGCCAAGCCATGCTATATGCATTAAAAAAATATGTGTATATT
>BLFK01000626.1:12500-19756 GCA_014634185.1 Astreopora myriophthalma | reverse complement strand
AGGCCCAGAAGAAGCATTCTAAATTGCTCTTCTCTATTCCGACAGGAGCAGTATGCACTCGTTTACAAGGCTGTCGTTCATCTTGTCAATGAGGAATTAGAAAGGGAAAAACTTCAATCCCACACGTACGTCAACGTTGCTAGCTTGACTGATCCAATATCGCCTCAAGAAAACTCGAACTATGAGAATTGCGAATTTTTCAAAAGTGCCGTGCGCTGGAAACAGAACGATAAGCAAAATGTCTCAGTTCCAAGAGCACCACTAGCAGACCCAAAGGAAGCAAAGAGAGCTGCAGACAGAGATGGGTCTTGGAAAGACACATCAGCCAATCCAGCTGCTGGAAGAACTAACGAATACGTGAATCTTGAAATTCCAAGCAGAAATGAAGCCAATGGTAAATCTGCTGTGGCCGCAGTTGGGAGTAAACCCGTGGTATCAGTGAAACCTTCCCTTCCACAAAGAGACTCGAATAAAGCAGTTTTAAATTATAGTGCAATGAAAAGCGGAGTCCAGGCACCTTTACCTGGTCGACAGCAAACTTCGCCCACGTTTTCTGATTATAATTCTGGAGAAAGAGTTCGGTCCTCAAAAGAGGTAGTAGCAAATTCAGGTGCAGGAAGAACCAACGACTATGTAAGTCTTGAAATTCCAAACAGAAATGAAGCCAATGGTAAATTTGCTGCTTTCACAACAGGGAATAAACCTACGGTATCAGTGAAACCTTCCCTTCCACAAAGAGACTCAAACAAACCGGTTTTGAATTCTAATGCGATGATAGGTGGAGCTCAAGCTTCTTTGATTGGTCGACAGCAAACGTCTCCAGTAGTGTCGGATTATGAGATACCGTTTAACAAAGCCTCAGACACCACCGTGCCGAAGTTAGGGAACGAGACAGCTACACAAAAGAATTTCAAAAAAGGTTTCACGAGCGATTATGAAGTCTCACCGCTGTCTGCTTCTGCAAGTGATAAGAAAGAGGCTCGGCATGTCCCTGAAGGTAGGTTGCACTTTGTGCGAGCTAAAATTATAATCTCGTTAGAATCTTGAACTTAATGGTCCCGGCTGGACCATTACACAAGGAGGGCTAAAATAACTGAGATTTTCTCTGAACTTGCTAATAGTTATAGAAAGGGTGGTTTCTTCGGATAGGAGTGAAAAAGAATGTGTCCGGTCCGCTCCCCGTCACAATATACTTAACAGAGAGGAGCTCAAGATCGCTATGACAATGTCATCAGAGTTCTCGCGTTGTTGTCATCATTTTGCGATGATTCAAACTCTTCCAGTGCGCCACATGTAAGCGGTGTTAAAGTTTGGAGAGGGAATAAAAAAATTATCTCCATGTGTGCTCGTTGCCACAAACCGCTGATGTTGGACAACCAAGAAATGCACAGTATGTAGAGTGATTGTTTTGCTGACTTAACTTGAATTGCATTTTTTTTTTTTTTTTACTATTCCGGAATGAGAATAGATGGAATGGTCGGTTCACTCGTTTTGGGGGGACTTACTCCGTTTTCGGAATGAACGGGATAGTATTCCATTCATTCTGCTCTCGATAGCAGAATGAACGGAATAAACAGAATACGGTTTACTCGGAATACACAGAATACGTGTTTTTTGTTTTTTTTTTTTAGGGGGGGGGGATTATTTTGGCGCCCAAATTCGTGCACGGGCGCCAAATGCCAGCCTCAGTCGTGTCCAGACTATTCCGAGCGTTAGTTCTTAGGTCACCTCTGCAAGAACCATTCCGTTTTCGGAATACGTACTCGTACTCCAATCTAAAGGTCCCTATTGTTTCAGTTATAGCATTCTCTTTATCGTCGTCGTTGTAGTTGTGGATAAAAGCTTCTTAACTGACAATTTCTGTGGGAGATTAAATAATCTCTAAGGACGTCTGCACAGTAGCTGGCAATGTGAACTGCCCTGGGATGGTGGCATTTGTACCATATTAGTTTCAGTGCTATAGATAACATTACAATACGCTGATATGGAAAGTGCGCTATTAAATTTCACCATTCGTTGATTCACTCACTCACTCACTCACTCAATCAATCAATCACTCGTGCATGCATGAATGCATTATTCATTAACTCTAGTACTCATTCATTCGTTTTTTCGTTCGTTTTTTCGTTCGTTGGTTCGCTCGTCCGTTGATTCTTTCATTCACACTCACATTATCATCGCATCTTAAAATGAGTGCTTGTGTACACAGTAATTGAGGTATTAAGCCGGACTTGCTTACTCACTGGGTCGCTTTTTAGAGCTATTAAAGTTGCTGTTGCTGATCTGGCGGTCAGGTCTAATAATTGATAACTTGTTTCATTAGGGCTGTTAATTGATCTGGGAGAGGATGTGCCTCCTTTACCTGGTAAACGACACTCATTAGGGTCGGCTAGATATGAAAATATCGCAGGTAACTCATGTTTAAATGCTTTCACGGGTTCATTTTGGTTCATCAGTGTAATAAGCAACATAAGAATAAATGCACATGCACTCCCCTAATGCTTTGGCGTAAAAGAGGTAAACCATTTATTAATTGTAAGCCTAGCCATCATCTGAGGTTCATTTTATTCTGGCGTTTATTTGGACAAGCCCTTTTAACCCTGGCCAAACGGAGTCGCAAGTATCGCAGGTTTGGGGGTGTCAACTTGCGTGCATACCAAAGGTACCCGCAAATTCACCGCGCCGTCACTCAAACTGATAGAAAACTTGCGCCTACTTGCGTGGAATTTTTAGCTCGATCAAATTGAACGCAAGTCATCACAAGTTCATGCAAGGTGTTGCTAAACGGAGTCGCAAGTCGTGGCAAGTTTGAAACTTGCGATGACCTGTGACTCCGTTTGGCCAGCGCTTTATGTCGTCCGTCAGTTGCAGTACTATGACAGTTAAGTTCCTTTAAGTAATATTTCACTTAGATGCGATCCACTTTTCGATGTATTCTGATTTTGAAATTTTTGGAATAAGGAAATAAAATGCGTTGGGAAAACAAAAATCCGGAGACTACTTTGGTTTCCTTCTGCGATTGGCCGGAAAATCCCGCGCCCTCTTATCAACCAATCAGATTCAAACTCAAACCACTTGCATATCACAAGCACTCTGTCTCGTTTTCCGGCGCTTAGCGCCGGCTGCAAGTTTTTGCTTCGGTTCAAGTTCTGATTGGTTTGTTTGTTTGTTTGTCGGCGTCTGTTGCGATTTACCAAATTACTTTGGAGGCGGCGTGTCTGCACGCGGATGTTCCGGGTTCAAATCCCGCTCTGAGCACCAAATGGGTTTGTCTTCGGTGGTCCCGAATTCAACTTTCGTGATCGGGAATTCAACTTCGGTGATCGGGAATTCAACTTCGGTGATCCCGAATTCAACTCCACCACAGTTCGTAAATAGCCAACTGGTTGCCTCCTTCTGGTTGGATTTCGTAAAGGGAACCTCCACTGCTACAAAAAGATACCTTTAAAAGGCAGGAAGGTGTTGTTCACAATCAAATTTGTTTGAAAATTCTTCAAAGAAACCGTTCGTGCGAGGGGAAAAAACTGAGTTTTAGAATCGCTTGTTTTCAATTTTAAATTTCCCGGGCGCTGCCATCTTGTATAATTGTGACGTGTTACAGTTGCTCTATTGTTAATATACAATAGCTCTTTATGTCAGAACAATATGGCAACCGTGACACGTCACAATTATTTGAGATGGCGGCGCCGCCTATTTCCCTTTCGTAAACGGTCGTTGCCATTTATTACGATCGATACCAATTCTTGGCAACCGAGCCTTTTGTCATAAATTAGACCTGCAGTATTTGAAATTGCAACTAAATCAGCTAAAATTGCTCTCAGATTGAGAAATTAAGCCTAATAAATAATTGAGGTGTTTGGGCTTAGCATGGTTAGTATTAGGTACTGAAAACAGCTATTATTTATCTTTTATATAGAGAGGTTATATAGCCAAAATCTACGGTGCTTGGTCGAGCAACTCGGTAGTGGTGAGTGACGTGCGCTATTGATCTAATAGCCCGGGTTCGATTCTTCAGTAGGTAATTTTTCTTTATTTTCAAAAAGCAAACTTATAACAGTGAGAATTTTTCTAAGTGTCGTTGAAATGGCAACGACCGTTTACGAAACGGACAACTGCGGCGGCGCCCGGGAAATTTAAAAGCGAAAACAAGCGATTCTAACACCCACTTTTTTGCCCGGAAGAACGGTTTCTTTGAACAAATTCCAAACAAGTTTGATTGTAAACAACATTTCCTGCCTTTTAAAGTTATCTTTTTGTAGCAGTGGAGGTTCTCTTTAACGTTGTTCTGTTTGTTTGAATTGTTACTTTCTATTCACTGCCCTACATATGATGTCGTATAAATCAAGGTTCTTTACAAATTTGTTTTGTTTTCTTTTACTTAGTTGGAAATAGCTCTTTGTTGTTTACATTACTTTCATTCGTAGTTGAAGCAACTGCACCACCTGGGATTAGCTCAAAGAGGGCTTCTAGTTCTCCGAATGTTCTAGACGATATGTCCCTGTTAAGCAAGAGTGATCTCCAGCTTCAAAATGCCGTCAATGTACCCAATGACAACAAAGCCTTCCGTACGCTCCCAAACAGGCTGAAGCTATCCCTGGGTCCTAAACGCTGCCCGATAACGATGGACGCATTTGAGGACTCTCGTGCAGACACAGGAAGGAATGAGGAAGCTGGAGCATACAGCTTCGTTGGAGCCGTTAGTCCCCCATTACCGACTGATGTGGAAAATCCTGCATTTATAGCACAGTTTAATCAGAGCGGGGCAGCTCAGAAAACGAACCCATCGGACAAAACTACCCCAAAACAAGTCGACAAACGCAATCCGTGTTCACCGGTCGGAGCATACTATTTGCTTGGGATTCCTGAAAACGCCAGCCCAATACCAGTTTCGGTGGGATCGGCGCCTAACCTTGACCTTAGTAAACAAAATGCGGCTAACCCCGTTCAAGTCGAGAAGAAACCTGGTGGTACTGTGGAAGCGAAAGAAAAACCTGTTGTGGAGCCTTCATATGAAATAGTTGGTCAATCATGGCAACAGCCAGAGAGCAAGGTATCGTCGCCTACACGTCCAACTCTACAAACAGGGAAAGCTCAAAGCACTAGTGTTTCCACTGGTACGCCTAGTATTCCTTCGGCGGCCAAAAGAAACGCCATTGGGGAGCCTTCATATACATTAGTCGGACAGCCGTTGCAACCGCCCGCAAAGTTGTCTCCGCCCATCCCTGATGCCCTCCCCAAAGATCAGAGTGAAGGAGATGCAGCCCATATTGTGAAAGGTAGTAGGACCAGTTCAGCTTATGCCCTGGTTAAGTTCATACTGGTTTGACGTGAACTTTGATTCTTAATCATTCACTAATCATTAAAGACATTATTCACCGATCAACAAAGAATTTTGCCCTTCTGTTTTGACTTTCCCTAGTTTGCTTTCAGCCTAAAACGTGGCCGAGTGGTTAGGGCGCTGGGTTTACATGCGGATACTCCGGACTTGCATGCGATTTCTTGCACTGACCACCAACATGATTTGTCTTCGGTGTTTCCGAATTCAAATCTACCACGCTATGTAAATATCGAACTGCGGGCCTCCTTCCTGTTGGGGTTTGTAAGCATGTTATGTTAGATTTGAAATATTTCTTGCACATCGCTTAAGTGGAGTGGCTGTGAACTAGCTTGATGGCCAAGTGTACTTCAACCATAAAGAAAGAAATTACAAACATCAGTTCCACCAACTCGGCCCGGGAGTGAAATGTTTAGAAACACTAGTGGGACGAAAATATTGTTCAAAAGGCGAAGGGCGCCTTATACGTTACGATTTGTCGGTTTGAAATCATCAGGAAAACTGAAAAACGTACGTGTATCTTAACAGTCCGGCGATTTTCAGTTCTGTCACAAAAAATTAAAGCCATGTCAGCTATTAGTTGAAAAATAAGCTAGAATCGAAGTTCACAATAAGCTAGGAAAAGCTTGATCAGGATTCGAATAACCAGCCCCAGAGCGGTACACGATAAGTTCAACTGTTCTTTTTGTAGATATTTATGCTGTAGTTGCAAAGCCTCCCAACAGTCCCAACTTGAAACAAAAAGCTGCAGGCTCTGCTGCAAATCTTAGGAATCAATCTTCGTCAAGCAGCCTGAAGGTTAGTATTGTGGCACTTGACTGAACCAGATAGAGGCACTATTGACGCTAGAGAGCAACGGGAAGACTTCTTCAAATCAGTGGAGATCCAGGAATAAACATGCAGTTTGTTTACTAACTTTTTACTAACGGAGCGCCAGGGCCGTACTGAAAATTACTGGCCCAGAGTTGAGACAATATGATCGAGGGCCAATATTCCCTTGCTCGGTTAGCAAGTATGATATCGCAATCGGGTCATTCTTGTTTGCGTGTTTTCTGTTAAAACGCACTTCCGATCACTTTGCGTTCAAACTGAGGGCTTTCGCTGTAACGTGCTTTTGATGACGTCAGCATCTCAGAAAGAACAAGCTACCACGGGTTTGAGAAGAATGGAGTATTTACACGTTTTCTTTTCGGAGTTTTGGTTGTCAATTTTGATTTTGCCAGCCTCCGAAACTACAAAGACTGTAACCGTTTCCATGGAAATGGTTGGTATGGTAAATCATCAAGAAGGAACCAATCTGAAAGCCCGCATGACATCAAGACTATAAGTTCTTACTAAATGGCAAGGTATTTTTTTTGGTAAATTCGAGCATTCTGATTGGTTCTTTTGTGGTCGAGATTTTGCCATATGGACCGTTTCCAAGGAAGCGTTCATAATCTGTGAATGCAAAGTGACCGTAAGTGCGTTTAAAGAGAAAACAAACAAGCATAACCCGATTGCCATGTAATAAACTACTTACTAACCGAGCTTGCTCGAGCCTTACTGGACTGAGAATATTGGCCCTCGTTCTTTTATGTACGTGCGCTGGGTTCGTACTGTCACGACCTCGTGCCATTCCCCAGTACGGTCCTCGCTCTTGGTTAGTAAGAGGTTATTACTTACCGAGCGCGAGGGCCTCACTGGAAGGATATCGGCCACAGACAGTGAGAGTACAGACCCCAGTGCAGTGGAATCCTACAGAAAAGACTGAGGGCCGATATTCTTCCATTTCAGGATTTCCGGATCTCGGGCTAGGTGAATAAGAGAAAGCCTACAATGTGTGCATGTTGTGGTCTATAAAATATTTGTTTCGCTTCTTTTTTTTTTCTTTCTGTTTTTTTTTTCCTTTGATTTTAATGTTAATTTTTTTAATGTATTATTG
>BLFK01000626.1:0-7500 GCA_014634185.1 Astreopora myriophthalma | reverse complement strand
GGCCATTTATTGTGCGGCCAGTCAACTTCAGTGGAATTAGGCAAATTGGTCCTTACATAACTGAAAGACAAACTCATATTCAACTTACATGTGACGCCGAGTCTGGGAATGAGATCCAAGGGCCCGTTGTGATATATGAAATGAGTCATATTGAACTGCGAATATGAAATCAATTGAAGCTATGATCCTCGCAGTTATGAAAGCGAAACCCCTTGAAGTCCTGAATTTTTATCAGACTTCTCTACGCAATTGCTAAAATTGCGTTTATAACTGCAAGGATCATAACTTCACCTGATTTCGTATCCACAGTTCAATATATGATTCATTTCATATATCATTTCATCCGGTGATTGTTTACGTTGTTTATCACGTGGTTATTCTTACAGGCGAGGAACATTACGAAAGCGTTGAACAGTCCACAAAGGCCACTTTGGGCCGCTTGAGGAAGATGATAAAAAGCAATTCGAAGGTTGAAAAGTAGTCTAATTGTTTTAGTAGAAATCCACTCACATACTTCTTTCGAATTCATTCCAGATTTATTTTAAGATTTGAAGAAGGCGCCATTGTTGTGTTTTTGTTCACTAAACCCAGCTTTTTCGCTGGTCAGTATCTGTCACTCAGTACATAGCGAGTACCAATCACATTACAGGATTCTGGTTAATATGCGAGTAGATTTCTACTGAAACAACAATAGGAGTTGTCTTTTTTTATAGCGAGTTATCACATCATGTTTTGGGAGACGAACGGCAACCGGACGCGTGACGTTTTCCCTTAGAACGTACCTCAGTGCTTCTACTTCTGTGTTGTTAAATCTGTGTTCTCTTACACATGATATAGGCTTCAATTTGGGCTACAATGTTGACCGTGAATCAGTTTATGTCTACGTCAGTTTACCGTTTGTTGTTCATCGCTGAAGAACGGTTACACTTTTAGTGAGCTATAGCTCAAATTTCTGGCATTTGTCGCTTGTTGTCGATCACATTCATCCCCTAACAGATTGATTTGGGCGAATCCTTACTGAAGCTATTCTTGCGCAAGTTGTATTTCACGACATCCAATCTTCTCTTTCAGAGTTCTTCCCCAAAGCGTGGATCTGAAGGTGCGCATGTTATTCCAAGAAGCAATAGTGCTGGCAGTAGCGGTGGAGGTAAGCGACCGATTACATGGCGAATTTCAGCCCGCGCTGTAATTCCAGCCTGGCTTTCTGAACAAATGCCTCATTTAAAAATAGCGATCACCTAAACAATGTTTCGGCCCAGGGTGGGAATTCTAGACCGGTTTGATGTAAAGG
This sequence comes from Astreopora myriophthalma, assembly GCA_014634185.1. Classification (NCBI taxonomy): domain Eukaryota; kingdom Metazoa; phylum Cnidaria; class Anthozoa; order Scleractinia; family Acroporidae; genus Astreopora; species Astreopora myriophthalma. Next base: position 6,209 of record BLFK01000626.1, on the reverse strand, counting down.
AGCTGGAATTTTCAGCCCGGGCAAAAGACCGAAAACAGAAACATGTAACTGTTTTTTTTTTTGTTTGTTTGTTTGTTTGTTTTTTTTTTGTTTTTTGTTTTTTGTTTTTTTTTTCCAGCCCGGGCTGGGGAAAAAAGTTGGATTATGCAATTTGAGCGCGACTGGACTAAATGGAGGTCATTGGCGGGCTTTCTCCTCAAAGACGGAGCTGAATATGGATATCCAATCAGTGCATAGAAATCCCCCTTAAATTACACATTTAGAAAATGCATTGGAAGCAATAACACTCAGATATAGTAAACGTACCGATACTCCTTCCGGTGACAGGCTAAAGGGCTGTTTCCAAATAGGGAGGAGGGTCTTAGCTGACTAGGAAGATCCGAGGGGGCGGAGCAATTTTTCGGTTGGGGTTAGTCGTTAAGCCGCTGGCAAAATGAAGGAGTTGAACGCGTGACCACCATGTTTGCTTTTTGTGCGTTGTGCCCCGGGGTGTTCCCAGCGAAGGTGGTTTATATGGTGCTGGGACCTTCCTCTCTCTGAGCTAGGAAGATCCTGTTTCTAGAAAGATCCTGGCGCGATGGTCAAGTCCATTATTTACATGTAAACTGAATACAGAAAACATATGCCCTAGCATGATGATGATGATTATGATATTAATAGTATTGATAATGATATTAATAGTAATGGTAGAATAATAACAATAACATTGATAATAATACAGAAATTATCAAAAACAAAAATATATTATGATTATACATATGAACAGAAATTGTCAAAAACAAAATCTATTATGATTATACGTATGATTTTAAACGACTCCTAAGCGGCCCTCACTTTAGCCCAGTTCATTGTTTGCATCTGGATTCCGGTTTGAAGCAGAACGACTGCCTCTTATTGCCATAACAGATGATCGTATCAAGGCAAAAGATAAGGTGCATCGCATCCACGCAAGAGTTATACCATATCCTGATTCTCGCTTCTGTGCAAGTAGCTCGGCTAAGCGTTTGTATACAACAGTTGTCTCTTTCCCCATTCCGCCCGTTGTTGAAAACACAAGTGGAGTGAATGCAGCATATTCAACTTCCCTTATCCTGTCACCATACTCCGTCTTCTTCGCCATTTCGTGTTGTCTTTAGAGTGCCGGGATATTGATACTTCCGTAGCTCGATGCGTTGGGGTGAAAAACCCTAACATCAAAAAATGCATATTGGTAATAATGATGATGATAATAATAGTGGACTTTATTTTGAGGGAGTGACACTTGGCGGCCCTCAACTATACTCCTAGTGCGAGGATCTTCCCGGCACCCTCCGTGTAGACAACGCCATAATTTTTTTCTATGCAAGCTCTTTGTTGTTTTGTTTTGTTTTTTATTTGTTCCCAGTTCTTTGCTCGTTCGAACATTGGGTTGACATTCACTGCTCACCCGAGTCCGTTGTATGCCTTGAGGCGTTTTCCGTGGAGTGTAACAGCGACCTTTAGATTGGAGTATGAGAACGACTACGAGACCCGAGTTTTCCGTACTGAGCTCGTGCGTTAGGTTTGGAGGTCGATTTTTCATGTGCGCGTGCTCTGAACGGAAAACTCGTACTCGTAGTGGCTCTCGTACTCCAATTTAAAGATTAAAGATCCCTTTTAATATAAAACCCACCGGCTACAAACTTAACGAAAACCTTAGTGTGCAAAATAAAAACTTAAGTACACTGATTGTTTTGTGTGATTTATTCTCAGTGCCACGACAGTTTGAAGACATCGGTAAGTTGTTTGGCCCTCTTATTCTTTGTTTGCTGGGATATTTGTATAGCTAATCGCTTGATTTCGAGTGCAATTTTGAATAAATATGTTAGGGACGTTAAGCAAAGGCGTTTTGGGGCGACGTACGTCAACCAGAAGTGAATCGTTTTCTCTTTCTAACTGCCTTGACGCCACCACATCTCTACTAATCGGCGTCTTTACCCTTACAAGGACGCTTAGCTAGAAAATTTGGACGTGACCACTGCCCAAGAATAGGAAACGTACACTTCCGGTTAAGGTAGGTCGTTCAAAAAGGCCTTTGCTTAAGCTCCCTAATAGCCACTTACTAACCGAGAGCGAGGCCAGGGCCGTACTGGGGATTATTGGCTCGAAGTCGTGACAGTGCGCACGGTCCGTACATAAACTACCGAGCGCCAATATTACCCAGTCCGGCAATCATTTCATGCTTGTTTGTTTTTTGTTAAAACGCACTTCCAGTCACGTTGCATTTAAAGGGCTTCCCCTGTAGCCTGTTTCGTGTTTTTGATGACGGGCATCTCAGAAAGAACAAGCTACCACGAGTTTGCGAAGAATGAAGTATTTACACGTTTTGTTTTCGCAGTTTTAGTGGCAAATTTTTAATTCAGTTGCCGTCCTTCGAAAAAAAAAATACTCTGATCTTTCCCATGGAGACGGTCCGTGTGACAAAATCCCGACTACAAAAGAACCAATCAGAATGCTCGGATTTATCTCAAGACTACCTTTCCATATAATTAGCACGAATAAAATTTTTCAAAGACTTACAAAATTGCACGAGCTCGTGGGGCGTGTGCAATTTAGGGTCTTTGAAAAAAAAATACGATTTATTTGTGCTCTGTTTGGGGATAAATTGTCATGCTCGCAGCCAATAAAAATGGAGACAATTTTGTATGTATATTATCAGCTTTTAAATGATCGAATGATCGTAGCGATCCATGCAACTTGTAAGCAGTATCACAGTAACCTAAACGAATTCCGACTAATGACTTTTCTCACACTTTGGTAGTCACGCACTTGCTGAAAGCGCTTTAATGTGTACGGCAATGTGGGTTGACCTCACGATGCACTGAAAAGTAAATACAATTAGGCATACATAAGAATGGAGAAAAACTACAAGAGCTGCACTCAAAAGTACAGTTTGAAAAACACAACACTAACAAGATCTGTTCATTCCGGTGTGGCAACAAATAATCGAAATAAACATGACATTGTTATACCACAATTTGACACAAACAAAAATAAGGAACAGCTTATGTTTGGAACTTTGCTGTGATGATGATCCGTGCAACGTTAAAAACAGTTCACATCTGAAGATCACAAGAATATCACTGAAGAATATCTAGCAATTATACCACGAGCGTGCAAGGGACAGGAGATCGTAGACAGCCAGCAAAGCGATTCACACTGCTTAAAGAAATGTGCAATGCGCGCACAGTGACCATATTTTTAGAGCATGGTATAATGGTTCATGTACCGTAACGGCTAAGCCCATCAAAAAATTGCATAATGAAATCTACTTTCACTATTCACCTCTTACGGGATACAGTGCGAACTCGCAATGGATCAGACCCCAGTTTGCCGTATGGCTTATTCGGTAGAGCGGTGTGAAGCGCAATCGCACGGTCATGATGATCCGTTCAAGCCTGGATTTTGTGCAAGATTCTTTGCAACTGCTTGAGTTGTGCACCTCGCTGCGATGATCAACGTAACGTTGAAGACATTTCATATCCGCAGTTTGGTCTGCATCAATGATTAACTAAATGTTTATGAGATTTTCAATCTCGGATGTTGTGTTTCTAGTGTTGTGATTGGTTCATTCGATCTCGGTTGTCAGCTGACATACCGTATGACCTTATATGGAAACTGATTGCGCCAAGTAATGCCAAGCTGAAAAATTTGTGCGGGAAGCGAAACTTGGGCCCTGGGCAAATAGTTAAATATATGTTAAATATTTGTATACGGTTTACGCAGCGTGAAAAACAAAACAACAACAAAAAAACCTATCCAAGTCCTTACTTAATTATTTCCCGGAGCCTCGAAGACGTGTGTTGTTTGAAGTAGAATTTTAAGTTATCGAAAACACTTCCGAATTCGTGGCTGCGTGGACTCTTAAGACACGCCCGTGCGATATCTCCAACTGAGCTACCATGCCCATTGAGCCAAGTGGAAGCGGATCATTGGTGAGTTCTTGTAAAAACTGTGTGGCTACGCCGGGGGGTGGGGCGTGGTGTCACCTGGGTTGTTGTCCTCTTTACAAAGAGATTGAAAAGGTTACTTACGTCGTATTCGCTGTGACGAATGGCTGGCGCTTGGAATGTCTGGTTTGAATTTCTTTACGGTGGCTGATTTACTTTATCAACCTTCGATCTTGGACAAGATACAAGATTGTTGAGAAACATCGCCCGTGTAACCACTTTGGTGTGGTCACGAACAAACTACGAAATAACACCCCCCGCCCCCGCACCAATGTTGATTGGGGGGCTCTGAAACGCCTTTCCATGCACAGCTATAACAACGGCTTCTTACGATTGGTTCCGAAAACAGCGGAACCGAGTGAACATACAACCGAAAGAAAATCGAACCTAACACTAAAGTAGACACAGTAATGCTGCGTTCCATAAGGATCATTAGAAATAAGAGGGTGTGGAGATTTGCGTGGTATTTAGCAGCGTTACAAACTTTCCAAACCAACCTTGGATGGGAGTAGGAAGCGGAATGGGGGGCTATGAAACGACTTTGTTGGCTTTTAGAGCGGTTTTCAACTGAGTGTCGTAAAACCAATACCAAAGTAATTACTCCGACCAATCACAGCAGCTACAAACAGCGCAATGAGCCAATCAAAATTTCCTTTCCTGTCTGCTGTGTGTGCCATGTATGTGTGTTATGTACGACTTCGCTCCAGGTTTGTAGTCAATGTGAAATTTTCCGAAACTGAGTATACTGTGCAAGGTCTTAGCACGTTTTAGAAAATAGGAAAGTTTCTCGTTGTTTGATTGTCTCGCACTGTATCGTAATGTGTTGTACTGTATTCTATTGTATTGTTTTTCAGGGCTTTTTTAATGGATTCCTTGTCATTTCATTTGATTTGTTATGTTTATTTTTTATAGGTTATAAGAAGCGCGTGGGTCACCCCAACGGACCACGCGCGTGTCCACGCAACTGGCCCCAATTGAATTTATGACGTAATAAAACGTTTTGCTCATTTTTGGTTTGATGTCAACGATTTGCTTTCTAGCAAAGAGATTTTTCGTAAAATTGTTCCCTCAAAGGGAAATAGGAGAGGTGTAAAACACCAGTAATATATAGCTTTTATATGCTGGAATGATCTGTAAACTTGTGCTGAACCCTAATTCCCTTTCAAGAAGGAAAATTGAAGGAGGAAGTTTAGGGATTGTAGCAAGTGCGTGAGGTAGTTCGAGATGTGCTAATCACGAAGTCTTTTCAAGAGTGGGGTGGGCTGGGATACAGAGGGTAAAGCTGGAGGGATCACATTAGAAATGTTTTCGTTTGGAGAACAGTTGTGTGAATTCACCTGCTATGTCGTTGCTTTACTGTGATTTGCATAATTTTGCAGGATCTCTGCTTCAAGCGCGAACCGCGTTTTGACTTCCAACGAAGGACTGCAACGGTAACGGTAACAGTCCCTCATCTCTTTCATTGGGTAAATTGTCTCTGCTATCCAAGAATGGCTGGCATGAACGGCGTTCAAGTTCTAACTAAACGGTGGGCAAAAGAAATGTAGCAAAATTTATCATGCACGTGCAGGGCGATTGTTTTTGCTCATTCCAAGTTAGTGCCCTTTTGGGGCGTGGCAGTTGCTGCTGCCGCCCTAGTTGCCAACCCGAATCCTTACCTCCGGAGATTTGTTGGATGTCTTACTCGCAAAAACGGTGGAGTTTAGTCTTTTAGGTAGGGTAGGTTTACATTCAAGAAAGCACTTCTTCATTAAACAGCTGAACCAAACTGGCTCGGCATCATTGCGGTGGTTTTGATTCGACGTCTTGACGTCGGAAATTTGAATAACGAAAGCCAAAACGTGGCATGGCTGCTCGTGCTTGAAGGTAAGATTCTGCAGAATTATGGAAATCACAGCAAGGTTTATTCCCTGCCAGCAGAGGCCTCTTTCCTTTTGTGTTGGCTGGGCTGATGAGAACAAAAAAAAGAGGCATCTGCCAGCAGGGGTCCAGGATTACTTTTGAGACTTTGAAATTAACTTGGGTAAGATGTTGTTTTAGTTTTCAGTCATAAAGGTGTTTTAATTTCGTAACGGTGAGCGAGATCGCTACGTCATTGAAGGTGCATCGAAAGTGCTTGTCTTTGCCAAAACTGCTGCGAAAGGGTGACATGGTTTGGGATTATCTAGCGGGAAGACACAGCTTTAAAACTCCATATGAACTAGATCGCGGATAATTGTATTATTTATGATTATTCAACTC
>BLFK01000623.1:2104172-2121672 GCA_014634185.1 Astreopora myriophthalma | reverse complement strand
TTACATCTGCTTCGGTGAAGAAAGCCTCAGGTGGAGGTTAGCTATATAAAAGTCTTTCTAGATTGCCGTGTTTTTCTTTTACACCAACATTTCAACATTTACCAATTTGCTACACCATTTGGTTTACAGAAAAACTCACAATGTAAATTGCTGCCAAGGATCACATGTCGTTGAAATGATGTTCCAAGATATTCTGTTTTATCTTTATCGGAAAGAAGAGCGAAAACAGTTATTCTCTGCACGTGTGATGCAGTCAGGGTTACCACAGGCAACGCAAACGTAATGTGTGAAGAACAGAGTCCTAGAATTACCGTGGCCGTAGAAATATCTAATATATTTACGTATTTCGCACAAATAAAGGCGAAACTTCAATATTAAGTCTATTCGTTTGTCTGGCTATAAATACCCTTACTTCATAGACGCCTTATATCTTGTGGCCGGTTCTAACGCCATTTCGTCGATTTTCGTCGATATAAGCAGCAGAATGATCCCTGATAGAAATGTCACAGTCATTTATTTAATGGGTTAATCAATATTCATTGGATTACTCTAAGAAGGTGGCATATTTACCCACGTGCATCGTCCCAGGTGCTGTTCCTTGGGGCACCCCTGACTTCACTGGTGGGTGACCCCTTATGGATAAAACTATAAATTTGTTTGGAGAGTCATTGGAGTTTCGTGAAGTTTCGCGTTTTCAAATATCCTCTAATTTCTGTTTTCGTCGGTGCCTTTCCCAGATCAGCTTGAGATCCTCCGAAAGTTCTGGTTTGAGAAAAACCAGTTCTATGTCATTATCCTGAACTCCGTTTTGGAAAAAGGTACACGATATAACATCACCATGGAATTCAGGGCAAGGCTTACGGACGATCTAGCCGGATTGTACAAAAGCAGCTACAAAAGGAAAGATGGCAGTGACGTGTAAGTATCTTAACTGCAAAAGACGTTATCGCGGCTTAAGCATGCACAGGCAGCCTAGACGTAATGTTTGTTTTCGATTAGCTGTTAAATTTAACACTTATATTTACGCGAGGTTAGGGTTAGGGTTAGGTAAACCTTAAGAAGTCCTCAATTTGCAAAACACTGGCTGGCTGCCTGCCTTTAACGGAATGTTCCCTTGGTTGTCCTGGCCGGTTTAGATGGCGTTTTCCCGCTTTATATCTTCGCTGGTAGCATTCTGTACAAACGAAGTAAAGGCTGGATAGAGCGTCAACGGACCATCTTCACGCGAGGCACAGTAATTTGCCGAATGATCGACGAATCCGCTCCAATTTGCGATCAGTTGGACCGTGGATAGTTTAGTTCTGTGCGTTGCTCGCTGGCCCCCCAAAACCATCGCAACTGCACGAGAATCGCTCACTTATCGGCACATGTCAAACACCGAGTAACGACCACATGTACCACGGATAGATCCCGTAGTCCATGTGGTCGTTAGTCGGTGTTTGACAGTTTTAACGAGGTTTCAACGGCTAACCGAAAGCATAATCACGTCTGGGCTGCCTGGGCTTTAAGCCGCTATCTTAACGGGTAGGCAAAGCGTAAGGAATGTACCGTGTTTGTATGGGGATCCGATGTCAACAACAACAAAAATTCTTAAAAACGTAGCTCAGGAAAAGTTGTGAATTGCGAACTGAAGGTACAGGGCAAAGGATTATACTGACCAATTTTTGGAGACTGAACATTGCTTGAAGTTGCCCGGTAGCGTTTTCAATTTTTCCAAGTGTTTGTGTGGAATTCTTTTCCACATTTTTCCTGCGGAGTAATCGATTTTATAGTAATGAGTAATTAGGCTCCCGGCTATCTTGTTAAACAGTATTTTTTATTATGTTAACCCAAGCTTTTACGGTGTTAACATAACTAGAACAAGTAGGTAATTAAGTGATCTTCTTTAAGGTTGTTAAGAACTGAAAGCGATGAAACGGGCTTTAACGCAACTTTCGACTCGACCAGGTTCAAATACATCGATTTACAACTGGATGTACAACCCGAGAATGCTACGGCTTACAATCTTCGAGCAAAAGCGGGGAAAACAAGTCACGTGACACTAGAAAATCTACATACCGTACTAGGGTAGGGTAAAATGTTCATTGGTCCAGTCTCACAGGTTTCTTAATGACTCTAACTAATCGTGTACAACGGACTGTAACAAAGGTTATTCCTTCTTCTTGATAGCTGGATGCTTTGCAGCGAGCAAAACATTTCTGGGGCTTTTTCTAGTCGGATTTGTCTCAACATTTCAATATTGTCCTTTTCTCCGAAGCCCCGTGTTCCTTTCCTACTGCATAGCGCATTTGTTAACGGAGCTGATAACCAAGCTGGAAACCGAGAGAAGGCTAAGGAGAGTACTGGGCAAAAATGGCGGAGGGTTTGATCGGTTTTCAGATTACACAATTTTTTTTACTGATTGCCTGAGGTGAGGGTGACTTTAAAACTGACCTTCGGTCCGTGGACCCCTACACCGGATCGGGTCCGGCCATGGGCAACCTCTACGACTACCCCGACAATTCTATTAGGATAATGTCCATGTAGCGTGTTAAGTTATACATATCGATTAATCGATACATGACTTCTTTAAGGCCCTGTTTACAAGCAGGTAGGGTAACCCTACTGCTAGGGTTACCCTACCTCTGCCAGGGTTACCCTAGCAAGAGGGTCAAAGATAGCCCGTGTTTATAAGCAAAATTTCACAGGTAGGGTTAACCTCCGCCCTTGTAAACAGGGCCTTAATATCAGGTTGCGTGACGCCATAAGTCGTGGGTATTATGTTACAAAGGCTGAAGAGATGCTTTATCATTGTGGATGCCAAAAAACAAGCGTTGGAAGAAACTCGTTGTGTATTCAAAAGTTAACTTGCTGTTCGTACGTGCCTGCGACTGTGCCCCTAACCAGGGAGGACAAAAATGGCGGATGTAAGTCCTACCTTTTCTACGGATATCGAGCTTCGCGAACTTTACTGAAAACATGATGTCCCTGCATAATACACTTGAAAACGACTAATGACAGCGCGCGATGTGACTGTGAATAAATAATAACTAATTAGCCCATTTCGGAATTGCTGTTTGCCTCAGTTTCAAAGCGACCTCCTCAACGAACTACCTCGGGTCCTTGGACCACCCGTCCTGAATCCTCCTGCACAACCATTCAAATGGAGATGAGTGGTGTAGTTTCATGAAAATCAAACTCATTATCATTTGAAAGGTCTAGCACCAAGACTCGCTTTGAACCAGAGGCAAACAGCAACTCGAAAATAGCCTATTCATCAACATGTCGCATCTGCGTGGACTCGATGATCAACCATGTACTGGTAAGTCTCCTTCACTCAACGGGACATCCCAAAAATCCGCTAGGAATGAAACTACGCACTGGTAAGAATTTTTGAATAGAATTTTCTGTCCGGTGGAGGTATCCTGGGACCGGGGCTCGGTTTTTTCGGGTTACCCCAGAGATGGTGTGTATTGAGATTCAGGTGAGAACGTTAAAAGAGATAGGTTGTGGGAATTCTGTCGTGATTGTCTTATTTTTGGTTGTATTACATCGTCGATATTTTGTTTGCAGAACTATTGCAACCACTCAGTTTCAACCCACCGATGCACGAAGGACATTTCCATGCTTTGACGAGCCAGAATTGAAAGCGACATTCAACGTAACCCTGGCACATGACCCCAAATATATCTCTATCTCAAACATGCCTATCAAGACCAGCGAGAGAAAGGGCAGTTGGCAGTTAGACCACTTTGCAAAAACTCCAGTAATGTCAACCTATCTACTTGCTTTTGTGGTATGTGACTTTGCCAAAAGGAGTAGTACAACCAAACGTGGAACGAAGGTATGTGTCAGTCTGACTAACACATGAGCATGTCCATATGTTAAGCACATAGTAAATTTATTGATGATTCAATTATTATAAAACAACTAACGTTCTGAGAAATATTGTTGTATTTTAATAGGCCTTATCACGGTTTTAGCCGCCATCTTGACGGGTAGGCAAAACGTAAAGAATTTACAGTGTTTGTATGGGGATCCGATGTCAAATAATATTCGTAAAACGTCAGCTCGGAAAAAATTATGAATTGCGAACTTAAGATACAGGGCAAAGGATTATACTGACCAATTATTAGGGGCTAATCTTCGCTAGACGTTGCACGGTAGCGTTTCCAATTATTCGATATATTTGTCTGTAATTTCTTCCCACAGTTTTCCCGCGGATTGAAAACTCCCGCGAAAACAGTTACAGACAAATATAAGGAAAAATTGGAAACGCTACCGGGCAACGTCTAGCGAAGATTAGTCCCTAAAAATTGGTCAGTATAATCCTTTGCCCAGTGTCTTAAGTTCGCAATTCATAATTTTTTCAGGGCTGACGGTTTACGAATATTATTTGACATCGGATCCCCATACAAACACTGTAAATAGGCCATTTCCGAATTCGCTTCAGCCTCTTCTTCAAAGTGAGTCTAAGTGCGAAGTCTTTCTTATGAAAATGAGTTGTTATTCATATGCAAAGTAAAACTGATTACCATCACAAAACTTTCGCACTTAGACTCGCTTTGAAAAAGAGGTTAACGTGAATTCGGAAATGGCCTATTCTCTACGCTTTGCCTACCCGTCAAGATGGCGGCTAAAACCGTGATAAGGCCTATTCAGTTTTTCTGACATTGTTGTAAATTGGGTGAAAAATGAGCCAGGAAGTAGCCTTTTGACGAACTCTTATTTAAAAATAATTTGACACATTTGAAAAAATATGGGTTTTACTATTGGTAAAGGACACAATTTGCATGACGAAAAATGCCATCCCAATTACTGGCAACTCTGCATTGTTCTACTGGATATGGAATGCTGCACTTCATCCAAGGTCTATTCATTCAGAGAACAATGTGCGTTACATAAGCGGCCGTCAATCTGCAAAATTCACAAGACGATCCAGAATTAAGCGTCGCAGATGCCCGTGCGTATACTACCATAAAACCGTGAGGAGGCGGTCTAGTGTTCAAGCTTAACCCGGGGCCTGCACCAGATGGACATCAATTAAATGGGTATCGGCATAACGATAGACAACATCCTCTGGTGCGGATAACTTCACGCCATCCTGAATAATCACCCAAGCCTGAAAATAACACCAGGAATCTACTGAACCTCATCGATATAAATACTAGCATTTATGATCAAAGCAGATAATTACAATTGAAGCACAGGCCGCTAAAAGCATGTACTTGGAATTGTCGGTCAATCCGGAACAAGAAGCTGTTTTTCAGGACTATTTATGTGACAATAAAATCGATCCATGCGCCCTCACTGAAACATGGTCGTCTAAGGACGATAACGCTGTAGGGGAGGAGAGATGACGCAGTGGTGATAGCACTCGCACCAATGTGGCCCGGGTTCGATTCCCGGACCCAACGCCATAAGTGGGTTGAGTTTGTGTTGGTTCTCTTCTCTGCTTCGAGAGTTTTTCTCCGGGTTCTCCGGTTTTCCTCCCTCACCAAAAACCAACATACAGCTGATTCCAGCCGGCTGTAAGCTGTGCTCCAAGGTCACACATGGACCGTATAGCGGCTGCCGGAGGCGCCATTGTAAACTTTCGGTTCGACCTTGTTCAGCTGCGTCGTTGCTGTACTTGCGACGGCGATTAGCCGCGAGAATTATTATTATGATGCGAGAATTATTGTAAGGGTTGAGTGCACACCTGATAGATACAAGTTTCATGATTGGCCACGTCCTGACAGAGATGGCCGTTGTGTTGCTCTGGTAATACGCACGGGTTTAACTACTAATAAAGTCGCTTCAGGGGCCAGAAACTCATTTGAATTTGGAGAGTACATTGTTAGATCAGACAACACAAGATTGAGAGTCGTAATTCTCTATCGACCACCCTATTCCGAGGAAAACCCCGTTGCGGTGTCAACTTTTCTACGTGAGGTTACTGAATACCTGGAGACTATTGTGATGTCTAACGAACCCCTTTTGATAACTGGTGATTTTAAAATTCACATTGACGTCCCAGACGATGCGAATGCCATATAGTTTCTGGATCTCCTCGAGTCCATGGCGTTAACTCAGCATGTAAATACACATCGACTAGGTCACACTCTGGACTTAATTATGACCCGTGAGTCAGTGTGTCTAGTCCTAAACACACCTATTGCGGACTGTTATTTCTTCGACCATAGCACAGTTTTGTACAATTTGGCTTTGCAAAAGCCACAGCTGACAGTAAAAGAAGTGAGTTTTAGGAAGACTAAAGCTATTGACGTTGACGCTTTTCGGAATGAGCTCAGATCTTCCCAGCTGTGCCAGTATCCGCCAAGCACACTCTCTGATCTTGTATCTTCCTATAACTCAACTTTGTCTGGATTAATTGATAACCACGCCCCATTAAGAAAGAAGACCATCACTGTGCGTCCGCACGTGCCGTGGTTCAACGATGAGATAAAGGCAGCCAAACAGCTACGACGGAAGTATGAACGTATTTGGAGGAGGACTGGGCTTCAGTCAGATAGATTACGGTTTAAAAACGCGCGCAATCATGCAAACCACGCAGTGGGGCTGGCACGACGGGAATACTATACCAACTTTATAAACGAAAATAGTAGCGACCAGCGAAAACTTTTCAAAGCGGTCAGTAGATTATTGAGTGGAGGACCTGAAGAACAATACCCTCCACTCGTTGACCCTGCCTGCTTAGCGGATGACTTTGGCAAGTTTTTTGTACGCAAGATTAACAACATTAGCACTAGACTGGATACACTTGACACTCTTCCGCGTGAATCAGGCACGTTAACTGCATATTCTGGACCATTATTTAATAGATTCCAGCCTGTCACGGTAGATGAGGTTAGGAAAATTGTCTTGAGCTGCCCGAACAAGTCTTATGGAAACGATTTCATGCCTACTCAGATTGTAAGGGATTGTATTGATGAACTTTTGCCAGCGATTTCCAGCATGGTTAATCTATCCCTGACATCTGGAAGGAGGCTCTCGTCAGGCCTAAGTTGAAAAAGCCCGGAACTGATTTGATCAAAGAGAACTACCGCCATGCGAGTAATCTTGCTTTTCTTTCGAAGATTACTGAAAAGGTTGTATCTCAACAAACATCTCAGCATTTGTCAGTTTGTCAACTGTATCCTGATTTTCAGTCGGGGTCATCATAGTGCGGAAACGGCATTGTTGCGTGTGCGCAATGGCATGCTGCTAAATATGAATAAACAGCATGTTACTCTGTTGGTATTTCTAGACCTTAGCGACGCGTTTGACACGGCTGACCATGGTGTGCTCCTAGGGTGTCTAGAGCAAAAGTTCGTCATCTGTGGAGACGGGCTGGCTTGGCTTAGTTCTTACCTGACAGAGAGATCACAGCGCATATTAATAAAAGATTCTAAGTCAGCCAGTTTTGACCTAAAGTTTGGGTACCTCAAGGCTCCTGTTTGGGACCACTGTTGTTCTCGATCTATACGAACGAGCTGTTTACTATCATCAGACGTCACTTGCCTGCCGCACACTGTTACGCGGATGATACTCAGTTATATCTTACGTTTCAACCTAATGACAGTGCTGCCCAAGACTCCGCAATGAAAGCAATGGAGACGTGCTTACAGGACATTGGCAATTGGATGATTAGGGACAGACTCATGATCTATGATGACAAAACCGAATTCATGATCATTGGTACGAAGGCGCAATTACGAAAGATCCACCAGAACAGCCTGATCGTTGGTAAATGTGAGGTGTTTCCCAGTGATGAAGCGATACGGAACTTATGGGTGTGGATAGGCAATACTTTTACATTGAGCGCTCGTATTACAAAGACCTGCAAAGGCGCATTCTTCCACCTACATAACATCGGGCGTATCAGAAAATACTTAGACAGGGACTCAACTAAGAAATTAATCCACGCATTTGCAACTGGCAGACTGGATTATTGTAATGGACTTTTATATGGACTACCTAGCAATTTAACATCTAAGCTACAGCGTGTTCAAAATGCGGCGGCAAGAGTAATATACCGTGCACCTTGGTACTGCCATATAACAACATTACGACGTGAATTGCATTGGCTTCCAGTGAGATCCAGAATTGACTATAAGATTTTAATTATTACTTTTAAAGTAATCTATGGGACAGCTCCTAAGTACAATCGGATTTAGTAACTTTAAGACCCAATTCTAAATATAGTCTTAGATCTAATGACGAGTTTCTTCTATCGCCACCCATGATTAAGACCTTACCTACACTTGGCGCTAGAGCATTTATGGCAGCGGCACCGAAATTGTGGAATGCTCTTCCTTATGATGTCAGGAGCACGTCGAACTTTAGTACTTTTAAACAGAAACTCAAAACTGCGCTTTTTATTCAAGCGTATAAGTTAAAGTTTTAATATATTTTATACAGATATGTTAAGTTAGTTTAATTTCACATGTAAATTTGGATTCGATTCCTATTGTTGTTATTCATTAGTATTATATACAGCTCATATATGTGAGGCGCATTTGAAAATTGTATAGTTGAATTTGCGCCATATAAATAAATATTATTATCAATAAATATGTAAATACTTAATTAACCCCTCCCCTTGAGAGGCCTTACGGGACCAATGAAACAAAGAACATAAATATAAATGAACGGAACACATATAAGAGTATCAAGTGGCGAGAGGCAGTCCAGTTGGCTATTTGCAAGCGCCTCCACTGAGTTGCACGAGGGCCCACCACCAGCTAGTGGTCAGAGTGGGAATTGAACCCGGGACCTCCGGACCTTAAGTATAGGGCGCCCTAACCACTGACTCGGCCACGTTGCCTCCGCTTCTAAGAGATTTTTCTTTCCAAAATCAACACTTCATTTGTGGTGATCCGTTCTTTTATTTTCTTGGGTTCTTTGGGGACTGAGAAAATTTCACGGTGATCCACCGTGGTTTATTATTCAGTTTAACAGGATCAGTCATTACGATTGAACGCAAATCAGTGACTCGCGATAGAGTTTCGTATTCCCATTACTTTGACAACGATTTACTTTATGTAATACGCTTCCTTTGCTTCATGCTGTGACATTTACTATCTATCCCCATGCAATTTTTATTCTGATAACGAGAAGAGACGTGAAGTGGAAGGCGGTATCCCGAACAATACCTTATAAGGGCCAAGAGGATGTGATATCTGCCCCTGTGAATTGATCTTAACAGTGTCGTCTTTATCCCTGCAGATGACATTTTATGCTCCTCCAGATCAAATCGATCAAGTGGCTTATGCCATGAAAAACGGAGTTACAATGCTAGAATACATGGAGGATTATTTTGACATTCCGTATCCTCTTCCTAAAGCCGGTAAGCATGACATGTTTTGTATTGTTTGGACCGGAATCTCAGGGGCTTCTTCTAGTCTAGCTTACGAACATGCGTTGTAAAATGGGCACCTAAGCACGTCACGACGTACAGCGTTTCCGTCCTTAAGTGAATATAGGAGGCCTGAAAAACCCAATCTTACGTCGACTTACTGTGTAGCCGACAGAAGATAAATGGTCAATGCAGCCTTTGCTACCCTTAAAAGCTCAGGTTTCAAGAATTGCCTTGATCCTCTTTTATGTCAATCTTTATTCTAGATTTTACAAAACCAAATTTTTCGTTATTTTATCGTCTACTATACCTGGCATTGATGATATTGGTTAAAAGTATTTCTCCATATTACCAACTGTTAAAACAGCGATTACTGCCAAGATACTACTAATATTAGCACTGTGTTTATTTCTCCCCACAAGCTGGGTTGATGTTACTCATACTGATAAACATAATGATTTAGTGTGCTCAACCCTGCTAATTGGTTGGTTGTCTGATTAGATATTAAGTTCACTACAATTCTCTGCAAGAAAGGTCTGACGAAATCCAAATACCAGAAACTCAGTTTTCTCGATGTTTAGACTAAGCTTATTTGCTTTTAGCCAGCTGTAAAGTTTGAGAATTGGTTGCTTGTTCGAGTTCGGCAAAAGTGCAACCAGGCACGGTGATGTTAGTATCGTCCGTAAACATTTTTGCACAGGATATATTGAGGCAGTTAGGAAGATCATTTATATATTTTAGAAAGAGGAAAGGTCCCAGTATACTTCCCTGGGGAACCCCGCGGGTTAATTTACTTGCACTGGATAACGCTCAGTTAACACTGCATTTTGGGGATCTATTACATACTTTAGGTAGAAAGCAAAAAATCGTAGAGCATTTGGATCAAACCAGTAGTTCCCAAGTTTCTGCAAAGTTATTTCACGATCGATTGTATCAAAGCCCTTTTTAAGATCAATAAATAGTACGCCATTCAAGAGACCGTTGTCAATATTAATTGACCAGTTATTCGTTGTCTCAAGTAACGCTGTTAGCATGCATTGATCGAAACTCAGATTGGTACATATTCAAGAGAATCAGGCAGGAGATCATCAAGCTTGATGATCTCTTGCCTGAAGGTAGTCATAAAGTTGACGATAAATATTTTTTTCGAAAAAATTTGAGGCCATTGGCAATACTGATATTGGTCGATGGTTCCCTAGTTCATGCTTGGATCCTTTCATAAACATCGGCGTTACTTTGGCAATTTTCCACTCTTTTGGAAACATTTAAGCATCTATACAGCTCTTAAAAATGTATGCTAAGGACGGCTCGACGATACTGCTAGAAAGTTTTAAGAGCCTGCAGGGAATTCTATCTAACCCAGTGGCATTTTTGCGTCCAGCTGGTTCAAAAACCTGCATACAGCGCTAACGCTTGGAGCTTTGAGAGAAAATATTGTATCACTGGGCTGTAGATAGAATGCCGGCTCGTTGGTTGGCGGCTGTATTTCACTTGCCAGATTTGGTCCAATGGTTGCAAAATAATCGTTAAAGACTTCTGCCGTTTCAACCGCAGACTTAACATGATTCGTTGTTTACTTTAATTTCGCAAATATTTCGTGATCTGCCATCTTTGCGTGAACTTAGTTCGTCGATCAGCATCCATGCTCTTCGACGATTCTTCTTACTCATTTCCAAATTATGCATAAAATGCGTTTCTTTTCTGATTTAATGGCATTGTTATTTTGTTTTGTTTTTTTCGAGCTTGCTTGTATCGCTCCCAAGCCGTCGTCTTATTTTCTTGAATAGCAATTTTCTTCGTGTGATTCCGTTTATAAATTTTGCGAGTCAGTTCATGTGTAATCCACGGGGAGTGTTTATTGGAAACCCGTTTATTTTGAAGTGGGGCATGTTTATCAACTACATCCATAAATACATTTTTCCAAATATCCCACATTGCTTCTGGATTTGTCTCTGAAAAACTCTATTCCATGGCTGTTGCGAAACATCGTCGAGGAAGTGGTGGTGGTTAAAATTTGCAAAAACGCGTGTCTCAATCGCACGATGAATGCCAGTTCGCTCGAAGCAGATTTTAAGGGTCATAAAGACCAGAGAATGATTACTGATACCGAGATGAACTATACCAGAGTTTGATATTTTTTCGGGCGAACTAGTTATACATAGGTCGATCAACGTTTTCGGGCTTGGTGTAACTCTAGCCTGTTCGGAGATCAATTGACTAAGTCCATATATGTCAAGTATGTTCGTTAAAGTGGATGAATTATGATTATTTGATCCGTCCTGCATGTTACGGTTTTGATCAGCCAGAAGGTAGAAGTCTTTCTGTTCAGAATCCACTCAGGCAGCTTTTACACGGACCCGTTTTCAAATCGACACGGTTTCAAGGGTTCGCCGTTTACACGACAGATGAATCCGTAACGTCTTCGAAACGCTTCACTGTTGTCAGCGTTTTTAAAACGACCCGGTTTCGGTAACGGTCTCGCTCGGGATAGTGTAAACGGAAGGCGAAACCGCATTGAAAACGACGCGGTTGCAAATGAAACCGCATCCGTGTAAACGCAGTCTCAAATTGCCGAAAGATATCCTGTGAGAGTTTAGGGGTCTATACCACATCTGATAATTTCGATGACAACGCATTCAAGTTGGCCATCACATGAATCGTCACGGATCTGCTAATTTATGTTATTCCGTAAATACATGCAGACGCGACCACCACTTCGACTCTTAACAAAGTGATCCTTCGTAACAACCTCAAACACTGGCACGTGTATTTCATTATCATTGACTGAACTATCGATCTTCGTCTCATTGATAGCCAGGGCCGAGTTGTTCGAAGCAGGGTCAGTGCTAATCCCGGATAAATACCATGACAACCAGTAGGATTTGATCGGACTTAACCGAGGGTTAGCTCTAACAACGTCAACAAAACAAATAGGATGCGTAGCTTGCTCACGGAGTAAGAAATGAGAAAGTTGCTTGCATACCGAGTGCAGAAATTAAGAAGATGAAAGAGCACTATCCGTACTTTGAACTTGAGATTGAACAATATGCAATTCGCAAGCCACTGCTAACCAAGCGAGCAAGAACCTAAAGAAATTGCGTGACTTTACTCTATCCAGCATTTTCATGGTCTTTGAGGCGATTCTTAGGGGCGGGGGCATCTATTAGACACGGGGCATTTATTGGAGGGGAGCGTCTGACACAAACTTTGCACCTCAGGGGGCGGGGGACGTTTATTAGATACGAGGCATTTATTTGAGGGTGGACGTTTATTACATGGTAAATTTCGCGCAGCCCAGAATACTTGAACGATGGCTGTTCATGCGTATACGAGGCTTCCCTTGTATGTCTCTTTTTCATTGAGTATATACTTGCTATTACAACGAATGCAACCACGCTGTTTGCTATTGACTTGAAATTAATAGGGAACGCAATATCTCCAGAGTCCATTAAATCAGATTTACATTCCTTATCCCCGCCACTAGGCTGATATGTGGTAAATCAAGTTGAGCGAATCACAGTGTAAAGTCCTCTTCAACTGTTCTCTGGAAGAAGGATTTATCCCTGAGGCGCTGAAGCAGTCGATAGTTACCCCAATACCCAAGATCACCCCGCCGAATGTTATCAAGGAGGACCTGAGACCGATCACGCTCACCTCCCTTCTTGCCGAAGTGATGGAGGGGTTCATAGTGTTATTGTTCGGTGAATTGGCACTTTTTTTACTGAACGACTACAACGTGTTAACGTAGCTTCTTCCCTGTCCTTGGCAGTTTCTCGTCGTCAGTGGGGGTATCCCCCAAGGCACTAAACTAACCCCGCTGCTATTTGCTATTCTTGTGAATCGGCTAGTTTCTAGTTGGCCCCTTCGGGCAAAATATGTTGATGACACCACCATTTGCGAGGTCGTCCCGAGGTGCAACCCTATTACTTACAGTTTGTTGTCGGTAGTGTTTTTCATGCGCCTTATTCCAAAGAAGTGCAATGGGTTGCGGATCAAATTTTTTGCAATACCGGTGTTTTATTCTACAATTCTTGGTAATTGGCGACACAGTAGTAGAGAAGGCTGATAGTTATAAGTTACTGGGTGTGTTCATAAGTTCTGATCTTTCCTGGAATATTCACATAAATTACATAATTAAGAAAGCTAATAAGCAGATGTTCAGCCACCTGGTCTCGTTCGAATTTACCGTACACTGATACGATCTGTCCTTGAGTATGCTGCACCTGTATGGGGAGCTCTTCCTGATTATCTGTCTAATGCTGTTGAATCTGTGCAAAGAAGAGTGCTGAGAATAATCTACCCTGCCCAAGATTACCATGCTGCGCTTAACAGTACTGGCTTGGAATCTCTCAGCGATCCGTTGCATGCACTGGCTGCTAATTTCATAGCCGAGGTTCTCTGGGGTCTGGATCGCAGAGAGCTCACAAGTTCGTTGGTCGCATAAAAAGATTGAACAGCTTTGCTACTATTCGATTCTCGTAAGACGCGACTTAACAGATAGTTTTGACTGATATATGACTGTATGTATGTGTATCCTGACACCCACTTTAATTCAGTGTCGCTGCAAATGTGGTTCAGTACACAGTAACACAACACAACGCAACGCAACACAACATAACACATAATATATATCGGTAAAGGCAAACCCAAGTGTAACTATATGACGGGTACTACACCCTTACAAGTCTTTGAAAAGGAGAGATTTGAGATTTGGAATTTGGGATTTGCTGGCAGAAGTACATAAAAGCAATGATTGGAAAGCCAAAACAAATGACAAGTTGAATCTTGGAAACCTAATGTTCTTTTATAAAGCAGTTGCCAGAACCCATTTGGAATATGTAAGGCTTATTGACTTGGAGCAAGGGGTACGCCCTCGGACCGGGGAACAGGTCAATAACTTGCCTATTATTCAGTTGCTGAGGTTTTTGTAACTCAGACAAAAAAATTATTCTCTGTTGAGTAGCATTCCAAAGTTATGCCAGCGATAACTCTAGATGGTTCCATGTTTATCGTCTATACCAAATTTGCATTATGCACATGGCCTCGCAGTGAGCAGTACGGAAGAACAAAATGTATAAAGGAGGCGAAATCAGGAGTAATAACGTCCTTTTATTTTAGAGCAAGTAGGTTGAGTGTACTTTCATGTAATTATTTCAAAATATTATTTTATACTCCTTCGCCAGGATATACCCCCCATCTGTTGCGACCTTGTATAAGCCCACGGCTAAGCAGAATTTAGCAATATGTATTTTTTTTAAATTTTTCATATATAAAGACATGATAGCCATTCCTGACTTTGCTGCCGGTGCAATGGAGAACTGGGGTCTGATAACGTATCGAGAGACAGCACTTCTGTTCAAACCGGGTGAATCATCAGAATCTAACAAGCTTCGGGTAGCTTCTGTTGTATCCCATGAACTTGCTCATCAAGTGAGTAGTAACAAAAAGCCTCAATCAATTATTCCAATTTTGGCCGTTTTTACAGTAGAGCCGCGTCATTCATTCGTCTGAGGCGAAGATGATGGGCAAGCGTTTATAGTGCGAGGTTTGGCGTTTCGAAGTTTAGTTAACAAGATTAATTTTGCGTCTATCTTATCGTCTATCTTTATCGTCTATCTTGGCGGAGAAGTACATCTTCCTACACTTAAGGCACTGTTGCACTTTGCAGTGTTTTGTGGAGCTTGTCTCGCAACGTTTCCCGCAGCGCCGTTGCGAGAAACGTTGCACGAGACATTGCTTAGTGCAACATACCTCACAATGGGTGAAATCGTTGCAAGACAATAAGCACGACGAGTTGAACTTGATTCTACTTTATGCGGTGGTTTCTGCAACTTGTCTCGCAACGATTTCGGCCCCTGCAAGGCATTCCGCATTGCGCAATGTTTCGAGCAACTTGTCTTGCAATGGCGTTGGGAAACAAGTTGCAGAAACATTGCACTGTCTAATAGCGCCTTCACGAAGGTGTTTATTTCGTCAAGACGCATAATCGATCTTGTGCCTGCCTTTACACTAGAAGAACTACAAGATGTTTAAACACACGCACTACAACTGTTTGCCCAAGCTCGTCTCGGACCATTAGGCCATTTCCATGGTGGTGTAATTTACTACCAAGACTAGAATGCATAGACCAAATCGGCTAACTCAATGTTGTACCCAATTGAGGTCTCCCTGGATTAAGATTCTTTGTTTGTTGTATTTGCATTATAATGTTGCATTCACATTTAAGTGATATGGAAATACTTGGAACAAAACAGTTTATTTCCAAAGGATTTGAATTGGGTACAACATTGGTTAGCCGATTTGGTCTATTGAGTGGCTTCTGTTGTCAGGCAAATTTAGCAATTGTCTCGTTATTCCCCGGAGAGTAAGAAGATCTGCATAAAAAAGCATTTTTACAAAGCATCCAGTTATTGGTAGTAAAATGACACCATCATGCAAATGCCTATTATTTAGCTATAATTGAAAAGCTTATCATTATTGCTGCCTATCACTTTATTTTTAGTGGTTTGGCAATTTGGTTACAATGGAATGGTGGGATGACCTGTGGCTCAACGAAGGGTTTGCCAGTTTTGTTGAATACTACGGAGTCAACGCTACAGAACCAGACTGGAAATTGGTAACTGCAGTATTGTCTAATCTTCTCCCAATTTTTGGCTTGCGGAGGGGCAACTTAGAGACGAGGTGTGGGTGCTGGGTTGCATTAACGGCACCGATTTGTTTTGATAAAGATTTGAGGTGTTTTCAGAGGCAGATTCCATCGATCGTACGTACTTCGCCGGTTGTTCCAGCAAGTTCATTTCGATAATTATGATTTTCAAAATGCTTTAAATTACAATTCTATCGAAATTGTAGACCTTCATTTTTAAGAGCCACTATTTGGGTATTAACCGAGGGGAATATATACTGTATGAAAGATTGTGGCATGGTTTACAGATATACTCATCATACAGCATGGCATTTGATAGCTAGAACAATGACGATGGTAATATGCCATCCAGAAACTCGAGGCAAGATGGACGTCAACAGCCACTGCCAATTATTTGTAAATTTGTTACAAGGCTGGCTCGCGCAAAAGTGCTGGCTGCCAGAAATAACACGAACCAGTTGACGTCGAGCAACTTGAACTTCTCTTCATCTCACCATATTAGCCGAATCGCCATTTTCAGTCACCTAACCCCGCGTTTACAAGAGTTACTTCATCAAGCGAAGACAAATCAAGCAACAATTACAAATACTGCTGCGCTAAAAAGTCCGCTATTTTTCTACCTAAAACTGATGTTTCTAGAGTTATTAAGCTATCGTCTGTGGCAGATCTAAATAACCTGATGTCGAACCAGTCAACCGCATCACCCACTTCACAGAGTGACTGATTTTGATATCGTTTTGCAATACGTTTCTAGTGTTTTATTTCTAATTTATTATAAATATGAGAAAACAGCCTAAAGTTAGGGAAAAAGCTGGGAATGGTTTGCTACAGGAACTACCCTATTTTGATTTTAGAGGTGATTGCTGCGAGCCTTAGCGAGGAGCAACACTAATTTCAACAGCCCGTGGGGCCTGGGCGCTTTATGAATGCCACAAAGAACTCAATTTTCAGCCAAATTCTTTTCGTTCCGGATGATTTTGAGTATATGCAGTCTGTCGGATCAGCAGCAGTAGTTGCGGATATGTGCGTGCTCAGTTACATTATTGCCTATGTCATGTTGCTGCTCTTCCGACTCGTTCGCTTCTGTTAATTGAGTTCTAATTCTGTTAATTCAGTTCTAAACTGAGAGTAGCAATAAAGCCTGTTGCTACAGTACTTTCATTTTTACATTACTGTGTGAATAATTGACCTGGTCTTTAGAGGGATTTACATCAATAAATTGATGAAAAAATCAAGACTAACAGTGGCTAGATTAGCGAATGGATTTTTATTTAACTAGTGGATCTCCTCCAATTCTTGGTACTATATCTTCAATGATTGCTCTGAAAAACAAGTATGCTTGAAAAGGGAAAAAAAGAAGATGAAATTTATGTTTTTCATTTTTGTGCTTTTTCAGATAACATCTCTGAGTTCTTTCAGGCGTTTGCACCATCCTTAAATTACATACCTTCTCTGTGCTTTGTGTAGATAATACTTTCACCACAACACCATCACACGGGGAAGATTCTAAGACACTAGCATAAGCCATTCGCAGC
>BLFK01000623.1:2084172-2096672 GCA_014634185.1 Astreopora myriophthalma | reverse complement strand
GCAGCGAAGGTTTTCTGACACGTGCCGAAAGTATTTTCGTCCAATCAGAGCGGCAACTCAGTAGCTATCTCAGTGTGTACATGCAACGAACAAACTTCATCATGGGAAGTCACGTTTGAAGTGTTCTTGTAGGATATTTAGGCACTCCTTTGTTCTCTCACTCGCTCGCAAAACCTCGCTTGTTCGTCTGTTAAAACGAACTCTCTCGGAAATACTGTGTATCAGCACCTTCTACAAAGGAATCTGTATATACTTTGCTATTGTATCCACTACTGAACTGAAACATTGACCTTTTTTTTTCTTCAGCGCTACCTGAAAAAATATCTGTATGGGAACGCTAAAACTGAAGACTTGTGGATTGCCCTTGAAGAGGTAAAAAATTAAGAAAGCCGTTATTGTTGAAGACGTTAAGGACAATTTTTTGTTAAATATTTTTGTACTTAATTTTTCGTAAAGGATTTGCGTTTATTTTGTCACAAGATACAAAATCACACGGTTGTATGGATGGAACCTGTCTATTTAATGTTCAGAGTTGGACTATTTCGTTCTAGAGGACCTTTATCAAATATATTTTCATCATTTAACTTCCTCACCAAACATCAAGAAGTTATGCTTTCTTCATTGCGCATGTGATGTTTCTCTGCTTTTCCGGCGTCGCCTTTTCCTCGCTCGTACTATTTATCTTTGGTTCTTCTGCGATGAAACTGCAAGAAAAAGTAAGTCCTAAAACTTGGCGTGATTTTGTTTTTATTTGAAGGAGACCTGTAGTCGACGTAGTTGCAAAAGCGTCAGGCAAATGATGGACACATGGACTCTACAAATGGGTTACCCTGTTCTAAGCATCACCAAGATAGCTGGAAGTAAAAATAAATACAATGTGTCTCAGGAAAGGTTCCTTTATGATCGCCATGCAAATGTCACATCCAAATACAAGTCTCCTTTCAAGTAAGACTAAGAAAAAAGCTGCAGTAATATCCATCGCAGACGTTCGAAGCCTCGCGTCCTTAGGCCACTGCGAGTTTATTTTGTACTAGTAATTTTCGCGCTCCGTTTATGTTATCCACTGTTGGTTAGGGTTTGGCAGTAGAAGCAGTAGCCGTAGTAACCGTACCAGCCTTCACGGCCGTAGCAGCGTTAGCAGTAGTAGCAGCAGCAGCAGCAGCAGCAGCAGCAGCAGCGGTAACTGGAGGGGTGGTGGTGCCGTTGACGGTGATAGTGGTGGTGGTGGTCATCGTTGTGGTCGTAGTTGTAGTAGTGATAGTAGCGGTAGTGTACTGAGTGGTAGTAGTGGTAATACTTAGGGGTAGTAGGCGTAGGGGTTGTAGGAGTAGTGGTAGTAGCAGTGGTAGCAGTGGTAGTAGTGGTAGTGGTAGTGGTAGTAGAAGTAGAAGAAGAGATTGAAGAACTGCGACGACGAGAAGAAAAGTGAAGTGGTTAAAGCTTGGACAAACAGCGTTAGACAGAAAACTCGACGGCAATGTTTGGAGCTGGGTAAACTGGATGTGACTTCTTTTTCGATCTCAAAGTCACATTGCTCAATGTTCAGAGGGACACGCCTAGTGGTGTGTGAACCTCTTAGGCAAAGTAAGGCAGACCTTAGTAGAGCGAAGGACACTTTAGTAATTAGTCAGATCGAAAACGAACAAGCGGGATTTAGAGAGTAGAGTTTATTTTAAAGAACTTTTTTTACATATTTTTTGTTTAATATATATTGTTTTCATAATATAATTATTTCTTATAAGAGTATTAGTTAGCAGTTTTTTAGATTAGCAATTTTTATCATTTCGTAAATTAGAGTATATAAGGAAAACAAATTATGATCGGATAAATTTTAATGCATTTGTAAATATTTGTATTATATTAGATATATTTTGAAATTTTAATGATGATGATTGTTATTATTCCTGTAAATTATGTATACTTTTCTAAGGTAAATAAAGTCTTATTACTAGGCGTTTAGTTCTCCGCATTTAACTTTTCGTTTTTTCATGGTAGTTACAAGTGGGTGGTGCCTTTTACATACGTCACAAATTCCAGCTCCACGCCGACATCAAAGCCTCTCAATATGACTTCAGGTAAGAACATTTGTCTAATCACTCTGCAGTGATGATGATGATAATAATAATAATAATAATAATAATAATAATAATAACAATAATAATAATAATAATGACTATTGACGTGTCAATTGAAATCAAGCAAGGGAGAATCTCCTCTGCCAATAAGGGACACCTAACAACTGAATATCTAAAAACTATCTAAACATGAGAACATTGCGCGGCATAGTTACATTGACAAACTATCCAAAAAGATTGCCATAAGGCGAATTAGACCTTTTGTTTCACCAGATGTACTACATTACATCTACAATGCCTTGGTACAACGTCATTTCGATTACTGTAGTATTACCTAGGGGAATTGCGGTAAACCGCTCTCGGAAAAATTGCAAAAACTTCAGAATCGTGCTGCTCGCATTTTGACTTCCTCCTCCTATGATGCTGACGGTGGGTACTTGTTACAACGACTTGGCTGGAAAGATCTGATTACCCAACGTCAAATTCAAGAAGCCTTAATGGTGTTCAAAGCTCCTAATAATCTGGCTCCTGATTACTTATCCTCTATGGTTACTGAGCGCAGTAAGTCAGGCTGTCTTTAAGGGACTCTACAAACAAAATAAATGTCCCTTTACCAAGAACTAATTACTTAAAAAAGAGCTTTTGCTACAGAGGTGCAACTCTCTGGAACCGACCTACCCCTAATGACAGCCTCATTCCTGGCACTTTTCGCCAGGGGCTAGTAATTGATCCAATGTGCACTCTTCCTAAGCGAATACACAAGTATCTACGCAGCAAGTTTAGGGCTCTGTCTTGGAAACCGTAAGCTTTTTAACTTTCTTAGCATAAGGGGAGGATGCAATAATCTTTATTCGTACTCTCTCTTGCAAAAAAATAGATTACAACAATAACGATTTTGAAAGTAAAATTAGAGTACTGGCTGCCTAAAATAACCATACCGGCTAGGGGAGCCGGGCAGCCAGTTGTCATCATCAAGAAATAGAAATAAATTTTATTACATGTCAGCAAGATACTGAGTACAGAAAAAAAGGAAAAAGAGGAGGAGAAACGCTATTGTTACACTATTAAAGGGAACCTCCACTCCTAACCCAAAACGATGACTTTAAACGGAGGGAAATGATGTTTGCAATCACATTTTTTTGAAATGTTTTCAAAGATAGAATTTGCATGTGCGAAAAACTGAATTTTAGCATTGCTTGTTTTCACTTTCAAATTTTGCGGGCGCCGCTATCTTGAATAATTGTGACGTAACGTGGTTGTCTATTGTTCTGACATAAAGAACTTTTGTACAATAACAATAGGGCAACCAACTTACGTCAGAATTATTCAATATGGCAGCGCCCGAGAAATTTAAAAGTGGAAAGAAGCGATTGAAAACCTTAGTTTTTTTCCCCGCACAAACGCTTTCTTTGAAAAAATTTCAAACAATTTTGATCGTAAACATAATTTCCTGCCTTTTAAAGTTATCTGTTTGTAGCAGTGGAGGTTCCCTTTAAAGAAGTCTGAAGTGGTTAGAGTATTTACATGTATATATGAATATAAAAATATTAATATATGAAGAGCACACAATAGCTATGGCAGCTCATAACGTATTAAGGAATCAGTAAAAGGCGATCTTGTTAAAGTTACATGTATTCTTATTAACTCATACCAGTTTAACTCTAACCTAAGTTATGTCGTTTCCCTAATTATTTAATAAATTAGTCTTTTGTTAAGTTCTGTCACCTTTTTAAGTCCTGACTTATCTTCATCGATGGTTTATGTAGTCTATTAAATTTTAAAAGAGAGATGGTTTTAAAATTTTCAATTATAGAGTTCCATACTTTGGGGCCCTTAAATCTTATGTTGAATATTCCATAATTGGTTCTCACTTTAGTGAAGTGTAGAACATGTTCGAGGCCCTTCTTAAATTGTGGTTTTGTCTTCTATTGACTTGTGTGAAAAAGGTATCAAAAACAGATGGTAGATGTCTATTGTGAAACTGATTTATACATAAAAAATGCAATATTAAGATAGACAAGATCAAACAGCTTAAGGGACTGGTCATTATTTATCGGGAGGGGGGAGCTGGTGCAAATAGAGGGCACCATTTTTTGTGCATGGCTTAAGGGGGGGGGGGGCATTAAAAAATATGCAAACGTGTTGCCAGCAAAAATGTTAAAAGCTGCATCTGGATGCCATCAACAAATACAGCCTATTAAAATAACTTTACAAAAACAACTTTTATTAACACTTACAAATCAGTATCTTACAACATTGATATTCTCTCTACTGTAAACATAACCAGCACCATCATCATTATTGTTGTTGTCATCAGCATTATTGTCATCATTGTCTGCATCATCAACAATGTCATCGTTGTCTTTATCATCATTATCATCATCATTATCATTATTACTGTCATCATCATGGGCATTATCTGGTTCTAGGTTAGTGTTTTCTTTTCTTGGAAAATTGTCTACATATTCACTAATCAAGTTTACAGCTTCAGTAGATAGTTGTTTGTCTTGTTCATACAGAAGTTGTAGATATTTTACTTGAGACAATGATAATGTAGATAGAGCTTCCAATTTTAGGTTTTGGATTTGAATTACTTCAGACGCAGAAGCATTTGAAATAAACTCGCGCACTTTCTGTATGTTGGCAGCTTTTCTCAAAACTGTCCTTCTTTTGGCTTTTACTTCGGTTCTCTTTCCGAGAACCCTTTTTGCGTTTTGCATTCACATGGGGGGGCATATTGGAACATATTTGATGTCTTCTCTAACTTTCCCTTAAGGCTTTCTTGTATTTCTATCACCCTTTCTTTAACTTTTACAAGTTTGCCAATACGTTTTTCATCAAATGTTTTTGGATGGTTGTGCCCTGGAAGCAGTGTCCCCGCTTTGGAGAAATGAAAAACCACAGGTAATAACTTAGGTATTTCTAGCTCTGAAGAGGAAGAGGAGTCGACTGTCCCTATTTAGTGATAGAGCCTTGATGTACTTAGGCATAAGCTCCTCCTCCAGACTCGAGACTCCAATCTCGGGTGGTCTATATACCACACAAACCACAATTGAGCGAAGCTTTTTACTTTGCACTTGAATGTAAAGTTGGTGTAAACCAGATTCAGAAATTCCCGATAGGTCCTTCAGAATCTTGGCTTTTAAGGTAGATTTAATGTAAGCGCAGACGCCAGCTCCAGCGTTTTTCAGACGATCCAAGCGGTAGACTCTATATCCCTCGATCTCTACACTTGCATTTCTAACCGAGGAGTTAAACCAAGTTTCAGAGATGCACAGAATATCAAAGTCACTTTTTACGACCACATCCCTGGTTTCAATAAAATGCTGCCTGGACTTTAGTAATTCAGCATTGAGATGGGCTATTTGTAGGTATTTAATTTTAGTTTATTGAGGTTCGTCACAAGAAAAAATGTACATGAATATAACAATACTATGACGTGACCGGGGAGACGAACAGAGCAGAGCCCCAATTGAAACGTATCCCCTAGGTTAAAAAAGATTAGACTTACATAGTAGAATAAATTAAACTTACACAATAGATTAAGAAGGAAAAAAAATAAAAAAGTATACAAAATAATTGGCAAATCATGGCGGACTATAAGTTTGTAGTAGACCTCTGAAATGATCGTTAAGATGGGTTCTAAACCACAAAGATCCTGGCTAGACTTAAGTATATTAGGTAAGCTGTTCCACAACTTAACAGTCCTAGGAAAATAGCTGTTGCAATAGTATTGCTGATTGTGCCTTGAAAGTGTGCCGAGTGGCAGTTTGGATGAAACGACCAAAATTACTAGTAATAGTTCCAGTTTTATACTTAAACAGGAGAACTAAATCATGCATTTGTCTACGAAAATCAAGAGGTAGTAGGTTAAGCTGGTCTAATCTATTAGTATAGCTGACTTCTCTTGGAGGATAGTTCGATATGAATTTAGTGGCACGCCTCTGAATATTCTCTATCAGTCTACGATGTTTTACTAAGTAGGGTGACCTCACACTTGATGAATATTCTAGTAACGGCCTGACAAGCGCCGCATATAACAGTTTTCTCGTCTGGACGTCACGAATGTCCCAGCCACACAGCCTCTTCACTAGACCAAGTACCCTATTCGCCTTCGCACACATCTGCTCGATATGACAATTCCATGTGCAGTTACCAGAGACAGATACGCCCAAATCAGAGGTTTCAGGAGAGTGAAATAATACTTCCTCGCCGAGATGATATGTGTTGAGGGGCTTTCTACGAGATCTTCGTTTCGACATACGCAAAACCTTACATTTGGTAGTGTTAAATGCCATCCTATGATCGCTGCTCCATGAATGTAAATCATCTAGGTCAGATTGCAACAAGGCAGGAGAACTTACAGAATCTATAGGCCGGTAAAGTTTGCTGTCGTCCGCAAAAAGGGCGAGGCTTGATCCATGCTGTACCTTGGACGGCATTTCGTTTACAAAAACCAAGAACAACAGAGGCCCCAATAAGGAGCCCTATGGTACCCCAGATGTTACAGGGTTTTGATCGTCTGAAATTCCAAAATAACCTTCTCCAAGACATCTCTGGACAATCTCATAGCCAGAGAAACCATCTGGTTTACCGTGTAGGCTGCCCCAATAAAAGAAGTAGAGAAAGACGACGGA
Source organism: Astreopora myriophthalma (assembly GCA_014634185.1). NCBI lineage: Eukaryota > Metazoa > Cnidaria > Anthozoa > Scleractinia > Acroporidae > Astreopora > Astreopora myriophthalma. Next base: position 2,089,960 of record BLFK01000623.1, on the reverse strand, counting down.
GCGCAAATAGTCATGTCCGTATACCATGCTGCCTAATTAGTCACACAATTCATTGGACGTCTACAAAACATGGTCCCGGTCCATCGACCACCCTAACCCTAATGCTAACCTTAGGCCTAAATGCTACACTAAGAGAATGTCTAGGCCTAAGGTTAGTATTAGTGAAGGTTAAGGGTTGTTTCAGTATTGGTAAAAACGATAACCTGAGACCTGACCTGTGACCTGTTTTTTAGACCCAGTCCACATGGGTGGTCCACGGACCCGGGTCTATGTTTTGTAGACGTCCCAGTTCATTAGCCGTGAAAATCCATGATGATCAAGACACCAACAGCAGTTGGCGTTGGCTTAGTAATCGAGCAAAAACTCTGTCTTAAAAAAATCTATTAGATACGTGGGCCCATACCTTTGGTCCAGGCTATCCTCAAGTGATCGACAGCAACCCTCGCTGGACAATTTTAGACGGAACATCAGAAAGATGTTACTTACTGAGGGCACGTGTATTAACTGTAATTTATGCATCACTTTAGCGCGTTTGCAATGGAATTTTAATTTAAAAATTGTGAACATTGTAAATATCAGATTTTCTTTGAACCAAGCGATATGAAATTGGTGAATAGTTTTTTTTGTATGAACCCTCTTTGCTTTTAGAATGATTATAAAGTTTAAAATAGCTTTTTAACACTCATAGTATTCCTATTTTAACTTTTATTTTGTATTTGGAATGTTCTTTTGGTGTCCACAATTAGCTTATATTCAGCTGAATACTATGACACTTGAATAAAGTTCATTCATTCATTCAAGTATAGAGGTAACTTGTCATGGAGCCGCAGGTTGACATTACTTTCAGTATTGGAGAGACTGGGGTCTTGCCTCGTACCCCAACCCTAACACTTGAACTGAGCTTTGTATTCATTATAGTCCTTTTTGTTGATTTGTTTCGTATTTTCAGTCGAAATGGACTGGAATGGCAGGGGATGGTTGAAAGGAAATGCCGGACAAACAGGATTTTACAGAGTCAACTATGAACAAACACAATGGGATCAGCTGGCAAACCAGATGAAATCTCACCACAAGGTTAATCAACTCACATTATTCCAGCTGTGCTCAGCTTTCGTTACCCTTCAGCAATACAATTAAATTCATATACAAGTCCGTCATTTTATTTGTGTTTATGAAGGAAAAGGCCAAATCAGTGTGCTGTCTGAACGAAGTAGAACGGAAGGCCAGGAGACGATTTTTTTTGTTTGTTTCTGTCGTTTATCATTGTGGAAATATCACATATCCTTTTGACAAAAAACAAACAAACAAACAAACAAAACAAAACAAAGCAGAGTCTTCTGTCTTCAAATTCCACATCTTCTTTATTACATTTGAATGCCACCCTTTCGACATTTCATGCAGTCCTAGCAGTTTGCAGGGCTTTTGTCACTAAAACGTATAGTTACAATCAGAAGGTCATAGCTTCGACCGCGGTCAGGAGCGCTAGGACCTTTTTTCCGAGTATGTCTGCGTCCTCATTGATAAATTCATCGTTTCAAAGTCTTCTGTGTTTTTTTAGGTTTTCAAAGCTACTGATCGGGCAGGATTGCTAGATGATGCTTTTAATCTTGCAAGGTAAAATAAACCACAACCATTTCAGACATGCAGTCGTTTAATAACTCATTTTAATTACTTTTTGTCCAAAGCTCAGTCCTGAGTTAATTGACAAGTGGTAAACTCACAGGCATGCGCTTCTGAGTTATGCCGGTACGCGCAGGTAGTTGCCAAACACGAGAGCAGCATGAAGAACGTACCCCAAATGCAACCAGCATAACTCAATAGTGCACGCTAATCTGTTTATTGTTTTATATGTCATTTATTTTAAAATACAAGAACGACTATTTCAAAGTGAAGAATGATCATCGCAGTTAATTTTCCAATTTAAGCAATTGGAAAGGAGAAGCCTGAAAAAATCAGGGCTTCAACGGGATTCGAACCCGTGACCTCCGCGATACCGGTGCGATGCTCTACCAATTGAGCTATGAAGCCACACATTGAGAGCGAGGTCAATTTAGTGAGTTCATATCTCCCGTGAGGAGTGAAATGATGTGAAGTATATATGAAATAATTCATATGTGAACTGCGGTTGTAGATGAAAGTGAAGAATGATCAACGACTATTTCGTTGGCCATTTTGCTCTAAAGTGAATACAGTGGTCAGAGATCTCTGGCCCGGTGAACGCGATTACATGGAAGAATCTCAGCCTTCTAGCCCGGATCCCGGCTTCGGGATAGCGAGATCTCGGGTAACATAGCTGGCCCGTTGGTCACACAGTGGCAGCGCTGATTTTTAGGGAGTTTGACTGGTGAGCAGGGATCTCGGCAAACCGGACCAGCCCGGCCATGTAATCGGGCCCTAAGTCCAACGTAACTTTGCATTGCACGTAGCCGACGTAACGCGCGCATTATAATTATGGTTACTAGAAATACGTGACTCCCAAAACCTCGCGAAGCTAGGGCTGGGTGGGCAGTTAATTTGGAGTGAAGGAATGTGCTGTCTTTGCTGAGCCAAGCGATGTTGTCTTTGCTCTGTGGTTTCCTGATGTCTCCTTCTTCTTCGCTGCTCGCGCTGAATCTTCAGGATCGGAGTTTCGTTGTTTAATCTCCTTCGGCGAATATGTCTTGTCCCTTGTGCAAGCTCCTGTAGTTCATTTGCATGAGAATTTGGTCGTGTTTGACCAATACTAAACATTTTTTCACTCCTCGATGAAATTACACGTTCGGCCTCAATAAATAAACATGAGAGTGCGCCATTGTGAGGCAGCGGTTGCTGCCTAACAAGCTTCCCTTTGTCTGACGTCATTCATACTTTGTTTGCGCACTGTTGCCAGGCAACAGCACGGACATCTTTAGCGAAATATATATTTTTTCCGCTCGAATTCGCGCGGCTTAGCTCCCGAGCGCGTGCCTTCGGCCCGACAAATTTATTAACCTCGCTTCGCGAGGAATAAACGTCGTTATTGTGCAATTAGAAAATAGCTCAAGGAAAATACGCGCGCTGATTGGTTAAGAATCGTGTTTCTATTAAACAATTAGATTATGAGCTCGTGATAGTTGACGAGGGTGCAGCCCGAGTCAACTATCACGCATAGAAATCGAGAGCGAATAATCTAATTGTTTTAGTATAAATCTACTAGTCGTTCAAAACGAAACAAGTAAATTATCTATATCCTCATCGCAGACACTTTCGAAACACTTCGAAAACGCGACGAAGTGGCCGCCATTTTGTTGAAAACCGCTACTCGCTATCTATCACAGAATAGATAGAGAGTAGCGTAGCCAATCAGAGAACGGCATTCGTGATTACTAAGACTCGATAGAAACACAAAGAAGTTGTCATAGTCACGGGCAAGAGTCACAGCATTCCCGTGTGTGCTGACGTGTAAATTGCGTGGTGTAGAGAATCTACGTTTTGATGATAAATAAAACTATCAAGTTTCTTCGTTTTTCGTTATTTTCCTTGGGCTATTTTCATTTCTCGTTCTCCCAAACCTCCACTCGTGTTTCTATAACTCGATGGAAACACGGAGAATGTTTTCTATTTCTTAAATAACAAAACTATAAAACTGAGGAGCCGGCTCATGACCGATGCTGTTGGAGCCAAACTTAATAACCAAGTTGTTAGCCTCGCAAGTCGTTTCAGTGAGTTGAAATAGCTAGAGTGTAGTTTGGTGTTTTCTAATCCTAAAAATAATCTTAATATCAAAGTGTTTATTTCTTCTAGTTATTTAAGCTACAAATGTTGCAAAACTGAATAATATAGTTTTTACTGATTTAATTTGTTCAAATTTGATGATTTTCTCTTTAGAGCCGGATACGTCAAGTATTCTGTGCCACTAAACCTTACTCAATATCTGAAACAAGAAGACGAATACGTTCCTTGGGCAGCAGTCATGAGCAGTGAAAGTTTCCTAAAAAGTATTCTGCCGAGGTCCAGTCCCGCTTACAAGTATTTAGAGGTCTGTTCAGCGAAAAGTTCTAGGTGGAAACGATCCTCCTGTTGGAAATCACGCTTAACATGCAAACCAAGCATGCTTTATATTTATAAATGCAGCATTTTGAGGCAAAGAGAAATTGAAGTGCAAATTTACGCTTTATTAATAGGCAATACTCCGCAGACCACAATCGTTTACTAGGGTGTACCTCATAGGTTTAAGTGTCAAATAACCTTGTTTGATCATAACTTCGTCTTGTACATGTGTTTCGTAGAAATATCTTCTTCACCAATCTACACCACTGTATCAGAAGCTTGGGTTCAACGACACTGGAAGCCACCTCGAAATGCAAGTAACCTTTTCAGTATTTCACGTTTACAAAAATAAATTATTTGGATAACAGAGCTTTTATCTCGTCGTACCTGCACAGTTGTATGGCTCTTTGGTTAATAACCAGTATTCTTTTTCCCTTTCTTTTTGCTGCCAGATTGCTCAGACCGACACCGCGGTATCTAACATCTTCCGACCTCTTCCTAGCTGTTTTCGGGGATTACTTTTGAGGTCTACCGTATTTTAAATATCGGCAAATAAATAAGATGGATCTATTCCCAAAAAACTTTTCGTGTAGCAGATAGAGATCACTTACAACAAAAGGAACAAAAAACAAGAAATAATGACCTCTTTAGCCAAAAGACTATACGGTTACTACCCGAGGGATAGCACTCACCCGCTTAACTTTTCTTTCAGAGGGAAACCTGTCCTTACCTTAGGAACCAATTGCTAGAAGCTCGATGATCTCTAAACCTGGGTCAAGAGCGGCCAAAATCCCTGCTGAGTGTTTAACCCTCATTAACGCTAATTGCGCCTCGCAACACTTGACCCAGATGTAAATCCCTGATATCGACTGATTTTCTCTGGCATTGATGTGCCGATGCTCCCATCACTTTTGAGGTGTACAATCGTTTCAGAATGTAGTTTTCGTGTTTCGACATCGCGTACGGCTTACCAACTCTCATCTCACCACCGGTGTGGTCAGTGTGCGCCACGGCTCCCAAAAGCTTGTTCTGACACCCCTCGGGTTTGCAGGGATTTCTGTATCGGTTTCTGATTGACTATAATTCTTTTAGTTAGTCTTCTTCTAATGGTTAATCTTCTGATTGACTATATTCTTACTCCGCAAGTTACTTTTGAACCCACAAACTGTTGGCGATTGCAGACGAAAGCTGGAAAAGAGCTCTCAAAGCCTCAGGAAACCTCACAACGGAAATTTCTTCCTTATCACCCACGAGCCGTTGTCTTGATAGTTATGCCGAGGCAACCAGTTGGCCGTTTACAAAGCGTGGTGGAGTTGGATGCGGGACCACCGAAGTGGTCAGAGTGGGATTTGACCCCGAAACATCCAAATCCAAACCCAGCGTCCTGGGCACTGGTCCAGGCCGCCTCCTCGCTTTACTTTTCACTCTTTACTCATTTTGACTTCAACTTTTAGTTCTGCGTCCAAATTTTCTATTTTGTTTTCATCCCTTCGCAAGCAATACTCTCTCGCGGCTTTTGTATATAAACGCGAAGGAAAGCATTTATTGTTGTACAAATTAAAAATTATCTTCGATTGCGTAGCATTAGAAGAAAATTGATTTCTGTTCGCTTATACGTAATGTAGTCGCAGGAATTTAGGCATGCAAATGTATACGCCTGGAGGCGTTTTTGTATGCGAGTCAGTTCTTGGTCGTTACATCACCGCCTAACCCAGAGTTTACGTTTTACTTTGCTTCAACGTTTTCTTATAATCTAGGTCTTTTGGGGGGGGGGGGGGGG
>BLFK01000623.1:2062513-2084155 GCA_014634185.1 Astreopora myriophthalma | reverse complement strand
GGTTCCTACTCAGGTTTCCTGTTTTTTTTTTTCCACTTATAATTTTTTTTTCGCCAGGTTTTTCCTGACCTCCGAGTAACTTTCAGAGATACGCACTCAATTCTCCATTCTTTCTTGAATTTTATGAGTTATCACTTGGTCAAATACATTGTCATTAATTGATGATTGCATTGTCTTGATATGTTAATGAAGCTACGAATACGCCCGCATTGCATGCCGATATTTGTGTAATCTGACCATGTGCTAACATGGCGACTGATCATTAAAACTGTTGTTGTTGTTTTCAATCCTCGCCTGAATTATCCACCCTATGAGGTAAATCAACACATTGTATCTTGGATGAGTGTATTTATTAGATGTAACAGCCTACAATGGCACAATAAATCAGAAATAATATCGTTGGCCTGTAGTCGTTTAATTTGGTTTGTAAGTGAAGCGTGTTGTTAAGAACAGAATTACGGAGTATTACATGTCCATTGACAAAACACGTGGGAATCTAGCCAGCCGGACACGGAAACAAAAACCCTTGCAAGCCCGCGGGGTGTCATAACAATATTATTATTATAACATTGTCATAACAATATTATTATTATTTCAGTGGGAGCCGTTGCGCAGACGGGCTATACCGGCGTTGTGTTCGGTCTTCGACGTAGGCGCCTTTAAACGGGATACTTAAATATAAGATTAAAGATAGCATCTAACTCAGATCCTTTTCTCAACCGTGAAATCGTGAAATCTGCATATTTTTGTCGGATGTTCACCCTAAGATGTTATTTGGCTCAAATGAATAAAGTTATCGTTGTTTTTTAATTAATCTTCATATTTTACTTGAGTGGCACAATTAACTTTAGTTGACTTCCTCACAGATACAAGAGAGGCATCGTGTTAAACATCATGTGCGACGCAGGGGAAGCTTCATGCCTCAACAATGCTTCGTACTATTTCAAGAGATGGATGGACCAGAAAAAGCCGTAGGTGACTTAATTGGAATAATGATTTATAGCCTGTAATAAACTTAAAACGTAAAGGGTGTTGATTTCCCATAATAACTCTTAGGGTAAAAAAGCTGGCTAGCCAGTAAAATGCCTACAGAAAGCAAATGCCAAGGCGTACTTCAACCTGCAATCTTGAACACACCTCCTTTAATAAAATTGAACCTGCCTTCTTAAATGTCTTTCTGGAATAACATGACTGTTGACAACCTTTTCTGTCCCTTCTTTCGCACTCAAAGTTGCTCAGAAGGTCGGGCCAATCCTTGACGGAGGCAGCGTGGCGCAGTGGTCGGGTCATCGGACTTGTGATCCGAAGGTCCCTGGTTCAAGTCCTGCTCCGACCACATGCTGGGGTTGTTCTAGGTAGTCCCTGGTACAACTCCTCTGCTGCGCTTGTAAATAGCCAGCTGATCTACCTCCTGCCAGTTGGGATTCTTAACTTTCTTGCGTTCATTTGTATCATTTGTTTCATTGGCCCTGAAAAGCCTCTTGATGGGAGTGGTCAATTAAGTATTAATTTATTTATTTCTGGAAGCTGAACAGCTCTGATAATATGGAGAAGGAATTTCCAAGGGTTGGTGGTCGTCTATAGTGGGTATAGTCAAAAGCCTTAATAAGGCACTGCTCCGTTTTGGTTCTTGGTATAACAAGTCTCACTTTCAGGTCAGGTGACAACTCGGAACTTGATCAATGTTACAATTGCTTCTATTTTTTCTTTAGACTCACATTACATCTATACAATACTCCATTTTTGTAGCGTTCCTGCCAACCTCCGTTCATTAGTGTACTTTTATGGAATAAAAAATGGTGGAGTAAGAGAGTGGGATTTTGCCTTCGAGCAATTCCAGAAAACTACGGTTGCAAGTGAAAGAAGAAACATTTTGCTTGGCTTGTCCGGTTCAAGTGAACCGTGGATTTTGAGCAGGTATGGATCTTGACTTTGATAAGAACACACTAGACGGTTTTTGCATGTACCAGCTCCCTGGATATAATTGTGTTTCCACCACTCATAATTACTTGCGTCGCGTCAAGTTACCCGATTTCACTGTACCATGGTACGATAGCACAAGCCATAGCTTAGTAAAGTAAGATCGTCCGCCGGGTAGGGTGTAGTCCTGAGGACTGTTGTTGATGACATTGATGTTTCTACAAAGTGAGCGGAAGTCAGTAAAGTGATCTGTGTATTCCCAATGGATCGTGTAAGTATTCAGTCAATGTCATCAATAACAGTCCTTCTCAGGACTACACTCACCTGGCGGACGATCTTTGTTTATCAAGTTTTAATAGGACTCACAAGTGCCATGCTAGTCTAATAGCTCCATCCCCTTTACATAGGCTAGTTGAAGCGGTCGTTCCGGAAACCTCTCCATTACAGACAGTTCCCTTTATACAGGCAAAGTATTCATAAATGATTTTGCACCAAAAAGCGTCTCTAACACGGACTCCTATTGCGGACAACGGACTTAAAATCTGGGTCACATAGGGCAGATTCTTTTAAACTTTGCCTTATTCTGACCACTTACTTTCTCTGGTTGGGAATCAAAAATTAATTTTTGTCCATAAAATATGTTTCTTGAATAATTTATCCTCGTGTTATTGCATTTATCATCGCGAACCGTTGTTTAGCAAAATTATTGGAATTAGCTGCAAAGAATTTCATGTCCGATTAGTTATTACTTCGTAAGGGACATGTCCATAACTTTAAAAACACTTATTAGAGTCAGTGGGGCCTCTATAATACGCGGACGGATATTTTAGTACGGCAGGAGATGTTCACCGTAAATTAAGGGAGAGAGCAATAGGGACAGACAAGTCAGACAGACAGAGACAGAGATAGCACGAAATAATCCACGTTAATAGGCCATTTCCGAATTCACGTTAGCCTCTTTTTCAAAGCGAGTCTAAGTGCGAAGTCTTTGTTATGAAAATAAGTTTTTATTCATATGCAAAGTGAAACTAATTACCATCACAAAACTTTCGCACTTAGACTCGCTTTGAAAAAGAGGCTAACGTGAATTCGGAAATGGCCTATTGGAGATAAGTGTAAATGTGTTATAAATAGGTTAGATGGTTAAAACCGTGCTCGTTTGTCTGTGCTACTTAGGTTAACTAAGTCTTACTATACAGGTACCTGGAATATTGCCTTGATTCTACCAAGATTAAGTCCCAAGATGTTCCCAGGGTGATATATTTTGTCGCCAACTATAATCCTCAAGGTCGGCATCTCGCGTGGCAGTTTCTCAAACTCAACTGGCACTTCATAGTGAAGAAGTAAGTACTTTGATTTTATCAATCTTACAGTTACTTTACCCGAGCCCCATTCCAATGCTATAACAACAACAACAACAACCGCTTTATTCACACAAATCATTAAGGTATTCAAGGCTATTCAAGATCCATTCTCATTCTTCGCGTTCTGTATTATATAACCTGCACTGAACCAATAGGCCATTTCCGTATTGGCTTCAGCCTCTTTTTCAAAGTAAGTCTAAGTGCGAAAATGAACTTTTATTCACATGCAAAGTAAAAGTAATTCCCACTTGGACTTGCTTTGACGAAGAGGCTGACGTGTTGTAAAGTTAAAGTGAAGAAAAGAAAACTAAATAAGTGAGTAAAACAAACAACGAAATAAGGGGATCCAAGAGGAAATATGTACTGCAGCGTTGCGAACCGGTTTTGAGTTCACGCAGGAATATGAATATAATTACGAGTCAAAAGACGGAAGTATTTTTAATATTGGAGGCTGTTTGTATCAGCACGTACAATACTTAGGACGTTTCCCCTGATAATTTCCCTGCTGCTGACAGTTGGAAGTATCATCTTAACAGACTGCGTTCTACATTTTATATATCAATATTAAGGCATTACTCACGAGCCTTCGGAGCAAAATTGATAGCCTGGCCTTGTTCTGTTTGTCTCATAATTCTCAAAGGAGCCTTCAATACAAAAGAATAAATCATGGTATTTACACTGAAAGCCTCGGAGTCATGTCAGAATATCATGGTGATGCATTCAAGCGTGGTCCACGGCGTTATTTGCATTCTTCCGGTTGCACGTTGCATTCCTGTGAGAATAGGGCTGAAAGCGAGTCGCCTCCGCCTCCTTCTTTGACTCTTGTGGTAACATCACAAAGCGCGAGAAAATCGTCAAAAACATTTGAATTGCTCGTGTCCCTTTCATCTTCATCAGATTACAAAAGACTGCCGATAGTAAACAAGGAACTATAATAAACCGTGCTCAGCTAGGGACGCTGAACGTCCAAACGTCCAAACCAAACGTCAGCCATTTTGTTTTTTACAATTATCCTTTTCCTACCTACCTGACAAAGTTTTGCAGTAAGCATGTCGTTATCAACTGAGTTATGCCCTTCTACAAACCAGAGAATATCAATTTTGTTTTATCTTTAGGTTCGGTGGAGGATTCTTTTCCATCAGAACTGTCATCCTTGGTGTGGCAAGCGGTTTTGCAACAGAATTTGAACTGCAGGAGGTAATTTTTTATCTACCAAAAGTTACCAGTAACAGGGATTTAAAGTGAATCATTCACCTGCCTTAGTTCATCTGGTCAACAGCATTACTGGCGTGAGATTTCCGATGAGTCATTTTTAGTGAAAGTTTTGCTGAGCAAAAAACAAGGACGGAATTATAAAGGATGATTGTATGAAATGTCATATATTGAACTGTGGATATGAAATGTATATGATCAGACCCGGCCAGGTATATTGGTATCCCACTACCCTCCCCCCCCCCTCCCCACCCCCTGGCCGGGCCTGTCTGCATGATGTAAATGTGATCATCTCTGCAGACTGCTCTATCAAGCAACCGAGCTATCAAGCCAGCATTTGGGGTTGCTACCTTCACTACGGTGATCACATTGTATATACAAAGAAGGACAGGGCTTGGATAAGAGGCATCCTAATTAATTTCTTTAATATTTGAGCTAATAAGCGGAAGATGTGGAACTGGTCAAAATAAGTTTCAAAGCAATCTGCTGGGACGGAGCTCAAGCTCTAATAAAACCGTTCCATTACTGTTATTATGATGCAGTATAAACGTTCGAACGCTAGGCAAATAAGCTAGATAGAGCGTGTGACGTAGCCTGTCTGCCTTACAGGGCTATAGAATCTACATTATTTAAAACTATGTCACTGTATTACAATATTACGCAAAATATGTCATCCAACAGCAAAGCAAAAGGAAAAAAATTGATGAAAATATAAAATATAAAATATATAAAACGTCTGTACACCTTGCAATCATCTTAAAATGTGCAACAAATTAGCTTAGGAATATGATAATGTCAGGCGGCCATTATCTTGAATTATCGTGTTATGTTAACCGAACTAGACAAGATAGCTTTTTGCATCCTCGTCAATATATCATCACATCTAGCTCCAAAAATGCTCCTCATCTCCTTATCCTGCTCCTTGGACCATCCTCCAAGTACATCAATGGTGACATTCAGTTGTACAATCGTATAGCCTGGGTATTGTCTTGTTAGTTCGAATCTCAGAGGTCCGTACTTCTCAGCTTTTCTTTGTCTTTCTTTGCACGATTGTCTAACCACGGGACACCTCATCTCAGCCGTCAGAATTTTTTTTGGTTTTGTGATCAACAAAGCGCTCATCCACTCGATTGGCTCCCGCAAAGGTGTGGTCTGCGTACACTTGCGTATGCTTGTTCATCTGATGACTCGTACAGTGGTTTGGGCTTCGTGAGATGTTTCTTGATCTGTTGCCCTTTGATCTTTATCTCAGGTGCTTGTAAACTACTACAGGATGGTTCAGAGGTATACAGACTCCACGTAGCTGCCAGTTCTTCTGCAAACTTGTGGGCATCACTGACAAGCGAGGAGAATCATTTGGCTGCTCGCCGTTCTTTCTTCAAACTGTCGAACAGTTCTTATCATGGGGCCTGAGCGTTCATACAACTTGATAGCCACTTTGATCTTGGTCAGCTTATACTCTTGCTCAATGGAGCGCAGGCCTCTTCCTCCTTTTTCTCTTGGGAGGAACAGCATAGCTGTGGAACTGAGTGGATGTTTTCTGCCATTTTCACTGATGATTTTCCTTGTTTCTCTGTCTATGTTTCGTAACTCTGCGAGTGGCCAGTGCTGGGTCCACATAGGGTATGTGAGCACAGGCAAGGCAAACTGGTTGGTAGCAGTGACACGGTTATAGTCGGACAGGGGTCTTGTCTAGATTACCGACAGCCTTTGAAAGAATACTTAAGCTGCGCTTGTAAGGGCTAGCTTCTCGTCTTGCATCACGGTCTCTCTTATTCCTGGGAATTTGTAGCTGGAACCTGACTTTATGTTCTCAGCTATTGCTGTTTCATCAAGACTGGGATCTCGAGCTGCCTGACGTTGCTTGCCTTTTTTGACATGGATGACATGCATGCATTTCTTTGGATTCATAAAAAATTTTGATATTTACCATATTTTTCGCATGGCGTCCATTCACGCAACACGTCTCGCACATTTTTAGCTACTCCAACTTTAGATGTGCATATCTAGACAACCAATCAGAATATCGAAAAAGCCCGACACACTTTTGTTGATTGGTTTCCCTGTGAATAAGACTGTGCAGCCATTTTGCTCATTCTGTGGAATCCGATAGCCGATAAATTCAATAGAAGAACCCTCGGTCGTTTCACGCCTTACTGGTTCCTGACACTTCCTGAAAGAAAACATCGCTTATGACGCGAGATATGAGCTAGTATTCGTTTATACATTTTACGCGTTTGTAAATATTTTGGATATCCTAAAGAGCAATTTACTAAATTATTTGATCTCTTAATTATGCCCCTGTTTTTATATGGAATTGAGGTTTGGGGAGCGGCATATCAAGTTAAATACCTTGATCGCATTGACATGTTTTTTAAGCAAGCGTTTAGATTTGGTTACACCAACAAGCTGTATGTAATAGCAGAAGTTATCAGAAATCGAGACTGTAACCTATGGAACACTATCACAGATACTCCTTCCCACCCCCTTTACCAACTATTACCTCCTAAGAAACAGAGATTTTTGCGAAACAGAGGACATGATTTTTATTTTACCTGCTGTTAAAACAGAACACTTTAAGAGATCCTTTATTAACAGGTGTCTTTTTAATTTTATTTACTTGTACTTGATCTTAAATTAATTGATGAGATCGTGTTGTCATGTTTGTAAAGCCACACGTATGTTGTGACTACATGACAATTGATGATGAATAATTATTATTAGTATTATTATTATTATTATTAGCAGTAGTAGTAGTAGTAGTAGTAGTAGTAGTAGTAGTAGTAGTATGATATATAGTGAGGGTTTTATTCAAGGTGGCTCAAACCGGTTTCAACACTTTCAAGAAACTCACTTATTGGAACGATTTACACTACAACACTGTATCACGTATTAGCAATGTTGTGGTACCATATGAAACAGCAATTATTGCTGAATAAAAAGCGGTCATTATTGTGACGCAAGACGTAACCATGGCAACGGGAACGCCTTGTAAAAACACCCTATATTTTGGCTTTAGTTGCTCATATCTAACAAACGAACTCCGTGACCCCCATTTTTTTTTGCTCGAAAGTGATCAACAGACCAAGATGAAACTTTTTGCAAAGTTTAAAAAATTTCTGTGGAGCGGATTCAGAGCCACCTTATTTTTTTTTATTTTTTAAGGTGGCTCTGAATTTGCTCCACATAATTTTTTGAAACTTTGCAGACAGTTTTATCTTGGTCTGCCGATCACTTTCCATTAAAAAATGGGGGTCACCGAGTTCGTTTTTGAGATATGAGCAACTAAAGCCGAAATATAGGGCGTTTCTACAGGGCTTTCCTGTTACCATGGTTACGTATTACGTCACAGTAATGACCACATTTTATTCAGCAATAATTGCTGTTTCATATGGTAACATAACATTGTTACTACGTGATAGGGTTATAGTGTCAATCTTTCTGATAAGTGAGGCTCTTGAAAGTGTTGAAACCGGTTTGAGCCACCTTAAGCGTACGACTTTTTTGCCAAAGGGCACCCGCGAAGGTGGGAAGTAACCTTAAAGTTTTCGTGCATCACTAGATGTACAGAAATGCAAAACTAAATGGCAGTACGGTAGATACGGCAAAACTGTTGATTTAAATAGTACAAGCTTAGCATTTGTTAGAATTAAATTCGCATGAGAACACCTGTCCTTTGGCTAGTCTTTGGAATATATTATAACACCCAAGAGTTTAAGATTTTCTACTGATTTGATTTTCTCATTGTTCACACAAACTGTTAATATCCTCACTGCTAATGTCCTGGCCACTGCCAACGTTCATAGTTTGATATTTCTTTGAGATTTCCGGCAAGAAGATTTGAGTCGTACCACTTAGTAACGATGCGCTCAGATGTGACACAAGATGGATCACTTCCGATATGGGTTAGGGTTAGGGTTAGGGTTAGGATTACCTATTTTTGGATTCCCTATTTGAAAGATTTCTTATTTTAGAGAGGCCCTATTTTATAGATTCCGTACTTTCGAGATTCTCCGTTTCTCGTTCATCTTCTGCTCGCATAATGCTCTCGTCAGATGATGAATCAGAAGCAGTAGTTTAACGAGGCTCGAAAGGGTTTATTACAGCTTATATACATGTCAGAACAATCCAACATTAATTGAATTTAGGGTTGGAGTCAGCAAACATATTATAGGTAATCTTATTACAAGATTGTTAAAGTTTCCTTTACGGCGATTAATGCAATCATATGTGTTGCCATGGTAACTATAACTGTCCTAAGTCATAACCCTCATTCAGTAGTCACTTTCTTAAATATATCTTTCTGACTAAGGCGGTGACCTTTATTTTTGTAAGCGTTTACGAAAGTTTGCGATATTCTTCACTTCATGTGCGATTACGAAAAAAGTCTGTAGTGTAGAAATTGAGATAAAACGAATTTAAAAAGGCCTTTTTAAGAATCTTAAAGAATTCTACACTGAGCGAGCTAATTTTTGCGATAAATTAATTAATGACTTGTACCTTTTACTTCCCGTGTGCGTGATTTCGCGCTGCAGAATGATGACGCCCAGTCATGAATTTTTGTACTATTCTTTTACCCTTCAGCTGAAGAAATTTAATGAAAAGAACGATCAAGCGGGCGCTGGAACGCGTGCTCAACAACAAGCTGTGGAAAGTGTGATGGCAAACATTCAGTGGCGTAAACAAAATGAAGAAGATGTGGCGAGTTGGTTGAAGGACTACCTGATAGCAAATAACATACCACTTTCCCAGATGGCTTCGTTATAAGCTGGACCATTGTCCAGAGAGTTTGGTATCTTAGCTTAGGAGTATCTGCAACAACCAGGTTGAAAAACCTGGAGGTAGTGGTTTTGTATTTCTTAAAAGTTATTTTGTATGAAGTCGCATTTACACCGGCTGCGCACAGGAGCTGTGCCTTCAGTACTAAACCGGACTACTTCTCGCTGTTCGTTCACCACCTATGCAATGTTGCTTTTTTGTTCGTATATTCATGTGAAGTGGTATAGCAGGGTATATAGGCAGACTTCCATGGATTAAACTGTACCAATTTGCACTTAAACACCCAGTATTCACGTTGTTTTATCATAAAACCAATGAATGAAATCATTATGAAGTGCGGGCTAGAAATCAACTGACGAAATGATCCTCGCACTTGCTGGACAATTTAAGCAATTGTCTCATATTCACTTGAAAAATTCAAGTGACTCCAACGGGATTCGAACCCACGACCTCTGCGATGCCGGTGCAGTGCTCTTACCAACTGAGCTATGAGAGCACTGCACTAACAGAGCACTGCACCGGCATCGCAGAGGTCGTGGGTTCGAATCCCGTTGGAGTCACTTGAATTTTTCAAGTGCGTATGAGACAATTGCTTAAATTGTCCAGCACGTGTGAGGATCATTTCGTCAGTTGATTTCTAGCCCGCACTTCATAATCATTTCATTCATTCATTCATTCATTCCTTTCACGGGAAAACACGCATGAGCCCAACAAATTGACCTGCTCTCAACTGTGTGGCTTCATAGCTCAGTTGGTAAGAGCACTGCACCGGCATCGCAGAGGTCGTGGGTTCGAATCCCGTTGGAGTCACTTGAATTTTTCAAGTGCATATGAGACAATTGCTTAAATTGTCCAGCAAATGTGAGGATCATTTCGTCAGTTGATTTCTAGCCCGCACTTCATAATCATTTCATTCATTCATTCCTTTCACGGGAAAACACGCATGAGCCCAACAAATTGACCTACTCTCAACTGTTTGGCTTCATAGCTCAGTTGGTAAGAGCACTGCACCGGCATCGCAGAGGTCGTGGGTTGGAGTCACTTGAATTTTTCAAGTGCATATGAGACAATTGCTTAAATTGTCCAGCAAATGTGAGGATCATTTCGTCAGTTGATAAAAGCAATGTAGTGAAAATCGACTCGGAACGCTTGCTATACGGCCTTTGTTTTCATATTCCTTTTTCACAATAATGAGTGACGGTAATGTTGATCGCTAGTATTATGTATAGGAACTTGTCCTTTAGTTAATGTCTCTCTACCTCCGAGTTCTCAGCTCAGTAGAGCTAAGCTGATTGTTTGGCTGGAGATTTACGTTCTTACTTTAAGTTATTATCTAAGTCCAAATGCAGCCGTCCCCTGTTTGCCTTCACTTTTAAACTAATGCTGTCGGATGGAATTAAAGTTATACATTTTTCGACCATGGTATCATTTTTCCTTTTCAGTTTGGTTATTATTTTACCTTTTTTTCGCTTCTTACGTTACATACATACACACATACATACGTGCACTTTATTGAGTCTCCCTTTACAGGTAGGGCTTTTCAGACACAATGGTTAAAATCTACAATATTTGCAAACATGAAGTGTTAAAATGATGAAATGAGAGCAATTCTAAAAAGTAAGGACTGAGGTAATCTAATTATTACTTATCATCAAAAATGCTATTAAATAATCTTTTCTTAAAATTCCTGATGCCATTAATGTTCTGGAGTTCCTTCGGCAAATTATTCCATAATTTGACTCCACGAAAATAAATGCAGCGAGGGACATTCAAGTCTGAGTTATGTATTTCGACTACGAACCTGTGAGCTTCTTTTGAAATAATTTGATAAGTAAGCTGGCGCTAAACCATTTCAACATTTCAAAACTAAAACTAAATCATCAAACAAGATCTCATAAACATTCAGCTATTTGAGGTATCAGTGCCTATCAGCTAGATGGGATCGAATTTTCTCAATCCAAGAATTATTCTGGCAGCAAAGTTCTGCACCAGTTGCATCTTATGTAGACTGTATATATTCAATTTGCTGATATTCCCCATACAGAAGAACAGTAAAACAATTTACTAAATACGAGGCTATTTATAAGTAATAAAAGTGATTTTCTATCTAAATGATGCTTGATCCGAATTATTTGTAACAACAGACGAAAACAACTCGAAGCTACTATGGTTATGTGTATATTATAATTAAGGCACTGATCTACGTGGCCTGCAGATCAGGCGTAATTTTTTTGCGATTTCGAGCGAGCGGAGGCAATCGCGAAGAAAAAAACTTTTTCCGCGCTCCTCCCCTGGCGCGTGACTCGCGCTTCGCGATTACCTCCGCTCCCTCGAAATCGCAAAAAAGTAACGCCTGTTCTGCAGGCTATGATCTACGTGGACCCCCAGATCTTTAGCCACTGGAACCGGGGAGATAGATAGAGATAGATGTCTAACAGCGTAAGGGATACAGCAGGTAACTGTTTGGTAAGTTGAGGTAAGCCGACTACTAGTAACTTAGTTTTATCAGGATTGATCAGTAAAGAGTTTTGGGAGCACCATTTACTAATATGAATTAGATCATCACCTCACAGAAACAAAATCAAATACGATGCACCAAAACAAAAAAAAACCCACCCCCAACCGGCCATTTTTTTTGACGAGGTAAGTACGTAGGCTTTTGAACTCGCCAGACAGGGAGTAAATATTAAACCATTAAAACCGGCTAAGAAAGATTTTTGGGCTTACATATTTTTATTCCTTGAAGTAAAAGCAAACAAACAACCCAGTTTATTAGACTACATCTATTACATCTATTTGTAACTGGATGAACCTGAACGAACTCAAGCTCAATCATGACAAAATTGAAATCATGTTATTGCATTATAAATTTCGAGCACCGCCGCTCGTTCAATCTTTGCGGGTCGGGTCTCAAAACATTCCTTTGTCTTCCTCAGCCAGAAGTTTGGATGTGATATTTGATGGCATTTTGTCGTTTAATGCTCATCTGTCCAATGTTTGTAAGTCGTCGTTTTACCACCTGCGCAACATATCGAAAATCCGCAAGTACTTAAAGAATCTGCTGCTATTATAGTTCATGCGTTTGTTACGTCTAAATTGGACTATTGTAACTCAATGTTATTTGGCTTGCCTAAGTATCAGTCACGGAGGTTGCAATATGTCCAGAATACTGCAGCCAGAGTGGGGTGCCAAGGTCCGCGTAAATACGATCATATTACGCCAATGTTAAAGGAACTCCATTGGCTACCCGTTTACTATAGATCTATATTCAAGATTTTACTCATTGTATTTAAATGTCTCAATGATAATGCACCAGACTATTTAAGAGAAAAACTCCAGTACAGACAGTACTCCAGATCATTAAGATCTGTTTCGAATATGTTATTAAAAGAACCTAGATCATATACAAAAACTTATGGGGATAGAGCATTTTCGAATATGGCCCCAAGACTTTGGAACAGCTTACCACAGGACTTACGTAAGCAGTGGACCATTTGATTTTTGATGGGGGGTGCAGTATTTTTAGACTGCTAGATATTTTTTTTTATTGCTCCAGCCTTGCAGGATATATATTTTTTTAATCTCCCTGTCCTTGCATGATATTTTTTTAATGGAAATTTAAAACACAAATTTTGAAGTTTAATAACTTGACCATCACCAGCCACTCAAAATTGATCCCTTTAGGCTATTAAAAACCACCTTTACGCGCAATGATCGTGTTTTGTTTCGTGCACATATCCAGCGCATCCGTTTCACATTCTTTGTATATTTTGAACCCTGCAATTCACGCATCAAAGAAATCCTTTGCCACGCCCAGGTTAAGGCTGCTCGAATTTTTTTTCCTTCTTAAGAATTCTGCAAGAAATTTTTTTTTAACCAGAAACGTATGCTCGATATTTTTAGCTGGATTTGCACAACCCCCCCCCCATCAAAAATCAAATGGTCCACCCCTAACCTCAGCACTGTTGAAAACTTTAAGAAAAGACTGAAAGCCTGTCTTTTTACTAAATATGTTAACAATTGCCCGTTATTTTAAAGTTTACTCATAGTTTTACGCATATTAGAATCATATTTACAGTAGAATTATATCTATCACTTATATAATTATTTAGCTTAATATATTGTATGTCTTGTATGTATTTTAGCTTCATATATTGTATTTTTAGATAAACATTGTAAAGCGCCTTGAGCACAGTATATGTGCGCTATATAAATAAAAGTTATTATTGTTATTATTGTGTCATTCGTGTTGGTGTTCATACTATTTAAGGTGGGCCCACACGAGGGGACATGTCGCAGGAACATGTTGCAGCAACATGTAGCGGGGACAAAATCGTGTTAAGTGCACACTGAGGGGACATGTTGCAGGGATGTGTAGCAGGGACATGTAGTAGGGACCAAATCGCAGAGTTTACACACTTGTGAAAAAGTTGCCGGGACACGTTTCAGGGACATGTTGCAGCGACAAATCCTCTCGTGTGTGCTCACACTTTTTCACTCGTGCAACATGGAATTTGTGCAGAATTTGTCCCCGCAACATGTCGCACGGAGTTCAACTTGTTGAACTTCAAGGGACATGTCGCAGCGACAGAACTTTGCGTGAGACGCCATGATGATCGTGTGCAAGGATGTGCAACATGTCCCTGCAGCAAAAACTGATATTTGAGCCAATCAGACACAAGATCCAGCTTGCTTTGGGGTAGTGCATTTGCAAAAAAGATGGCGACCCGGATCACAGAGGAGTCGGCGATCACGCTAGTAATTAAAATGACTGGGATAGAAACCGAAAACTGGTTGTTGTTTTGATGATGCTGCTCGATGATGAAGCTTCTATGATGCTGGAACGACAAGTCTGGTGCCGGCAATGGCTACTGCGACGTACCGATTGATTCATCACCGAGGGCCGCCATCTTCTTTCCACATATAAGTGACCAATGCCTTGTGGCCTTTATTTCTTAAACTCTCACCATTGCCGCTGTTGTTTCACACGAGGGGGCATGTCCCTGCAACATTTACCAGGGACATGTTCCAGCTACATTTTCGTGTGTGTGTGCAAGTCTTAATCCTTTCCCCAACTCATGTCCCTGCTACACGTCCCTGTTACATGACCGCTAATGTGTACAGTTTATAATATGTCGCTGCTACATATTGCAGCAACATGTTCCTGCAACAAGTCCCCTCGTGTGGGCCCACCTTTAGGCAGAGACGCAGCAATGAGCAGTTTTGTTGTTGTTGTTGTTGTTGTTGTTGTTGTTGTTGTTGTTGCTTTTTGTGAGCTCAAGAGCTACAAGTGCAATGCATTAAGCATTTGGCTGATCAATTAAATCGGAAATACTTTTGACAAGAAAATTTTCAGCCACATTTCTATGTCTTTTTCGCTTCTCTTTACCCACGCAACATTGGACTTTACCACCTCAATAGCTTGGGACAGCGACTGATTGCTTACACCAGAGCCCTTGTCAAGCGTCCTGACAAATTTCAGCAGCTATGAGGAAAAAATAAAATGCATTGGGCAAAATGGTCGTAGCAGCCAAGTTACCAACAAAGCCAATTCAGAGAGCGCCTACCTCGAACCTAAAACTTATCTTTTATTCGACCAAACTGACGACATTTAGAGCAATTGGTGGTCCAGAAGAGACAGTGGAGAGTGGTAAAAGGTTACGTTTTGAGTTATTTCTAGTTGCCACAACAGCACATGCTTCTCATCGTTGCAAGACGAAATAACTTTGTTGCGCAAGGGCGTCAACGCGACGCTTCTGGTAACGGAATGTATGCTGATAACTGAACTTGGAAGAAAAAGTTCACATATACCTGCTCAAGCTGAAACTCGTCTGTGAAACCTTTAGTTACATCTTCTAAAATGCACTTCAGAATGTACAGCCCTTGGCCATACCTACGAGCATGGAAGAAACAAAAGCGTGATCTCGTATTATTGCATGCCGCGTGAACCTTTCGATGTGGAGGACTAGCTTCTGTGGCTCTTAATAACAATACAGCAAGAATATGTACGGAAAAGTAAGTTACCTTTCTCGCAATGTTTTCCAGTGTTTTAAAGTGAAGTCCCATGCCATCTGCTGACCAATGTGGCTTGCCTCGGCTACGTTACCAATCACGAGCGGCGTGTCAGATGACTTAATTTTCTTTGTGTCCAGAGAGAATTGAAGATATCTGAAACAAAGAAACTAGTGTATATTTAAGATGTTATATAGGCATTTGAATTTAGCCATCACGTAATACATGATAGGAACACTGTGATCATTAGAGTGATGTCGACGGTCAGGAAGATGAGTGCTAACCTGCAGCCCGAATTTTCAGCAAAAATTCACTGATTTCACCCATAGTTACCCACAAAATGTAAAAATCACATCAAGCTCTTTATCAGGGCTTTTCTCCTCCGAGAGCTGGGCGCCCAACTCTCCACAAAGAAAGCCCAGGGAAAGAGTTACACGCACAGCGTTACTCAGAATGTGGAAAACTCCGACCTTAAAATCATAAGTGCAATTCATTATACGGTCGCTGTACAGACCTAATTGTCGCTCTCTCTGGATGTCGCATTTCACCAATACTGTTCTAATTAACTGACTGTCCGACCGACGGATTGACTGATCGATTGATTGATTGATTGACTAATTATAAGTAGCATCCAACAGTACTTGCTAAGAATCCAAGGTTCAGTTGAAGCTGCTAAGCCATGCATCAGTTCGGCCTTCTCTGAAGCTATGGATGTGTGTAACAATTGATTGTATGCAAATTCCCATTCCTCACGCCCACCACTGGCAATACCATAACGGTACACGAGCGAGCGAAAATTTGCCGGAACTCTGGTAAGAAATGGAATAATTGTGCATTACACCTAGCATGCTTGCTCTGTTTGCAAGAGAAGAAGTCCAGAATTGCTTAAGCTGTGCCCCTCTCTGTCTCTGGGACTAAAATAGTGCTACACAATTAAACTCAACCGACGACAACGTATGTAATAAAGAATACGACTGACGCGAATCCCTCAGCGTAATAAGCTTCAGTAAGAGATAAAAATATGAAGGCTTGGCATGAAACCCATTCACAGAAGCTCGTTGCCGGGGTGTTTCATCTCCCCCAGCAGCCTCCTCTGCGATGAGAAGATCAAAGACCCCGGTAACGAAGCTGCCACTGACAGGCCTCAACAAATAGACTTTTATTATACAGCTCTCTCATAATTTGCGGTGAAAATGCTTGGTGCGTTCCGCGTTTTAAGGGGGAATAACTTGCAGTGACCTCCAACGAACCACATTTGATTAATGTAATCATTCAACCATGGCATTTAAAATCTCTAATGTTGATTGGATTACATGACAATAGAGCCTAATATGTAAAGTGCTTTTCATTCCTGTAATAGACGAGATTGTACATTTATACACTCAAGGTCACCAAACAAGTGAACATCGTATGATTTAAAAATAACTGACCGTGCTGTGCATGTTAAGAAAATTCTACGTCATTTCAGGAGCTCGAGTTATGGAAAAGTTCTGACTTGTCACTGGCGATAATGGTCTCCAGTGTTATACGTGACGATATCAGGTGATTGAAATACGTAGAAACTCTTAAAACCAAGCATTTATACATCTGAAATATGCACCAGGCTTCTACTGGAAGTTATCTGCATCTGTATCTGATTTAATCAAGATTCGAGATTTAGAATGAGGCCACGGTTGAAAGATTGCAATGATCAATTCAATGTTGCAAGTTTGAAACGAATAATGCGGTTTGTTTGAGATCAATGAAAGTTAATTTCGATTAAAACGCGGAACGCGCGAAGTATTTTCATTATAGGTCCCATAACGTCATAAATGAATAAACATAAATAAATGAGTAAATAAATAAAGGAATTATTTAACGAATTAATTAACATGTACTTTGATTTATCTACCTAAATACTTGTTACTTTGTTGGTTTGTTTACGTTTTTCATCAATAACTCACTGGTTTCGTATAGGATCCTTCATCCACTCATGGAAGTAGTTAGAGGCATTTAACAAGCAGGATTTTTCCCCAGCTGCGCAAACAATTTCTAAGATGGCTGGTCGAAGCAAACTGACAACGGAGACATGCATTTTAGTTTGTGTTTTTTCTATTTTCATGGTATCAAGAAAATTTTGTAAGAAATTGGACGGGTAAAATAACATTATGCAAATTTCTAATTCTTTTTCCAAGCATTAGTTTTCACTTCTATATTGCCCGTTATGGGGAAACAAAAATATCCTGGAGGCTCTTTGGCTAGCGATCGTCACCTGAAGATACTCAGGGGTAAGCGATTCCGTTCACCGTAGAAAGCCAATGGAAAAAATGTCCTCAGTATTCTCAGAGTTTCTCCAGGCTGCCATCCGCTGGCCAAGGAGCCTGAGTTCTTTGGCTATGTGATTGAAAGAGCAAGTAAAACAACTTGTTGGGAATGTGCAGCGCAATCGCACGGTCATGGGTTCGAGCACCGTTTAAGCCTGGAGTTTGTTTTTTTGTGTTTTGTTGTTGTTGTTTTTATTTTTCAGGCTAGTTACAACTGCTCAAGTTACTCACTACACTGCGATGATCACACTTTGTGATATTCGTCGCACTTTGTAATAACAACTGTCGCACTTTGTCATAAGAGTCCATCGCATTTTGTAATAAAATATGCTGTCGCACTTTGTGACGAAATTCACTAAAACCTGCTTTGAAATGCATTGACCGTGGAAATAAGCCGGTATTCTTACGTTTCAAGATGAGAGCCTCTATCTGTGAATCCGAGTCTTTTGTAAATGGTGTCAGCTTGGTAAAGGAGATACTTCTATTTGATTTAACCAAAACAAATAACATCAACAATGTTTGTTAATTACTATCGAGACAGCAACAGCAAGTTAAGGAACCACCAGTCAATAATCACGAGCATAATAATACAGTATCGTCCACCTTCAGTTCATGTTTTGCTACTGGGGTGAAATTTCCAGCTCTTATTAAAGGAAGATCTTATAAAAATAGGAAAAGGCCAGCCATGATGGATATCTAATTAGAATGGCCGGGGCTTTACGTATAGAAATTAGGTTTTGGTCTCGCCAAAAATCCACTTGCTGTAGAAAACGGCAAGTGTGCCTTGGCACCTGCAAATATTTGTAAGCGGGTCTTGTTGGCGTTAGAAGACTCTTGATGAAACTGAAGCTCTTCATGGAGGCCGCCCATGGAACATACTGTTCTTCAAATCGTAAATATGACGTCATGTCTAAAGCTTTGGTGTAGTTTAGTTTACCAGTCCTTTGAAAAGAAAAATGCAGAGTATGTAATGACAAGAACATCAAGAAGTAAATTAAAGAAGTTTGCTCACGAACAATGAACTAAAAGACAACCCACCTCAGGTCAATGAAGAACTAAGGCCAGGTTAAAATTTTTGCTCGGTATGTCCTGAATCGATCAATAACTATAAACAAGAGGGTTTAGGTAGCCTTTAATTTGGCCGATTTCCGGTTCAAAGTTCCCTGATGGCGTTTTCACGTAACACATAAAGGCTACTAATGAGATTTTTTTCCTCGGCTTATGTCACGTTGGTTAAGTGGCTTAGCGTTCAAGGCTATCGCTTCTAAGGCGTGGAGCTCAGATTTGAATCTCGCCGGCGACACCTGAAATTCTTTAAACTCCTTTGGTAAAAGTGATGAATTCCAAATATGTAATAAATGAAAATTGACAAACAAACTGAAGAACTGAGAGAAAAATTGAAGGAAAAAAAAAGAAAAAGATGAAGAAAAGTCAGAGGCCATCACTGAGTGAGAACTACATATTAACGCAGTACGGCCAAGTTTTGACCACGTTGTATCATACACCTGTGTACTTTGAAAATCAGGAGTGGTTATCCGCGGTTATTACGTACCTTGCCAGTTCAAATGCATCATCGATAACACCAGCACGATCTGAGGCATTCATGACCTGCAAATGTCAAGCAATGATAGCTCTGGAAAATTGAAGCAACCCACAAATGACTACTTTTCATGTAGTTTTGTACTGAAGTATTAACTGTAAAAACCTTCAGTTTACAAAGCTTCTTGGGTATAACAGATGAGAGAAAAGATAATCAAAACAGAAAAAATATCTAAAATATATAATTTACACAACAAAAAGGTTTAAATGCTGGGTTAAGGCTATTATTGTTTTTAAGATCCTATCGTACACCTTTAAGGCACTCCATGGTGTGACTCCAACGTACTTGACTGAGCTCATCAGTCCTTATGTTCCTAGACAAGCTCTTAGGTCTGCTGACCAACTTCTGCTGGAGCAGCCATCGCACAAGCTCAAATCGATTGGCTCGAGGGCTTTCTCAGTGTGCGCCCCGTACCACTGGAATTCCCTTCCATTTGAGATTAAAAGCAGTGCATCTGTTCTTATTTTTAAAGCTAAGCTTAAGACCTATCCTTTTCGGCAAGCCCATTTTGAGATTTTTGATTTTTTCGATTTTCAGGACTTTAGACTTCTGGTTTTTTCGATTTGGGGTTTTTCTATACTGCATTATTTGTAGTGTTAGTGTAAAGATTATAATTTATTTGCCATTGTAAAGCGCATTTGAGCGTTGGGAAAATGCGCTATAGAAGTTTAAATTTATTATTTATTTATTATTATTATTATTATTATTATTATTATTATTATTATTATTCACAGTGCTACCCTGGCAACAAAAAGCGTAACCTTATGGTCATTTCTGAAAGCAGTGGCCAATGCGTCCCAGTTTTTGTCTTCATAGTTAACTCTGTACAGTCCTTTTTGTCCAGCGTTTCCTTTTATCCATCCACTTCCATCCCACAAAATTTGTTCTACGATCAATGAAAGCAAGATAGAGTCAACCGCTGGGAGTCATCCATTAAAAACGAATCTGAAGAATTGGAAAAAATCCTATTTTTTTTCTTTTCAGTTTAAGTCCCAACAAAGGGCTGTTCAACAGCCGTGACCTGTACGCGTTCAATTATGTCCTCTCTTTTCAGAAACTGGAATGAAAGATATGAGCAGATAAAACTAGTGATACAGTTCTAAGCTAGCGCGGCGTAGTGGAAAGAAATACAGCCGCTATTTTCCTGGCATTTATTGTTGGAAGTGATGATTTCTTTACCTGATGTCATATTGATATTTTTGGAAATAGCTGTGTGAGATGCCGAAGACGTGATGTACGTAAATGGTACAAACCATTTATAGCTGAAAGCAATCACATTATAAACATGAATTGGAAGCATTTCTATCGATAAAGCTTGTTGCTCTTTCAGTCACTATAGAACGAAAAAGCTTCATCCATCATATAGCAACGAACGGTTTTAATAGCACACTTACTTAAACGGAGAACTATACTTCGACGTCGTGTTGGTATCCATGTGATTTAGGAACCTCTCTTGGGAGACTGTGTACTGGTTACCGCTTGAATGTCTGACATTTATGATAGGGTAACCCATTTGTAGTGTCCACGTGTCCATCATGCGCTTAACATTCACACATCTACCCTGGTTACAACTTTCCTAAATAAATGTTTATTAGGGTTAGGCAATCAGTGCACGTTTGTCGTTTATCTTTTCAGTATAGAATTGATATTAGCCCGGTCATGGTGAGCCGTGAGCCCTTTCTGTCGGAAAAAAGAAGAAACGTGTGAGTGGAATTTAAAGAGGTATTTAAAGAAAAGAAAGTAAAGAATTTAAAGAGGTATGTGGAGAAAAGGAAGAGAGAGAGAAACGCGGTGACAAGCCCTGCTACAGCTCTTACCCTCACCAACTAGAAGCAGTTTACCGTTATGAGTATGACATTTTGGCATTTTCATTGTGACTGTGTTACCCTCAGTAACAGTTACCTGAACAAATACAACTTATCCGAAGGAAATTTACGCATACTTACCTCTCTCAGCACTTCCCACAGATCCTCTGTTTTTGCATTGGCATACTTAAATTTCCTTAGGTAGCGCTAGGAGATATCAAGCAAAACGATAAGATTTCAACATTTATGGTTATCCACCGATCGATTAATCACCGAACACAAAGAGAAGTCGCCTAATCTCATACCCTTATGTCCCCATGTCACTAGAAATTCCGTCTGGGCGGGATAGATCTGGGCATGAGATTACAATTCACCATATGCGTACAAAGAGCGACAAATATATGATGAAACCTATACTTAGCTCTGGTTAGCTACAGGTTTCCTCCGTCAAATGTTCGCTGCTTGAAGTAACCAGGGAGGGAAATACTGTATTTACTCGATTAAGCGCGGCATCTGAAAGCAGACTAGTACCGTACAACTTTATCTAAAAACCCTCGGAAATTAATTTCTGGGAAAATGATTATTTGCAAATGAGTACCGCCCTCGGCGCTTAATCGAGTAAATACGGTAATGCGGGTTTGAGCTGG
>BLFK01000623.1:2050013-2057513 GCA_014634185.1 Astreopora myriophthalma | reverse complement strand
GTTTACTTAAGTCTCGAATAAGAGTAAAAAAATGATGCTTCCTGGCTCCTGTCAGAAAAGGGGCATATTACAGTAAGCTCCGTAATGAGCCAGACAGGCGTTATTTGAACAAGCTAG
Organism: Astreopora myriophthalma; assembly: GCA_014634185.1. Classification (NCBI taxonomy): domain Eukaryota; kingdom Metazoa; phylum Cnidaria; class Anthozoa; order Scleractinia; family Acroporidae; genus Astreopora; species Astreopora myriophthalma. Next base: position 2,057,396 of record BLFK01000623.1, on the reverse strand, counting down.
TTACGTGTATTTAAACCCCAGTGCCCGGTCCCTTGGGTGATTAACGCTACACAAATTTGCATAATGCACAAGGCGGGAACTGGTATTCAGTATTTTCACTTTTGGACACCAGGGAGTGCTTACCACATAAAAAGCCAACCGAATCGGAATTTTAAGCATAAATATTTAATGATTCAGCTTATCCTGGCGGAGGCTTGATAAGGTACAAAATGTACCAGTATCAAATAACAGATCCACGAAGAACAGAAAAAGACGCATTGATTAACCCGATGGCTCAATTTTGAAACGTTGCAAAAGGAAATGTTCCTAACGTTTGACTTTCCAACTGCAATATTTGGCCTATGTTACGCTAAGCAAATTTTCGTGGTACTTGTCTCGCAATTTTTTGCCTATTGTAACATACCCTGCAATAAACATTTCATGGTTGTTCATTCGTTGCCGCAATATCTGCGGAAAGTAGAAGTCGCTTCTACTTTTGGCGACGCTTCTAGCAACGCTGCTACAAATATTTCAAATGTGGGCGTAGTGTAACATCTTTCCTGCAACGTTTCGCAACTTTTCGGGGCATCAGCCAATGAAAAGGTTCTTTGACCTCATGTGATCATCGAGCACGCGACAAGTTGCAAGAAACCATTTCCCAGTGTAACACCTGTCGAGCAACTTGTCGATCAGCTGGTGGATTTTTGTGGCAACAAAGAAAACTTGCAAAAGAAAAGTTGCGCGAGAAATTGTCTAGTGTAACAGCGCCTTTAGACTTTTCCGTGTAAATGATTAGCACCCCCAGTCAGTACCTGATGAGCGAGTTCGTGTGACACAACCTCAGCAACCCTTTGCTTATTGGCTGAAGAAGATACATTCGGCTTATATAGAAGATTCCAGTCCTTGTAGGTTATAAGTCCCCAGTTTTCCATAGCACCGTGCAGGAAATCAGGAATGGCGATCATGTCTGTAATTGGGACAAAACGTATTAAAGGGAGATAATATTTTAATCAGCTTGTGTGTCAATGTGTGTGTATGTGTTTGACAATCCAATGCTGCTCCCAATTAAGAAAATATATGACCAGCTGAGGAAGTCCAGCTTTGTCCCACAGAACCACAGGCCGACCAAGCGTAATATTTCAGAATACATTATTGCGTGATAAAGTATTTCGTAATAAATAAAGTATTACGTAATAAATGTGAAGATGAATATTTCTTCAATATGAAGTCTATTCATTTGTCTAGCTGGAAATATCTTAATTTCATGGACGCTGGAACGGAAGAAATCCAGCGATCAAGCCACAACAGAGGTTCTTCTCATAGTGTTTATTACGAAAATAAGATTCTGGAGAAAAGGGGGTTTGAAAACAACGCTCTAATAATTCTATTCATAAATTAAGATCTAAAATATTATGAAAATGCAGCATGACTATAAAGAAAGAAAAATCTATTTAAAACAAAATCGAAGAAAGCAAGTGGGGGGTGACGCCTTTACTGACATAGTAAACAACTACGCCGTCCAAAATTTCACTCCTTGATATAACAAATACTGAAAAATGAGAGCTCCTTGTTAATCATCCTTAATATCATTATCATCAACGCACAAAATATACAATCTCAACAAAAAAAGGTTAAAAATGCCTTGACAGGCGCTTTTGGAGTGTTTTAGTCTTGAATTAGTAAAATGATGCTGTCATTATTCATTCTCTGTAAAGTCTGGAACCGTGATGACCATTCAAAGTTTGAAAGAGTTTGAAAAGTAAACCTTTTTGAATACCTTGTACTCACACTAATTTCATTTAAAAATGAGATCATTAAAACTAAACCTTACACGACAGGTGGCAGAAGACCGTGACACGTGAAATATAAAATAAAATAAAGAAATAAGAAGGCAGACTTTCAACTGCCATTCTTCGTTGAAAGTATATTCTGTTTCGTAGTTGTTGTTGTTTTTCGTTTTTGTTATAATTTAATGTGTCAACCTCTTTTTACAGTTTCTTTTCTCGTGTACTCATTAAAATACTAACAAAATAAATATTCTATACCAAACTAAAAAAGAAATAATTACTTATAGCCACCTTTTACAAAAATGAATCTTCATGGCCTTTCCATTTTAATATCACGAAAGGAAGCAATTGTATTGCATTTAAAACTAAACCTTACACAATGCAATATCTTTTTTCAATTTCGTATTTATTTTTAAGAATTCTTTTAAAGTGGCTAACAGACGGTTTAATTTCTTTGTGTCTACAACTCCATAACAGGCGCGGATCCAGGATTTTCTAATGGGGGGTGGGTAATATGGCGGGAAAGGACTAAAAAACGAGGCTCAATTTTTCGCGTTGCTTCCGGCCTACTATTATTTCCGTTTTCGGCCTTGCTGGCTTCACAAGGCTTTGGGTACCCACGTATTTCTATATTTTTTGGGACCCATGCATGTATTTCCTTTTTTTCACGTATTAGATTTTTGTGGTGGGCTTCTCCGAAGGGGGGTGGCTAGCCACCTAATCCACCCCCCCTGGATCCGCCCCTGCATAAATAGATTTTACCTAGAATTATTACATAATATTGACCAGATCCAACCCCTCCTTCAGGATTCCTTTAATAACGTCTCATAATAAGAGACATCTACAACTGCTCATGTTGCTTAAAATGTTCCAAGTGACATCCATCCAAAAACAGTACGAAAAGGGACAACTAAACAGTTTCAATGGTATCTTTACAAAACGAACAGCACTTGAAATATAGCCTATTTTAAAAAGAATGTCATTAGTAAAAAGGATGGAATTCAATACTTTATATTGAAAAGATCTTAAGTAAAATTCGCTTGAAACTCTTACAGGCAGTAAAAAGGCCTGATATATAGTTTTCTTGCAAATCAAACTCTTCCGCTATCGTGGTCCATTTCTTAGGCTTTTCATACGTATGCCTTATTGAGAAACGACAGTAATCACGACATTTAAAGTTTTCCCGGTCAAGAACGGCACCGAAAGCAGATGAACATACTCGTAAAGTTAAAGGAACAGCCCGTCCTAATCCCGTCCGTTCCCAAAAAATGGAATTTAAAAGCCTTTCCCTTTTAACAGTGTTAAAAGAGTCAATATTTGTCTTATAATAAAGTACGTAATCAGTGTACTTGATACCTTCTGAAAAATATCCTTTGTAAAACATACTTTGACCGCTAATCTTAATTTCTTTGTTGTTCCATTCAATATATTTATACTCACCGTCACAATCGACAACGTCTCGTATTTCTGACCACCATAATAAGAGTTCATAATAAAAATTGGGCAAAATATTTAATTTATCAACATAATAATTACAATCAACATAATTATCATAATTACAATTAAGTTGTTGTTTTTTCTTGTTTTTGTTACTTAGTTTGGCAGGGTTTTTTTTCCTGATTATAGATTGTGGGGAAAAGAGATTTACGCTTTATGGAGGGGGCGGCGAAATCTTTGTGGTATTGATTAGTTTCCTGCAGCCCACCCCAACATATGAACGGTTCCTAACAGTTACTATTACACTTTTTGATGTTCATTTGCAGGCAGTATCCATTCATTTGAATCAATATTTCTTTTATATTTTATATTTATATTATTATGATTATACTTTAATTAACAGCAAAATAAATTACATTTGCATTTAACAGCATTATCACACAAACGATAGGTCCCTTGGACATTCATTGGTTGAAAATTTATTTCATCTTTACCCAAATGAAATTAGCTTACGCAAAGAGACAACCAAATTCCATTACATGTCATTCATATTTGAAGACAAGAAATTCTTTAGCGCGATTTGCATTTGAAATAACAATCAACTGCACTTTTAACAACCATTTCCATGAAGTTAATAATCTTTTATGCGATGAGACAAACATAAGAGCCATAAAAAGAACATTATTTATTAAACTGAGAGAATGTCAAATGATGCTTCAATTGTTTCACTATAGAGGCATCGTGGCATAAGTTTGCATGAAACGGTACCATTGTCCACAGTTAGTTACCGTGACGGTACCAATATTTCGTTTTATGTACCTTTCCTCTATAGGCGCGAAATCAGTACAATGCAGTATCGTAATTAGCTTTGTGTATTGTCTTATCGTTGTAACATCATTTAGTTCATTCCCTTATCTGTCACCTCACTTGTTCATTAGTGCTCTTGTCTTAGGTTTTCTAGTTCATTAGCCTTCTTTGTCATAGTAGGTCGTCTTCGTACTTGTTAGTTTTTTAATTTTTGCATATTACTATATATTGGCAGTGGCGGATCCAGACCTTGAGCTAAGGGGGGAGGGGGGGGCGGTTTTTTTGCTATCGCTTGCCCTGCCGGCTTTTCTTCCTTCTGCGTTTTTTCATTATTTTTTTTTCCAAAATAAGGGGGGGGGCCCGGGCCCCCCCGGGCCCCTCCCCTAGATCCGCCACTGTATTGGTAACTTGTTAATATTAGTTTGTTTAGTGGTAGTTTCGGGTTTAGTAGTTAAAGTTATAATTCAAGTTAGAAGTCAAAATTTTAGTCTAGGTTAAGCCTTGCACCAAGTTTTCCATCCTGTCGTCACATTTGCCTTGTAAGTATTCGTCGTTTTCCTTTTGTTTGTCATTTTCTGTACTTGTCCTATTTTCGCTTAGTCGGTGTGTTCAACTCCGTTTGTAATTTATTCGTTTTCAGTTACCGTACTCGTACCATTTGTCCATTAAAATTGTTTATCGTATAAGGAACGTGTTTTTTGCGTTTGTGACGACATTTGCATCGTTATGAAAAGTGACCACAATAATGACCTCCAGTTCCAACTGGGTGCGTTCTTTGTCCTATAACAATGAAAAAGTGAAGGCCTCAGAGCACAGGCATTATTCTATATGTAGGACTTGCAGCAACAGCTGCGTGCGATTATTGCCCAGAGCAATTTCCTGGCGTCTTCCTCCTTCCATGTTATTCATTAGTTCCTGTATCTCAGGACGCCTGACGTCTGCTTTGATTGTTGCTTTCAAGGGACTCATGCCTTGTTCTACCATGTTCAAGAATGAACCGTAGGGTGGTAACTCTTTTAGTTCTGTGTTGGGACCAGGAATGGCTGGGTTATGGTAGACTGGCCATGGCGCTCCGTCATAAATGAAGATAACATTATCGTCAGGACCGAGCTTATTATTATCACTATTAAGCTCATTGAATGTATGATTTAATATGGAGTGTCTTTTTTTGTAAAATCGTCAGTAATAATCTCTTTAATTGTTTACAAAACGCTTTTCTGTTAAGATTTTTTTAAATATGATGGTTGCATACATTCTTTCTTAATTCAACGCGCTTAATATGGACACCCGTTAATACGGACAACGGACACTTCTTTCTTCCCTAACAACTAATTCTCTTAGGAAGTTAACCATACTAATACGGACACTCTTTCGTCAACTTTCTTCTTATGAGCCTTATCTTTTGTAAACGGACATAAAACATGTTATATTTCAGCGCTAACCAAACGAGATGTCAGAACTGTCAAGTCCAAAGTGTATGCGGTTCTTGTTAGTCGCCAATCAAAAAAATCTATTACAACACCTTCAACGCAAATTGTTGTCAAGCTTTAATTGAATGACTCCCTTCTCTTTTCTCGGCTTCTGGCTGTGATTAGTTCTGTGTGAGATTTCATTTATTTTTGTTAATTTTGTTAATTTTTTTGTTAATTTTTTTCTCTGGGTTCTTTGCGTATCGCTGGATTTGAAGGAATATCTACGAGTTTTTCTAATAGTGAAACATCATGATGCTTTTCTGGCCCATCAAAGAAGTACACTCATGCGCCATTAAAACATGTGCTGTATTTTTTACCTAACTTACACAACCCGCTTAATACGGGCACCCCGTTAATACAAACACTATCGGTGGTTTCATAAGAATGGACGCTCGTGACATTGAAATAACTGCAAAATATTATCAAAGCAGACTTCGAAACTACATCAAACATAATTTTAGAGACATTATGAGGAAGAAGTAAATTAACAGGCAGAACATTTGAATCAAGGAATAAAGGAACGGAATGACTATCTTTACTAGGACAGATGATTAAGCCTTTTCCTGCAGTTTCAGAAGTGTATCCAAATAGGTTTTACAAGCTTGTCCCCAAACACAGATGCCATTATTTCAACGGTGAAATTAGTGATCGGTAGATATTAAGAAGTGTATATGTCGGCACAACTGTCTTAACGTTTAAAGAATACCAACTGATTCACTTATAATTAACGTAATGCTTCCAAATTGGATGACAGTCAATTGGTACTCCCGACTACTTAAAATTTTCACATTCAAGAAATACAGTGTTAGATAAAAGATTTTTATTTGCGGATGATAAGAAAGATGATAAGAAAGGTTCAGTGTTATATTTATGATTGTCATTTCGTGATAACGAATTTTATAGGACAAAAATGAAAATACATTTTCTGCTAATGAAAGTCAAAGGGAGTTATTGTTTATCTTTTGATGATTTTGAATGTAAATACAGATGCAAATGTTATTCTTGAACGTTTCTTTCGCGCAAATAAAGGACATGTTGGTCTTAGTGAGAGTATATTGACCATAATGAAACAAATATTGACACAAAAGAATGGATATTTTCTGTAAATGAACAGCAAACATTACATAAATCTGCACATTCTAGATCACCGTGAAATAAGGATTTTAATATTTGCTATAACTATTTAACAATTAGATTACGAGTTCTAGTTTTCTTAGTCAATAAATGGTCGAGGCACGTAGCCCAGAGTTGACTACTGATTTGACTTACAGTAGTCTAATTCTTCTACTAGAAATCCACTCACATACTACCTTCGAATTCATTCCAAGTCTTATTGATTTTAAGATTTGAAGAAGACGCTATTGTTTTGTTTTTGTTCAAAACGCCGGCCTTTTTGCTACTCACTATCTATCACTCAATAGGCAGCGAGTAGCGAGCCACTCAGATTACAGTATTCGTGATAGTATGTGAGCGGATTTCTACTAACTTCAAATCATAACTATACTATTAGCAGAACAATTGCAGAGTAAAAAGATCGTTTTCTTTCTTTTATTTTTAAATACCTAAAAATCTTCGCAAGTAACAACTACATTGGAAAGACAGAATAAGCCTCGTATCAGTATGTAAACATACTCTATTCTACCTCGATTGAAAATGATCATCTGGGTGACTGGAGTCCTGAGAAGGACTGTTGTTGTTGACTGACGTTTCGACAACCTGTGCGGAAGCCATCTTCAGAGTCAAGTGATCGATTTTAGTCAGTCGAAAATTCAAAAACCCTGGTGAGCGATTCGATTGGTCAAAAGGTGGAGTAGCCGTTAGTAAACCCGAAATGTGATTGGCTGTGAAGACGTGAGCGGAGATAGTTATGTAAATAGAGTGATAAACATGCATAATGAGCT
>BLFK01000623.1:2045388-2047635 GCA_014634185.1 Astreopora myriophthalma | reverse complement strand
ACCAATCGAATCGCTCACCAGGGTTTTTGAATTTTCGACTGACTAAAATCGATCACTTGACTCTGAAGATGGCTTCCGCACAGGTTGTCGAAACGTCAGTCAACAACAACAGTCCTTCTCAGGACTCCAGTCACCCAGATGATCATTTTCAATCGAGGTATGTTACTCCTGGGTTCAAACCATTTTCTTGTATACTTTATCCTATATATGCGTTCCTGATTTGGCCCCGGCTAAACGATCAGGTATTTTCATTAAACATTTGTTCACAACACAAAATGGAAAACCATTTAAATTCATTGTTGAGACAGATGGCTTAAAAATGATTAAACATGTTCATGTTGAAACGAAAAAGGACCCCGAACCGATTCTCACCTGCTTTTGGTAGTGCATATTTTATCTCAAAATATTCTTCAAAGAAACTAAAAAGATGATCAGTAATTTTAGAGGAGTATGCCACTTGATCGATTTGCTCCTTGGGTGCGTATATTCTCACCTAAGGGAAGAAGAACAACTGACTCACTTAACTAAATTTACAGATTTCAGATACAGATTAATTCAAATTTGCATAGATATTCCCCTCCGGCGAATAGGAATTCGCGAATCAGGAATTCGAATAGTAACCCTAGCTGAGCGCTAGGGTTACCCTAGCGCCAGGGTAACCCTAGCTGCCTTGTAAACGCTCTGCTAGGGACAACTCGCCTACCCGGGACAACTTTTTAGCGGTTTCCATTGTGTTTGCGATGCTGGCGGTTACCAAGCACACAAAGTTGTCCCGGGTGATAGGGTAACCCTACCTGTGAAATTTTGCTTGTAAACCCGAGCTATCTTTGACCCTCCTGCTAGGGTAACCCTAGCAGTAGGGTTGCCCTACGTACTTGTAAACACGGCCTTAATCAACGCGAACAATGTAACAAGTCAATATCGCGATGAACGTAATATTAAACTGGAATTGGTACTTCCAAATGGACAGACTATTAATAATCCGTGCTAGATAATGACCTTTAAATTGGAGTACGTGTACGAGTATGAGTACGAAACCAGTACAAGTTTTTTCCATCTGAACACCCACGCTTGGAAAAAATTTGACCTCCAAACCTTGTGTGCGTGTTCAGTACTGAAAACCCGGGCTACTCACCATTTACACGGAAAACCTGGAAATTCCGGTTGGAACGTCAAATGGTATGCACCATTCCATCCGGAACTTTTCAGAAATAGTGATGCATGGGCATAAACAGAGTCTTTAGTTATTTCTATTCTTGTTTCGAAGATAAACTTACATTTCTTGATAACTTCGTGAATTATAATTCTAAACCTAAACCTAAACCTAAACTTCCTTCAGGAACAAACGAACGATTCCAACTAACAGGGTCTTTCAAATTGCGGGTTTTATAGCATCGAATCAGAATATTAATAGGTTTTCCCAACGGAGGGACCTTAATTAAGGCTATTCTTTTCAACAGTTCTTTTTGGGCTTTCTTGTTGATACTAATAAATTCTAGACGTTATCCACCTTTTATTATGACAAGCTGCATCACTTAATACCTACACAAAAAATTTCCACCCGGATGGTTCGTGTAAATGGTAAGCGCCCCAGTACTCGTAGGGACGACTTTGTTGCATGCGACAAGCTTACGACAGGCCTACGACAAGACTTATGACCATTTACACGCGCATGACATTTTCACTTACGACATGCCAAAACGGCGTACAATTCGACTCCGGGCGAGTTTATGTTTTACCGATAATTCTGCCGCAATAAATAATAAAATCAACACGACCAAATCCATTCTTTTTTACTTGCAGTCGATGCAGTTAATAATAAATTTCCAAAGCTTGACAGGAGTTGCTAACTGATACGTGATACTGATTAAAGCGTTGTTTCGCACTAGCGCACAAAAAAGGAATTGTGCGTGGCAAAACTAAATTAAGGACAAATACGCGTTGGTGACGACAGAAAATTTGTCTAAATATACAACTTTTTTGCTGGTGCGGATAGGCCCTTAAATTATGACCCTATGAGGTTTGAGGCATATTAGCCTTGCGTCCAGTCGTAATAGAATGCGATTAATCGCATTTTGTCTGGCACCCTTTTTAAAAAAAGTCTTTATGACGGCTGTTGGAAAGGACTTCTTCGTCACTCCACAGCGATATTAATTTTTCAGTCTCCTCTTCAGAAAAATTTGTCTTCGCTTTTGTACTCGACGCTGACTTGCTTCGTCTGCAATTTTGACGCAAGAAAACTTGACG
>BLFK01000623.1:2010388-2040388 GCA_014634185.1 Astreopora myriophthalma | reverse complement strand
GTCAAGGACTAGACACTGAAATTTGTGGGGTTATAAATGGTATGTTTTCTGGATTACATGCATTTCTTCATTGCTTTCTCAAGCCACAACTTGAGCCCGTTTCTGAGTTGTTGGTACGTATATCGGAAGATGATGTCCTTGGCTGATAGCCCTTAAAATTTCACAGTTGCCCTTGAAGTTTCGCTTCCCGGACACTGTTCATTTTTGCATTGTCTAACCTGCAAATTCGAGCTTTTAATGTTGTAAAACATCACTGCATTTAATATATCATTGTGACTGCACCGTTTAACGAGGTCGAGAATGATCAACGTGAATAGGTATTTTGCATTCAAAATGTATAATTCGTTGAAAAGTGTTTTTAATGGGCGAGCAATGCCGAAGGAATTAATGCTAGCTTTTAGTACTATTAAAAAGTTCAGAAATACCCTCTAACCACTCAGGACATTTGACAACTTAAGGGTCCCCATCCCCGCGAGAATGCCATCCAAGAAAAGAAAAGTTTTATGTTATGAATTTTTGTCCAGATTATATATCAGTCCGTAGCACCCGTTATATGCACCATATACTAAAATGTCGATCCCAGAGCCCGCTTTTCTTTTGGTTAGCACCAAGAACATGGACTAATACCAGTTCCAAGGAAGGAAGTCCGCGAATCACGGACTTACAGCTGATCTACGCAGACTCAAAACTTTGAAGCAATAGACGGTTGCAAACTGGACCTTCGCTGCGACTGCGCATCAATTGGCTGTAGAGTCCGTGTTCTTGGTGCTGACCAAAGGAAAAGGAGCTCTAGGAACGAGATTGCACATACAAAAAGCGTCAAAACGTCCAGTTACAATTAGGAAAATGCGTTTGCCATGCAGAGAAAGCAAGTAGCGAAAACAAATATCAGTGACGTTTGTCTATGTAGCGCGTCACGTGACATTCACTCTGTACCAAATGACAGGTCAAGGCGGGTTCAATGCTTTTATTTGTTGTCGCCTTGTTCTTGTCGATTTTCAAAACTGACTAATTAGATGGTTTACAAGGAGCTGGCATACCCGCATAGACAATATCAACAAATGCTTCTTGTCCCGCTTCTTGACCGCTTTAGCAGTTCTAGTTTGTTCGCAAAGTTCCTCTTTAATTTTAACACTTGTGGTATCCAAGTGAGTTTGTCACCCAGAGTCATTCCTAACAGGCGAGTTTTTGTAACATAACGTAGGACTGAATTTCCTGAAAGCGATGGAGGTGGATGGTTTTCTTGCTCAATACCATAACTTTGCTTTTTCCGCGGAGTGGTGCATGTTAGTCGGTTATTTTCTCTTCCCAGCTTCCCCCAGTTTTCTTATTTTGTCGCGCCGTCGAAATTTCGCTTTTTGCGCACTATTTGATATACCAGGGAATACTTTTTAAGTCGAAGTTGGTGCCCATACAAAAGAGAAAATAAAGAGGGAAACCCTCAGCCGGGAATCAAATTTGTCATCGTATATATGTGTAGCATAGAGAGAGCAGACCTAGAATATAGGAGTACACACCTGTTATTCAGCTTGACGAATTTACTTCAGTTATTATATAAATGTTCATCCCAAGTTTGCTGTGGACATCCTCGTTACAAGAGTTAACTGAATTCGAAATGATCTGTTTGAATCTGCCAGTGTTCTTATAATTCCTGTAACCTTCTTTCTGTAAATTAGCACTTTCGGAGTATTTTCTTAAGCAGTAAAGTTTAAATTGCTCACCTTTTTCTTCCTGACTTCGTGCGGATACGAGATCTGACCTATGTCCGGCTTTTCCGAGTAAGGAGCCCAAAATGATGACTAAAATGATGAGTAAAATGATAATTGCAAGAACTGTAGCAATCACACCCCTTGGGACGAACCTTCCCTGAGCCGGAGGCGCTCTGCATTCAGCAGAATCGGGCATTCTAAAAGAGTACGTTTCGAGAGGTTTATCCTCCATCTTTGATCAAATTACAGCTTTTGGGTTCCTGTTTCATTTATCTTTGTATTTCCGAGAATGCAGATAACCTGAACGAAAACTCCGTGGCTGGTTATTGTAATTACGCTTATGTGGTTCCAACTGAGGAAACTGAAAAAGAGCAAATGTCAAATTTTCTACTCAGTAATTGGCCAAAAGTCAACAATGGCAATAACAATGGATTTTTAATTAGACGAGAACGCGGATGGAAGACAAATTGCTTTCAATGGAAAAAAAGAGTAGTTATCTACGTCAAGACCACAATTCGGCTGGCCTTGTTCACAGACTGGAAATGATAATGCATTTAATTACACTCATGATTTACCGACATGTACAACAAACAAAAAAGCTAAAGAAGACAGTGACTCAAAAGTACTTATAAGTAATGATCATCCAGTTTGAAATTTAAGAAGAATGATAAGAAGACAGGTCTTTGCTTCTGGCTACGTTTCTCGTAAGGGACCAGTTATTAATTAATTAGAGGCTGAGTGCTTGTGCAAGATGGGGGAGGGTCAACATATATATATATATTTTTATTTATTTATTTATTTATTTTTTGAGCAGTGAAAGGGGGAAATCAAACGTTTTTGAATAGGGAAAAGAGGGAAGGTCTTTTTTTTTTCAGCCCTTGATGTTCATGAAAAAAAAACGATCAAATGAATACGAATGTATATTTTGTATAGTTCTGTTAATTTCATAAGAGAATGTACACTAACTATGCTATGTGATAACTGTTGAAGTATCTTAGGGGTGTTTGTGAGATATCTCTTGGGGCTAGTACGCTATTTCGGTTTTCGTAAGTTATGTAAGAGCCACTCGAGGCATCCCTGTCAACCTAACTTTTCATTTTTTTTCCCCTATGTTTATAAAGTTGTAACGCTCGCTGCATCCTGCATCAATAAACGAGATGCCCGCTCCTATGGCTGGATTTTGTAATTATTTAGGTTAGTTACAAAACACTTTATATTCGTTTCAGTGTGATTAGAGTATAAAGTTGTGGTTACAGCTGCAAACTGCCAACCGACAACAGTAACAAATTTCTTCATCGGTGCGCGTAGCCGTCCATATAGTGAAACTGTAGTCAGTACAGAACTCTTGTTATATGTTTCCTGTCAACAGAATTAAACAGAATTGTAAAATAATTAAAAGTTATACTTATTTAATTAAATTTCTTAAAGTTACAACAACAATGTACCCTTCAGTCTTCCACCAGCTCCTCGGCTTCTTCATCTTCTTCACTTGTTGTCAGGTCATGGCTAGTCCCTAGTTCTCCCTCTGAAAATAAAACGGTTGTATTATGTACTTTTCCATAATGGCGTGTAATCTTCTTTCACTAGTTTTCTCCACTTGCAAATTTGTGAGGCGGTTAGCGAAGGAACGAGTTATGTGATTTAGGAAAGAAATCAATGCGATGGACCCAGTGGCGACACGCAATACTTGACATTATTAACACCATACAATGCAACTTGGATCAAGGCAAATACACCTGTGGAATCTTCACTTCTTCTTCACTTCAAATTCATTTCATTTGGCGAATCATGGTATTGTTTTCTCCAAGCTCTATAACTATGGTACTCTGCGAGCAGAGGCCCTTCGATCTTCCTAGATAAGTCGGGAAGAGGAAGGAACCTCTGCCAACCGCCTCGACTTTCTTTGATTTGCCGCTCATCCAAGTATCTGGATGAGTCAGACCAGTTTCCAGTAGTCAAGCCGGTTTTTCATTGTTTGCGCATGATCACTCGTGCGTGATCAGTATTTTTGAATTTATATCGGTATGGCAGTTATGACCTTTGCTCTCGTGATTATTGTGAGTTCACGTGGGTATTTCCTCCGTCACGGCGAAAGCAGAAAGCTACGAAATTTGTTTTATACATAAACATACGGCATTTGAAAAGTGTAAACTATCTTGAGCGTGTGAGGAAATATATATTTTTTTTTTCAGTTACGGCGTGTCTTTCAGAGAGATTTTCGCAAAAATGTCGAATGTTTATTTCAGTTTGGCAGATACTGGTCATGCTCAACAGGAAAAGTCGAGGCGGTTGGCAGAGGTTCCTTCCTCTTCCCGACTTATCTAGGAAGATCGAAGGGCCTCTGCTCGCAGAGTATAACTATGGAGGGTTCAGTACAGTACTCGGACCACTTTTGTTTCTCCTGTATATCAATGATATCCACAAATCTAGCAGTGTGTTTGACTTTTCCTTATTTGCTGATGACACTAGTATGATATATGCTGAAAAAAACTTACGCAATCTCGAAAGCAAAGTAAACACTGACCTTAACAATCTTTGTCATTGGCTAAAGGCTAATAAACTTTGGCTAAAAATAAAAAAATCTAACTTTGTTATCTTTCGACCGCGACAAAAATTCCTACCATTTCTCCCTTGCCTTAGTGTCCCCGATAATGAAACAAGTGTACCTATTCAGTTGGAGACGAAGGATTACGTTAAATATCTAGGAGTATACAATGATGCAGATCTGTCTTGGAAATACCATATAGAGCATGTGTCCCAAAAAATTAGTAAATGCGTTGGTGTTATAGCTAAACTAAGACATTTTGTTCCTCGTCAAACCCTATTGAACATCTTTCAGTCCCTTATTTCGCCCTAATTAACTTATGCTATTTGTGCTTGGGGACAAGCAGTCAAGGCTCATCTTAATAAATTATTGGTACTTCAAAAAGAGAGAGCGCCTGCTTTACATGATATTATTTGCGCTAATATACAGCAGTGCAAGTACCCAACAGCACGCGTTGATTAGTCCAGTACCCAAAGTTAGTAATCCAACGGACATAAATAACGACTTCAGACAAATCTCTGTCCTTCCTCAAGCTGCGAAAGTTCTTGAGAAAATCCAACTCATGTTGAATAAAAGTGACGTGAAGATCGACGCTACCCAGCACGCATTTCAGGAAAAGCGGTCAACTGTAACGGCACTCACAAGTATTACCCAAGATTGGTTCAATGCTACTGAGCCAACGAGTCCATTTTGCGGGGTGCTTGCTTTATTTTTGGATTTCCGTAAAGCGTTTGATCTCGTTGATCACGCCACTTTACTTGAGAAACTAGCTACCATGAATATCTCTCGCAGTTTCTGGAACCGGGTTCAAAGTTATCTCTCCGGTAGAACATTGCAGGTTAAGCTCCCAGGGGTAGTTTCTTGTAGTGGAGAGGTTATAGCTGGAGTTTCTCAAGGCGGGGTTATTTCACCTACCCTGTTTAATGTGTTTATCAACGATATTGATGACTGCTATCCCCCGGGAGTTTCAATCAATACCTGTAAGTACGCTGATGATTGCACCCAATAAGAACTGGTGCCGACCGGAAGTGAAAGTCACATGCATGATGTTATGGTAAAAATGGGGGCGTGGGCAGAGCGGAATAAAATGGAGATAAACGCCAAAAAGACCAAAGAGATGTGGATTAGTTTTAAGAAATCTCAGCAGATTCATGCCCCTAGTCCGATTAGAGTTGGAAACGAGGAGTTGGAGAGGGTAGAAATTTTCAAGTTACTCGGAGTGCATGTTCAGAGAGACTTAAAGTGAAATACACAAATAGATGAAATTGTAACTAAAGCAAGTAAGCGTCTCTACTTCCTACGCGCGTGTCGCAAAGCCAACTTATCCACCGAAGTTGGACTGAGTACGTATATAACAAAGATTCGTCCACTTCTTGAATACGCATCACCTATCTGGGGAGGCGTTGCAAACTATCTTGCTGAGGATCTACAGCGTATTCAAAATCGCTCTTTAGACATCTTAGGTCTAGCCAGAATAAAATGGAATAAAATAACCCTAACCCTAACCGTAACCCTAACTGTGGAGCCCCTGGATGTAAGAAGGGACAGTCACACAGCACACGCTTTTAAGGAAATCTTAGATTCAGAAGGTCTCCATCCTTGCTGTAATTTTCTAATTTCAAGACCCCAATCGTATTCCCTTAGGGCTCAACGGGTGCGAGTTCCCATTCCACGAACGAATAGGAACATGAACTCCTTCATACAGCGTGGGGCTAGACTGTTAGGAAACAAATCATATAAAGCATAGTCTATATATATATATATATATAATATATATATATATATATATATATATATATGATTTTAATTGTAACATTGTACATTGAAAATTATTGTAAATTTGATGTAATTCTGTTTAGCCAAGATCAAATAATAAAGCCTTATATTATAAAAAGAGCAGTTCGACTGATGTTTTTTGCCAAACCTACTGATCATGCCATTCCTTATTTCCTACAAACTACCATCTACCATTGACCTTTTTGTATTTTGAACGTCTCTCATTATTGATGTATGAGGTTTATGACCAAGCAGTTCCAAGTAATCTGAAAAGCATGTTTAAGCTGACGAAAGATGTTCATAACTACAGAACCAGGTCTACATCAAATCCACATTATTATGTCGATCGCTCTCGGACCGAAAAAATGAAAAAATCGTTTGCAAAAACTGGCGTAGTGTTATGGAACCGCCTACCTCAATCTAAACAAAATACCAGTTTAAGTCTAAAATCAAACAAATCCTTCTAGAAATACTTCAGAAAACAGATGACTATCTTGAGGTCCCACAAATAATTTATAATATTAGGTAAGTGATACGACTCCTTATACATATACTCCATCTGCCATTATCATACTTTATTATACTTTCTTTTAAAAAATATCTGACTATCAACATTATCCTATTCCTATCGTCTTCCTAACTTTACGCATCAGCTTCTGTATTGTTATCTCTGCTTCTGTATCATTATGCGTGTTTATTATAATTACAACTTACAACCTTTTTCTACTCTATTTACATAACCAAACAATTACCGCTCACGTCTTCACAGCCAATCACATCACGGGTTTACTAACGGCTACTCCATCTATTGACCAATCGAATCGCTCACCAGGGTTTTTGAATTTTCAACTGACTAAAATCGATCACTTGACTCTGAAGATGACATCCCCACAGGTTGTCGAAACGTCAGTCGCCAACAACAGTCCTTCTCAGGACTCCAGTCACCCAGAAGATCATTTTCAGTCGAGGAGTCTCTGTACTGTAAACCTGTTTCCTAACTTCTATTTTTTCCCTGCCTCGAATAGTAGTTATAGCTAAGTTTGCAGGGAAATTGCGTCTATATTATAGTACATTTTTAAATAAAGTTTATGTTTGTTGTTTCTTTGTTGTTTGTTTCACCGGCATTTTTTTCTTCATCTTCTCTCAAGTCTATCTCTCCCAGTGATTTTTCATCTCCACGGTCATGAAAACCATCCACCATGTATTCTCCAATCAGTGAGGCAGTTGCAGCTGTAAACATTCGCTCTTCATGGTTTTTTTTACAGATACGTTCTGTAATCAATGCTTCACGTTTGAGATGCCATGCATCTAAGTCATTTGTACACTGACAGGTGTGCGGAAAACGAAGACCTGAAAAACGAAGATCGAAGACCGAAGACCGAAGACCCCCCCCCCCCCCCGCCAGAAAAATGTAACATATCAAACAGCAAATAACAAAACACATCATTCATGTTATTTCAAACGATCGATAAGCTATCTCTCGTGAATTACGGTGTAAGGTCTTCGTTTTCCGCACACCCAACCTCAAGGCCCGGGGCCCACTTTTTTGCGTCTCATTACATTTGTCATCCCGCAAGATTTACCGCAACAAATGTCTGTTCATTTACCCCTACCTTCCGCCCCATGGGATGAACTTTTGAAAGGACATTGTCTGTGGTTATCCAATCAGAAAGGACCAAGCTTTCCTCCCTTGTCTTTGTTTTGTACGCCCAGGTAAACATCGAAAACAAAACGCTCAAATCGCTGAAATTCGTCGTTTCCAGCCATAAGGACGACAGTACACATAAATATGTGACTGTGATAGCAGTACACGACGATATCGTGGATTTCAGCGATATTATATGAAATATATAGAGATCAACGGCCACATAGTTTGTATGGGCCCCCTTGTTTGTAAGTGAAATAGTTCGCCTTGCGGCTTATTCGAACCAAATGCAGTTTCATCCCACTGGATCGCGGACTGAGGTAGCTGTCTTCATTTATCACCCTCTTTTTCCTATTATTTTGGCAAAATTTAGGGTGGGCCATGGTTTAGGCCATGTGGCCTAGCCCTAGCGCATGTTTCGTCTACACCCGTTTGGTAAAAGAGAACAACAGAATGTCGTATAGTCGTAGTTTTATGACAGGTTGAGGGAAAAAGCTGACAAGTTTACAGCAATGCTGAGCGAAATTTTTAAAAAGACTTGACAACCGGTAGGCCATGTGGAGAGCCATAGAGGAGACCATGGGTTGGTAGGCCATGGCCTACGGCCTGCGCCATGGCCAGCCTACCCCACGTTTTGTCCACACCTGAGGGGTCTGGTAACTACTTAACAAAATGGCGGTGTCACCGAAGAACGAATGATTTGCGTTTTAATAGACGTTTCTTCTGGTAATGGATGGTAGTTTCTGTTATTTCTAAAGTTAATCACTTCCTACAGGCAATTAATGAATCGCTGTCGTATTCTACTCTGCTCTGCAGTATGCTTCGTTGTTTTCCTTTGGTGCATGGCGTTTTAGCGCACATGCTGTTTTTAAGCAGCTGTTAAAAGTCACTCAAACATTTAAGCCTAGATTGCTGACCAGTAACGTTAATGTTTCATTGCAATAGTGCACTAGCGGACAAGTCACATTTCTGCAATTTCAAAATATGGCATCGTATTAAGGGAACAGATATTAAAGCTTAATGTTTTAAAGCTAAGCATACATATACATGCCTCAAGTTACGAAGCTTGCAATAGCTTTAACGTTAAACCTTATGCATGAAAAACGGAAGAAAAGTGTTTAGAGAATGTTCCGGGTCATGCGTGCTAAGTACACAGTTTGGGTTGATACACAACAAGGGCAGCAACTGACAACTGTAAATTCCTCGTTTTTGAGATTTCGAGAATTGCTACAAAGCCGCCTTTAAAAGCAACCAAATAAGCAGTATTCAGCCATCATTTATTTACTGAAGTTTAAATGTACTTTGTTTATAGTTTTATAACGAGATGACCTGAAACTTTTTAACATGACTTCATCTGCTGCTAAGGTGAGCATTGAGTGACAATTGTTTGTTTTGTTTCCTCAGAAACAAACCTATTTTGACTTCAGGGTAAACTTTTCACAGTGCAGAGGTATAGTGGCTGATCAAAATGCAGTTTGTATTTGAAAATCTAAATATCTTTGAGCTGCAAAACACATGAAGCTGAAGTACGGTAAAAGATAATATGTGATATGTGACAAATGCCAAAGTGATGGAAATGGATCGTAAATAAAAGGCCTTGACTACCTGAATAATTTTGAAGCAATAGACTGTTGGAAATCCCTCTTTCTATGATCTTTCTAAGATCTCTCTTTCTATGTTAACTGGGAATGTAAACAATCTTCACAAAATTGAGTCTTGGGTTCTCGAAATATGACAAATCGAGCGAGCAGGGTCAGCATATTTTATCTTTTCTCGTCCCCTACCATTTTGGAAACAAAAGACCATTCTCTTTGAAATAGCTCCTTGCTGTTTTTGTCTTTCATTTTGTTTGCTTTGTTTTGTCGTTTTAGCTTGCATCATTCTTGATATAAAATTTCCATTATTCTCTTGTTATTGAAGATCATTATTGACAAGAAACTGATTCATGCATTTTTAGGTAGCAGAAATATTCACTGCTGCAGGTGAGGCTTTTGCCCATCTAGGAGAACTGACAATGCAGCTGCATCCATTAAACAGTGAGACAGGCTTGACGTCTTCCTCAGCATCAAGTGCAAGGTACCTCTTTGTCTTGTTAAAAGTAATTATTTTAATTTTCCTCATTTTCTTTTAAATGTTGTCCAATACAATAGAATTTAATGCAATAAATTTTATTTAGAGAGGGTAAGGTATTAAACCTGAAAAGTTATCTAACTTATGGCCCCCACTATAACACAGTTACAAATGAAACTAAATCAATTAAAAATAAGTTACACACTAATTAAATTAATTAGTTACCTACTAATTTAAGTTACATAACAATACAATTACAGTGTAGACGGAAACGGCAGTCATATAGCACATTAATTCTTCGAGATGATTAACATTGGTAGAAAACTGGAGAAGGAGGTTATGGAGTTTATACTTAAAGTGCCTGTAACCTATTTTTGTTTTCTTTCTGAAGATAATCTACAGGTTACCTGTAGACGTTCTGCGAGAAAGAATTTGCAATTTGACTAAAGCCCAATTATTTTACAAATTTTGCAAGTTCTATATTTTTGCAGTACACCTTTGCTGCTGGTTAAGAAGGCCAAAAGGCTCACAACCAGAGGGATGTGATGTAGGTTAAGGAATGCACCTTCCTGGCTTTGTTAACAAGAGAGAGGGAAACTGCGGGTGTTTCAAGGCTGTTGTCACTGTGACAGTCATTGATTGAAGAGAGTTTATCTGAAGAAGAAAGTGAAAATTTTATAAGCAAAGACGAAGTAAAAAAAACACGTGTTCCTTAACCTATGTTACAGCACTATTTTGACTGAGAAGAATCAAGAGAAGATCTAGACCAAGGAATTGGTGAGCCAAGATGGTGCAAATTTCAATGTTTTCTAGTTTCATTTTTAAATTTTCTCAGTCTTATGCTCAGTTCCCTAGTAACAGTGTCGAATGTTGTGTTGAGCTTTCAGTCAATGACTTAGCAATTAATTTTAGTCAGTGATTGATCAGTACAATTATCTTCACTGTTATTCCTCTACATTTTTTCATCTATTCAGCAACAGTGGCAAGTGGGGTGATGAAGAGATTGAGATGTTACGAAGTGCAGTCATGAAATTTGGAGAAGACTTGAAGAAAATTAGTGGCCAGGTCAAAGGCAAGTCAGTGTAAGTGAATTGTAACATGATAGTACAGTGTTAACTTTGCTAAGCAAAGTGCTCAGTGAAGGTGAAATGCAGTTGCAGATTTCAGTGATCAACAAATTCAAGTTCCATATATAACAGCACCTGTACAAAAGCTGCAGTGTCATCTGCATATATTAAATGGTTCCGCTTGAGAAATGAATGTAAATTGAGACTAGTCAGGACTCCAGAATTATTTTACATGTAAGGAATAATTATAGTGCCATTTCCAGGGTTTTCCCTATTTTTAAGCACAACAGGTAAGGGACCTTTTCAAACCGGTGAAGCATTTGGTTAATGTTGGAGGTTCTGCAAAGGATAAGCGACAATTTGAACGTTTCCAGGCAGTAATAAGTGCTCTTACATGTACATGGGTAAATTTTACCGGTTACCGCCTCATAAGGAGAACCCTGCATTTCCCATACTAAAATTATTTGTTTACCATTTCTTTTTTCTTCTTTTGTTTGTTGTTGTTGTTTCTTTTTTCAAGTAATTAATTTTCTGTATTTAATTATTTTTGCTGACCTACCCACAGGTAGACTAGATGTTTGTATGGTTTCTAAGAAAATTAATAAACTTTGAGATTGAGTTGGTATCAGTAGGGTCATTTGCAGAAAGTGTCAACCTCCAAGTAATTCTGACACGCAGACCCCCAGACCTTTAGGCTATAAAGAAATGAGAACATGATGAGGAAGTTAATTAACTTATTGAGCTGGTCTCGAGAGTAGCCGTGAAACTTACAGGCCCTTAATATATGCAGCTGACTGCTGGTGTTGGCTATTAATTTATTACATGTAGGCTCCCAGCAACTCGGGTTTTCTTGGAATGTTATACCAAACAAATTGAACCAGTCCCTGTGTTCATTATGCCAGGAGCTGGTGGTGGATCAAGCCTTGTAGTCTTGCCGTGCATTGGCATTTTTCATGTCTTTGAAAAGTTTAAGGTCATTCTGTTGCTTGTCGCCAAATTTCTCTTACTTCTGACTTCCTCCATTGCAAAGTCATTGTTGTCCTCACTCATTGGGATGCTAATTGTAATATCATCTGGGGTTAGCCAATTGTATGTTGTTAACCATTTAAGAGTGAACATGATGGTGCCAAGGACTGCCACTTGAGGTATGATGTCCACAAACTTTGTTGTCATTCCATTGACTACAATTCTCTGTATGATTCAAGAAGTCCAGGATCCAATTAATGATATTTAGCAATAATTATTATAATTCTATGAGCCCACATAGGATACAAGATGATAAATAGCCAACTAGGCACATAGCTCTTAGTTGGCTATAACCAACCTGGCACCCAACAAGGGTGAATGGAATGGTTGAAGGACTGAGAGCAAAAACGTCCTAACTGACTTTTTTAGTGCATTTGGTCATTTTGAGAAATTATTGCCAAATTTCGCACAATACACGGAATTACATTGTGGAATTACGTATCCTAAAGGCTGGTTTTCACTAGCGACAGAGTCGGAGTCTGAGGCGTAACCGGAACAGTAGAGCATTACGATCTGGTGAAAATCAAACATCGGAGTTGTAAGCAATTATTCTTTTGAGTTACCGCTCCGACCCCGTCGCCTATGATCAAATGAAAACCATACTGTTGGAGTCGCAAGCAAAAGCGGAAGAATAAACCAATCACAACGCCTGAGAACGAGAGTTATTACTGGGTTATTCCTCCACTTATGCTTGCAACTCCAACAACACAGTTTTCACCAGATCGTAAGTGACGTAGTCGGAAGCGGAGTCGGAAGAAAATGGAACCGTTCTGATCCTTGTGACTCCAATTCCGTCAAGCTTATGACTCCACTTACGACTCCGTTGTTCGGTTTTCACTGGGTCGTAAGCGCTCTTAAGAGTCCACTTACGACTCCAACTCCGACGCTAGTGAAAACCGACCTTAAGTGATGTCAACAAAATAACGTAGGAAAAGAAAAAAAATGGGGGCCCTGGGAATGAGGGGGAAGGGCAAGAGCAAGAAAATATGAGAAAAAAAATGTGGCTTCTTTTCATCGCATTGCCCTATTTTTTTGCATATAGCATGGTGAAGTTCACGCCATGATTTCGGTGCAGTTAATTTCGTGGAAATTGGCCGTGGGTTTGCCGAATGACCTAAAAAAAACATGCAAAAGTCAATTAGACAAGAAAGTTCTTTATTAATAATTTATATAAAATTGAGTGGTATACTGAGTGGTAGCAAATCGATATCATTGATATCCACACTGTGATATCATTTTTATTTTGAAAACCTTAGTTTTTGAAATATAGAATACATGTGGGGATTTTATATAATAAAAAGAAAATTACATGGTCACTTGGAGATATGAAATTTCTCTTTGAGTCTTGAAAAATATTTCACAAGTGAGCGCAGCGAACGAGTGAAATATTTTTCAACATGAGAAGAGAAATTTCGTATCTCCGTGCGGCCATGTAATATCCTCTATTTCCCAAACCCTTCAATTGTTTTATTGAATTTGCAACCTTCCATTCATTTTTTGTCAGCAAAACTTGGCATCCCACCAAATTTTTCCAGCCCGTTGTGCTGGGACTTTAGGCGAACTGATCAGGTCTTATGAGTGACTTGAGGACCTTAGATATCTCTAGCTTTAGTATCAATTTCCTAGAGTGTAGTATTGATACTGTCCATCAAAGAAATAAATTGGAGTTGGCTGCAGCTTGTTAAGGGTGACTCTATTGGAGTATGAATCTGGAGTCACATTAGCAAGCTTCCATAGAGAGGGCCCAGATAACAGACATTTCAAAATGCCTTTCTTGTATGAATTAAACTTCACAGACTTACAAAGGTGCTCACTGTCCAATTATTTACAGCATACATGAATATGATATAATTATGATACTTTAACAGTTCTTCTTCTTCTTCTTCTTCTTCTTCTTCTTATTATTATTATTATTATTATTATTAAAATTTATATTCTCTGAATTACCTATTGACTGATGGCTCCAAACTGAAGTTGTGAAACCACCTCTCTCTTTGCTTTTTTACTCAGAGCACAAATAAAATCTGCACTGAAGAAGAAGCTCCACGAACAGGACACTTCCTCAAGTCATACTCAGAAATCAAAGAACAAAACAATGCCAGCAACTGATGAGCCACAAACGAAAAAAAGGAAAACAGAAGGTATCGTTTTTGCCAGCCTTGCATGTCAACAAGAATTATTTGTAGGGCAGAAGTTATTGATAGAAGCAGCTCTGTTTAATAGTTGACCTTAAGGTAGCTTACTCCTTTAAGAAGCCCAAGACTTGGTAAGTCTTGCAAAAGAAATAAAAGTCTCTATCCGGGGGTCAATTTTATAAAAATTTTACACTTGTGTTTTACAAGAGTAGCTGTTGTTTCCATGGCTGAAAACAATAGCTACACTTGTAAAATACTGTTGTAAATGCACTATTAAATCAACCCTAGCTTGGTCACATGAAATGAGACCACAAGACATTGAGAACATTTTTTTTTCCTTTGTGGTCCAAATTAGTAGATACCGACATGGACATGTTTGAAGTGAAATGATTTGAAATAAGTTCTTATTTTGTGGTAAACATTGTCCTGTCAGTCTGAACTTAAATTTCATGGTACGTGTATTTTTTTTATCCTCTAACTCTGGTGTATTAAGGTGGCCTTGAAGGGATTTTTGCTGATTGTGTGCAAGCTACACATGCCATGCTCTTGTAATCAGGGTTCACACATGCCTTGAAAGGCCTTGAAAGTCCTTGAAAATTGCATTTGGTGCTGGAAAGTCCTTGAAATTTGTTGCTCATGGCATCCAACCCAGATTGTCAAGTGGCTCATACAACGAAAACGTTTTTTGCAACGAAGTAACTTCATGAAACATGAAAAATGACTGGTAAAAACCCATTCCATTGGTTTGACTTCATAATGCTGCACAAATTAGTGTAAAATTAATGGGAAATAAAAGGTGCAAATTGGTGATGAATTCATCTCAGAGATTGGCTCGGTGAACCAGTACCTATGCTGAATTCTTTTGTGCAGTGAGCCTTCAACATAAACTAAAATTTGACAAATTTTAAGAAAAAGAAACTGTAGTTTGGGTAAGAAAAAGAAACTGTAGTTTGTTACTTCCATTATTTTTCAGTTGAGTAAGGCACAAGGGAAGTCTGGTAAAAAAGCTTCCATGTTCAAGTTACCCTTTTGTCAAGGGAAATTTGCATCATTTCAAACCAACATTCAGTGATAAAGTGTGCCAAAATTGTCACAGGTCTGATTCAGGTTAGCACAATGGGATAAGGCACCAGTCTGCTGAGGGAAGGTCATGGGTTCAGATCCCGGCCAGATCAACACTTAAGGTCTTAAAATAACTGAGGAGGAGCTGCTGCCTTTGTATAAAACATTATGACATCTTCAAATGGTTAGGCTTCCTAGTCGGATAAGGACGATAAACTGTAGGCCTCATCTCACAACACTTGTGTGGGACGTTAAAGAACTTACACAATGTTCGAGAAGAGTAGGGAACAATCATAGTCGCCAGTGTGATGGTCTGTCACTCATTCTGTTCTGGGGGCATCTGTGAATTCTACTAGTTATTTAAATACAAAATTGTGAACTGTGCCATAAAAGCAGTCTGGCAAAGACCCCCACAAAGACTAGTGTTGTAAAGTGCATTTGAATATATGCCAGATACAAAATGAGCTTATTGTTATTATAAATCCTATATATCATTTCATTTCAAAATACAACCTAGTTTCTGTTGTGAAATTTCAAGTGAAAGTAGAATACACTGGAAAGCACTAAGCAAGGAAATCACTAAAAATGGTCAAGTTTAATGGCAATGTGTGTTAAATTTTTGCAAGAGTTTTAGGTTCACCCATGAAAGTAGCTGGTTTATCACAAAATGACATTGATACCCAAAAAATTGGAAACAGAGCAAGTCTACCTTGACAACATTATGATAGTAATTTCAACGTCAAAACTACAGTGTATATCCCCAAACTTACTACGCTTTTCAGTTGAGACACAAGGAAAGAGGCTTATTGCAAGCTTTGGAATATGCTTATAAAAAATAGTCACTGACTAGGGATAATAGTTTGAAAGATATAATAATTATTATATCTTAAAAAGTGACTATTATGTCTTTCTGTCCCTTGGGGATATATGATGTATTCCTCTTGTGCCATTTCTTCGTTGTTGTGGCCCAGTGGGAATGTATCACATATTTTTGTAATTCAAACAAAAGATCTATCCTGTCTTGAGTAGAAAGACAAAGCTATGTATTGGTGATAACTGTTGATGGTAGACATGTTTTGCATATGTACCAAATTTGCATTATACACAATTGGCCTTGCTGTGAACAAAATGTGAGGAGGCGGCAAAACCAGGAGTCAAAGGAGTCCTTTTCAAGGTTCTATCTCCTAACAAGAGCTCAAAGAATAGAAAGCTCTCTTAACTTAGGTGAAAGTGAGGGAAGGGTTTCCAAGGTAAAAGCAAAATCTGATACATTATTGAACATGAGTACTTCATGAGTGATTCTGTCAAATATGCACTGTAATGCTCTTTTTACTCAATTGCAAACAAGTGAGTTCTGTAGAAGTGTGATTGATTCAAATTGCAGTTTTGAATGAAACTTGTAATTTGGTTCTCTGATTTAGAGTAAAATAAATGTCGTTATTTTTTAACTGGTTCTTCTGGTCGAGTCGAGGGGGAAGGGGGATATAGTGAGGGGAATATATAAGGTATTGTTTTCTGTTGTTATCAGCCATTTTTTTCATCCCTGCACTCTACCGTTACAATCAAAGCCACCACCAGCTTTTTTTCCCAAAAAAGAACAAAGAAAACTGAGCCAACTGAACAACAAGAAGGAGGGTTATAGTTGCCATGGCAACACATGATGTCATAAATTTTCTTGAAGGAAACTTTAAATTTCCTGTCACGAGATTATTTGTTATGATAATTAACAGTTGTACAATTAATTTTTTGTTTTCAATTGGTGACTACAGTGAAACCTCGATTGAACGAACCTCTATACAACAAAGTACTCGGTATAACGAACGATATTCTTCAGCCAGGCCAAAGTTACAGTAAATTGTATGGAACAGAACTTCGATATAACGAGATTCTCGTTATAACAAACACAATCAAGGAGCCCAAACGTAAAATATACCCTGATATAACGAAATATCAACACGTGACAAAAGATAAATCCGAAACAGACCAAGGCTGAAAATCCTTTAATCATGCAATTGCAGAGCAACTTCACCGTCACAATAACAGTTCATCATAAATGCAGACACTGACACTAACGACATATCTACAGATCCACTTTATCCTCTTTGACCTCTTTGTCTCTTATTAGTTCTATTCACTTCTTTATTTTTGAAGGCTTCTTGTGGAAAAAGGTATAAGTAGCCAGAATTTCCAGTTCACTTCCCTTGTTTCTCCAATTTCCAGCCACTTCCACTGAAATTTGTCCTCCGTGTTTTACAAACAAGTGAAGCACGCGTGAAAGTGTCAATGGCACATGGCCCACGATCTCTTGCTTCCCTTCCTGGCCTTGAACCCGTGTAACGGCGTGTCGTGTGGGTTATCAGGCTTGTGCTGCGGGAACAGATGCGAACTCATTCACTTCAATCATAACTGCAGTACATGTAATCACATCCTTGAAACCTAAGGTCTTACCTCACAATCCAGAACTTCACCGACAACTTCAGCCCAGGTATCCTTATACTGTATGCATGGTAGCCTCAAATACAACTTCGAAATGCATATGTTGTTGTGCACATTGCTGTCTGTTTTAAAATTTGTCTAACCCTAGCGGTAGACAACAGATCACATACCTTCAATTTCTCACGGTGAATGTTGACACTTTACAATGCTGTTCAATCAAAAGGCGTTAGCTTTCATCTCGTTAAATTCCAGAATGTCACTGCGATACTTGCCATACCTTGTGTCGCTTTGTGAAAGCAACGTGCCTTTATATATATTTTTTTCAATTCGACGCGTATCGCTGAAAGCAGCAACCTACAGTGTATGGTCCTATGGCAAGTCTACAGAGTACAGCAGAAGAAAGCATGACAGTGCCCACTTCCATTGCTTCCACTTCGCGGTCACAGTCTAAGAAAAAACAGACAAAAAAGAGAAGAGTTCAGACGTTGGAAGAGAAATATAAACTAGTCAAAGCAATCAAGGATGGGGAGAAAAACACTGTTGCTGCAAAACGTTTTGACCCTCCTTTGTCTCAGTCAACTATCTGGGTGGGTGGGTGGGTAGGTAGGTAGGTAGGTCAAATTGACTGACGAATGAGAGCAGGAAACCGCCATATTCCATTATTTTTAGATAACTGTAGTTCACGTTCTTATCAATGGCCTGAAAAACACAAAGCTCATCTTCTTTCCGCCTAACTGCACGAGCAAGTTACAACCGGCACACCAAGGCATAATCCAGAACGTTAAAGTTCACTATCGCAAGACAATGATCAGGTGGATGTTGCAGAGTTTAGATGACAATGAAGCTGTCAAAGCAAATTATCGACCTCAAGGATCATGTCTTTATGATGGCCAAGGCCTTGGAAAATGTAAGCAACACAACAATCAAGAACTGCTGGAAAAACGCAGGATTCCCAGGTGAAATAGCAGAGCCCTCACACGATCCTTTTGAGTCGGACGAGGAAGACGAAGACACAGATGAAACTGGTTTAGACTTATGGGGAAGTATTACCCATCATTTTTCCTCTCTTGTAGAGATATCATTCAGTCACTTTGTATCTTTAGATAACAATGTTGTTACCGAAAGCCAAGCAATGGAGGAAGAGGTAACACAGGAAGCCCTGGAAGCAGTCCAGTCCATGGAGTCGACAAGCCATGAAGAGGAAGAGGCTGCAGAAGATTCAGACAAGGATATTTCTGTAGCAGAGCCAGGGACAGTTCCATTGAAGCGAACAAAGCAGTGAGAGCACTACGAAATTTCATTGACATTTGACAAGTCAGGTGCAAAAGAAAGAGAATTTCTATGCTCCCTCTCTTCAATGGAGGATGCATTCTTACGGATGACCAAAAAATGACCAAAAAAAGACAGGCAATCCTCGTTGGAAGAATTTTTAACTAAGCATCTTGATTACTGTAGCAATTTTAGCACAAGTACAGTACAGTAGTTTTCTGTTGTTTAACTTGGGTTACGCTGTTCATGTTCATTACATGACATTTGACAAGTCAGTTGCAGTCGTGAAAATTTTGTTGACCTACTTTAGTTTCCCCAGTGCCGTAGCTGTGAACACATCTGTACAGTGTACCGTAGCTTCATGTACACATTAAAGCACAGATCTTATTTACAGTAATCATTCAGATCCAGAAAAACTGGGTAGTGCAACATAACACCATCAAAAAGACAACTATTACTTATACCTCGATATAAGGAACATTTTGGTTGTTTTTCCACAAATTTGTTATATTGAGGTTTTCAATATAACAAACCCTTGATATAACAAACCAATCTCCCTAGTCCCTGGGCACTTCGTTAAATCGAAGTTTTGCTGTACAACAATAAAATTGTGATTTTGGATTGCCCCAACATGACATGTATAATTATAAGCTGTATAAGAAACCCTTTTAAGCCTCCTTTATAAATAAGTGATAATGGTAATTTTAGTAATACTGTTGGTTCAAATGTTGTAACTCTAGGTTTTTAGTATTTAACTGCCAGCTCAAGCATGACCCACTCCTTGCACTCTCTTTTCTCAGTCCAGTCAAGTTCTGAAGATGATCAGGTGTCATCAGCCTTCTCACCAGGTTTAGTAGTTCCTAGTACAAGTGTTCCTGTAGCAGACTTACTTCCAGGTGATGGCTCACCACTGAAGACTGTTGCTAATGTTTCTGACAATGATGTTGATATTGTTGGCATTTTTGGTCATGGTCAGGACACTGTTTTTCCAGAGATGCCTGGAGGTAAACATTTGTCAACTTTCAATATTGTTAGTCAAAGTGGAATCTCCCCTTTTATTAATATTACACTATCTACCCTGAAAGCTTTTTAATACGAATTTGCACTAGTCTTTTAAGTTATGTAACTCACATGTAATGTTGCAGGGTGAAATGAATGACAATGTTTGATTACACTTAATAGAAACTAATGACCAAGTTTATTATTTTCAAGTACTACATTTTACCAATTTGAATTATGTTGTTGTTGTTGTTGTTGTTTTTTTGCAGCATTAGGACCCCTGGAGACTCAGATTGCAGATGAAATTTTGTCTAGCATGTGAAGTCAATTATGTAGGATGCTCATCCGCATATAAGTGTGCAAATTGCAGTGGTGCCTTCTGTATACGTATATCATGTGACAATTGACACAACGTTGTTGTGTGCAGAGTGCTCAGACATCGATGTACAGCTGTATGCTGATAACGAAAATAAATGAAGCCTTTTCAGTTTTGAGAGACATCTGTTGACTTAAGATGTGAACTTCGTATTGTCTTTAACCAATGCTAACCTCTGATTCCCAATCTCCTCAAGTGAAGTTCCTGGTAAATTGGGACCTCACTTATAAACCAGAACTGATTCTTCATTATTTTATACATGTATGTGTATCAATACCGGTTCTGGTTCAGTTGGTTTAATTTGATTAATTAATTAATTAATTAATTTGATTAATTAGTGCTCCATTGCTAAATCAAATGAGACTTTTAATAAAATTCATTATAATTATAATTGCTATTAGATAATGCAACTTGTGCGTTATTGATTGCATTATACTAGGTAGTTTAAGCAGATGTCCTGGCTTGACCTTCCTCCGTTCAACAAGGTTGCAACACGAGTCATTTAGTGTAAATCAAACCCCAAATTTTTTCCATTGTTGCACACATCTACATACATCATGTTGTAGGATTTTAAAACGTGTTTTAAGACCTCATGGCAATAATAAATTATAATAAATAATAATAAATTAAAGCGTCGGTTATTTCTTAATGGAGGGTTGGCATTAGTCGGCTTTCGAACAACCGGGCCCAGGGTGATCGACATGTTCCAGCCAAATTAAATATTTTCCTGTTCAGATGAAAGACTGCTCTCTAAATGTAAAGAACTCATTACCAAGAATCTCTCAGGATTATTTGCTATTCCCCAAATAGCCAACATATCCAGCCTCTTGTTCAAGTCAATTCAATTGAAGACACAATTATACCATTGGCATAGTATTCTCCAACCAAATACAGCCGCACCAACCCCTGGGGGTTAGAGGTGATTACAAGATAACCGGACCTCAACGACCGAAAAGCTTAGTAAAAACACAAATTTTGAGAGTTTGAGAGCTGAGATGAATACAGTGCAAGTCCTATCTTTTATATGCTTACAACAACAAAAGACTACATGACCGGTGCATTACATACCAATAGGAAACTTTTTACATTCTTTGTCACTGCCACTTGCAGTTTAGTTCCGCCAAATGTAAATACATCACCTGCAGAGGTCACCTCAGAGGATCAATGTTGATGCTTTACCACAACACAGTTTTCTGACAGAAAATGCCTTAATAACCTTCACAGAAACTTTGAACTGTAACTGACAAAATTCCTTGACTTTTCCCTGACCTTGAAAAATTGTTTTTCCCTGGCTCTTCCATGACTCTGGCAAACCTGTTAATGCATCAAGGCCTTTTTTCACTATCATAAGGCAGCATATAAAAATGACAAAATATTAATTGACAACATATAAAAGTGTGTGAT
The DNA here is from genome assembly GCA_014634185.1 of Astreopora myriophthalma. NCBI lineage: Eukaryota > Metazoa > Cnidaria > Anthozoa > Scleractinia > Acroporidae > Astreopora > Astreopora myriophthalma. The sequence goes on along the minus strand of BLFK01000623.1, from coordinate 2,018,869 downwards.
TGCTTTTATACAGTCAAGCTACATCATATGTGACCAGTATTTTTCAAATTTGAATCAAGTGTTTAGATCTGTGAGGCAGTTTTAAGCTTTCCTCTCAAGATTCTCTATTCCTGTGGATATTTCCTTCTTGTATCAAAAACAGAAAGCTCTGAAATTTCGTTTTTTGCAAAAAAAAAAAAATATATATGGGTCTTTCTGCACGTACCAGAGAGCATTGTATTTGTTTTCTGTCTTTTGTTTCTTTAATTTGTTTTTACATGACATGTGCTCCGGTATCTGCAGAACCCACCAAATATAATACAGCATTTGAAAATTATAGCATATTCAAGGTCATCATTAAACTGCTTTTCAGGTATTGCAGAGTGATCATCATGAAAACGCTTAAGAGTGCAAGCAAATGTTGGAAGTTCCAAAGAGAATGTTTATTTTAGTCTTGCAGACACTGCAACTGTATGAACAAGTAGACCCATAAAAGTTAGAACTGATACAAAAAGAACTTTTCTAAGAATAACAAGAGTATTGTCAGAAATGCATTGACCTGCTTGCTGGGACATCGTCGCTGAGCCTGCATTCACCCCACTTGCAGATGTGTTTCTCAATCCCAGTTTCTCCTCTCTTTGCTTGCATGATCTTGCAAACATGGCATCATGAGAGGGATACATGCAACTGAATAACTACCTTTTAAATGTCTCCAGCACTTAAAATCATTGCAATGAACTTGACACAATTTTAGCTGTGTTCTATGGAGCATTTTTAGCTGCTTAATTACTACAGCTATACCACATTGGCACCCTCTCAATCTTTAATTCTTCTTTCAGCCAGGGCGAAGCAGCTAACTTACACATACCCTTCCACTGTACTTGAAAGAAAAGATGGATTCTACATTGCTTTATTGAAAGGCTTATCATAAAAGTCCCAGAAGTTGTCATCGTTGTCACCATTGTCATCATTGGTAAAGATGTCTGCTAATGGCTGTGAGGGAGGGGCAGGATTTTCTTCAGGACTGATAACTGGGTTTTCAGTGCTTGGCTTCTTGAGTTCTTTCTTCTGTGCCTTTGGTTTAGGATTTGTTTTCTTCCCTTTACCTTTTGGTGCCGGGGGTCTCTCTGTGTTTAACGTCAGTACTTTTACTGCTTGGTGTGTCCCTTCTGTTGTAATGCAATAAAATGAACGTGACAACCTAGTAGATTCATTTTACTACGCATCCCTGATGCATCTGTAAATTAATGTGATCATGTGACTGGGCTGTTTGAAGCAGGGTTAGTGCTAACCCTTGGTTAAGTCTGGTTAAATCCTATTGGTTGTCATGGTATTTATTAAACCCGGATTAGTGCTAACCTTGCTTCAAACAACTCGGCCCTGCAACAAAATTGGCACATATGAGAGCCCCAAGCTGATGTTCCTAACACATTTTGGTGGCTGTAATCTTGTTGAACATGGCCCCAGCAGAATGAAATCGATTTATTTCATACAATAAATGTCAACAGCAACTTTATTTATTCGTCTGTCCTTTGATAGCCGGATAGAGATAATGGGTAATAACAAGCCAAAGTGCACAGAAAATTCGGCATTTGTATAAACTGCAACTGATGACCATTTGTAGGGAACGCTTCCCCAGCTGCCTCAAAAGCCCTGCAAACTTTTGAAAGTGGAAGTAATCTTTCATAGCTACCTGCCTGTTTCGGTAGCGCGTCCAAGTAAGCATCCCACTTTTTCTTCATCCTTTCATGGAGTACATTGGCAGCTGACCATTGGCCATATTCATCAGTCTGAATACCAAAGAACTTGTCTCTCTGAGTTGATTGACTAACGTTTTGTTCTGTGAAAACTTTAGCTGTTGTACTATTCCATTCGTTATTTCCAAGACCTGGAAACAGGTTGGATCTCAACGCCATTGAAAGATTGTTATAATAACCTAGAGTTTGAAAGCGCCCGCTCTGCTTACTGGATCCTGCGGAGCAGTATAAACTCAGTCTACCGGTTGTTCCAGTGGTGTTGTCTGCTTTGAAGCTCGTATGTTGCTCTTTGAAGTCCACACGGCTGGGCGAATATTGATTTTGTAAGTTACTGGAATAGAGTCGAGGTTTCACCTCTCTCCATCTTCCATGTCCATCTTGAACAATACGCCTTCTGATCGCTAAATTTAAGCTTGGTATAGTGTCTTCCACTAATAACCCGCTTGCTCTTTTCGGCGGAAAGTGGGGTTTAATGTATTCCTCAATATCGTCCAGTGTGTCAGGTGTGACAATTTTTGCCAAAGCAGCTTTTTGTTCCGCTGAACGCCCTTTGATTGCCATAATTTAACAGGCGTTATAAACCATCGCTAGTTTTGCCATGCTTGCTCTCTTTCGTGTTCATCGCCCTGTTTGCGTTGCCTAGCAACAGTCAGTTACCTTCCCAAATACCACCTTGGGTGACGAGGAGCATTGTGACATCGCGCAGCTACTTGAAGTGAGTTGGGGTAAGTATAGCTGTAGGAAGCTAGATTATTTCACAGAGGTTTAAGTCACAAGTGTGTATTTACACGGGACCATCGCAAGTGGCAGTAGAATGCGGCAAATCGCCAGGAATGCGGTGATAGTTGTTTCCTGTGACGTTTCACTCAACCCCATTTTACCATCTGGGACCCATCTAGAGTACTTTGCTTGGGGTAATTTTCACTTACGCTTAATTTTTTATGAGGCAGGTACAAAAGTCAGACCGGTTCAACTCGGATCACTCGACTCGGATCGATAAGAAAATGAACAAGTTCTTATTTCCTTGGCAAATCTTGTCATATTTGCTATAAATGAAAACCGCTTTTTACGTCGATCCGAGTCTAGTGATCCGAGTTGCATTGATCCAGTCCGACTTTTGTACCTGCCCATTTTTAAGGGTTTTGACACTGCAAATGCAGAACCCATTATGCGATCAGGTAAGTTAAGAGATAAGCCTGGTTTCCATATAGGGTCTGGATTTCGATTTTTATTTCCAGTGGAACACAAAGTCTGCTGTATTGAAGGTTTATTTGTCAGACCTACTTTACAACGTTATGGTTTTATAGAAAACTTGGTTCTTGCTTTCCTTTATTGACCGTTTATGTAGTGGTAATTTTCCAGATCTTTCCAATGTTTCTAAGCTTATATAAGGAGAGCTAATTTTTTCCTCGTGACAATGTAATAGAAATGTGGTAGTATCAAGATACAGCCCTTCGTACAATAAATTCTACAAAATCATTCAGCACATTTGAGGGTCTGGTTTTGTTATTGTATGAAAATCATTACTGCATCCTCTGTTTTGTACACATAAAAGACAGATTTATGGTTGATGAGGAGCCCTGGAGGTGTGGAATTTTCCATGCGCCCAGGGTTGGGGAATTGGCTGCTTAGTAAGAACAAAATTGCCAATCCCCTGAGAATGTACCCAGTGGAGCTTAGCGTAAACACATAGAATTGAATCGTGCATTGTTCTTGCAAAGTGAAATTCTTAGGGCTTTCTCATGTGCACTCCTCCACCAGAATCTCCTCTTGCTTAGTGACAGGGCATCTGAACAAGTAATCAGAAAGTCACACATTTAACTCCTGTTGGGAGTAGTTGGGCATCTAAAGATGCATCACTTGAAACTAAAATTAGTTGTGAGAATTTTCAAGTTTTGCCTGTTTTTTTTTTTTACGTAAAAGACGAATGATGGACTTTGCACTGATAACCACACACTCTGTTCTAATTGGCCGTTTTCAAGTTTTCATTACTTGGCCCCAGTCCGTTGCGACTGAATGCTTGTAATACCAATAAGTATGTGACTGGCAACAACATTTTGAAACTGCAGAGGTAAGTCATAGTGTCTGACAGGTCATTTAATCACGATTGCAGGAAATTATTGACCTGAACTAGCCCTGTATCAACTAGCCTTGGGAAAATATTCAAGATGTATTAGACACGAAAACAACAACAACAAATGGGCTGAGTTTAGGAAACATCCTTGTATTTGTTGGCATTCGCAAACAATCTAGTTTAACAGTAAACTTGGGCACATCCAATCACTGCTACCTGATTAGTATGTGTTTTGGTATCGTAAATGAGCAACTGTTTTCAGAAAAGATCTAAAGATCTGTGCCATCTCATTGATAACTTATAACTATGGAATAATGTGCCCCAGTATGTTGCTAAAATGATGTTAAAAGTAATGTGAGCAACATTAATTGTGCTTTGGTTTGTGGATAAAAAAATGGTAATAGGGGGGAGTTTGAGCAACGACGACGGCAACGGCAACAGCAATGCCGAAGACAATTGGTTTAATGAGGAAAAGCAATAGCTCTTCACCCTCTGCATGTGTGGCATGCACTTTAGTACATGTCCTTGCTGTTGTCTGCAAAACATCAATGTGAAATGACCAAATTTAAGGTTTTTATGACAACAGGAGCACAGGACAGGGAATCCTTCCTCTTCTATCTTTATTTCAACGCCGTTCCTACCAATCCGTTAATAGCCTATTCTGCCCACGCTGTACAAAGTGAACAAGATGGAATAATCGCAAACTCTTTACGATTGCACAAATCTATATTAAGAGGTGACGTTTTCGTTGGCATTTGCGTTGGCATTGCTTAAACTCCCTAGTATTAATGGTGATTGACACTCATGGCATTGTTTCTTAATCTTCTTTTTCAGAAACATCTGATGTTGTGAATGGCTCATCGTCTGACATCACACCACCGGGCACTGTTTTCTCCAAAGTATCTCTCTGGATTATCAGCACACATCACAACGTCATCATATTTTAGAGTCCCATTTGATGTGAAAGACAAAGATGACTTTGAAAAACGTGTTCTTGCATCACAAAAGCCTGTTCTTGTGGACTTTCATGCTGAGTATGAATTTGTTCTCTATAACACATAGCACATAAGCATAATATACTCCCATGGCACGTAGGCATACTCCTACAGTATACCAGTACTTCAGTACTTACTTTTTTGTTAACCCAGGTTAGCTAAAACAATAGCAACCATAGGCTGATGTGGACCTGTGGTGAAAGTAAATACATATCACTCAATATAAGTTAAAATATGTAAAATTAACTTATAGTAATTGCATTGTAGAGAATATAATATAGGTTAAAATAGTAAAGTACATGTAAAAGGTAAAATGATGATCAGTGGTCCTCACTTAAACTATGTAAAATTAAGAAATATTAATTACATTGTAAGAAATAATATAATGCAATTAAGAACAATAAAATAAGGAGTAAAAAATAATAATGGTCAGTAGCCATCATCAACAGTAGTAAAAATCAGTGTTCTTGTTGGAAAGTAAGCAAGAGGTGATAAAGTTTTTCTCATGGTATTTGCTTTAACAGAAGGTGTCTGTCTGTGTGTGCACCAAAAGTCAATCAAAGTCCCTCATGAAAGCAATAACAGTTACACCCTTAGACTAAATCACACAGTGTTCAGCACCTTACAGTCAAGATTACCTACTGACAATGGCACTCAGACAACCTGACCCAACCCTAATCCCACCAACAACCCACATCCAGTTGTTGGATAGAATTTACTAGGTGGAGAACTGAATACAGCTTTGACACCAAGGTTTGGTTTCTTTCCCTTTAGGTGGTGTGCACCATGCAAAGTATTGACTCCAAAATTAGATTCCATTGTTGGAGAAAAGGATGGATTATTAGAGCTGGCCAAAGTTGACATTGATGCCAATTCTGAATTAGCTCTTGAATACAACGTAAGTGCATACACCAATTGAGGGGCCCTGGGCAGAAACGTCCTATGTGACTTTTACGCTAGATCATTTGCATAATTGCAGCCAATTTTTGCTGAATCACACTAAAATTACAGGTTGAGCTTCCCATGCTGTATGAAATGGGTTGAAAAGAGGCCCAAAACAATTTTGCCAGTACTATCACATTTTCTGTCTAGTGCCTCCAGGTTTTTTTTCCTCTTCATTATTTTCTTCACACCACTTGGGACAGGCAATTCCATAATTTAATTGCCATTTATTGGACAAAATGTGTATAGGTGTCCAATTAAAAGTCTGAGAGGCACCCCAACCCTGAACATCTGAAACACCTGAAAATATTTCAGGAACTGATGTTGATTGTGTAGTGACCAATCACAATTGTGAGTTCATAAGCACAGAATAAGTATCATTGCTGTTTGTGGCTTAGTTTTCTGACAACTGATTGGCTTTTTCCTTGCAATACAATAACAGGCCATAAATATTTCTACTGTTCACACTTTTCAAAGTTTTGCAGTAAGACATTCATTTCCGAGTGTTAGGTTTTGTGAACAGAGAGGGGAGGGGAGGAGGAATAAAAACGGTTTGAGTGTACCCACAAGTTTGTTACAGCTCCATGAATTTGACAGTTAGCGCAATCAATTTATTTCTTATTCTTTATTTCTTTTACCTGTTGACGAGCACTTGACTGTGCAAGTGAGATAACATTCTCAAGTACTAAATTTATGTCTTTACCAGGTTACAGGGGTTCCCACTGTTTTAGGAATCAAAAATGGGGAGATCGTTGATGAATTTACAGGACTCGTAGAAATGGAACAGCTGAGACGATTTGTAGAAAAGCTGCTTAAGTAGTGACACATTTTAAAGTAACATAGATTTCCTGACTTTAGTTATCCTGTTTAAAAAATACTGTGTAAAACAAGACGCTTGGAGGCGTGGGTTACGTTGATTGATGAATGGCTGTCAACAGTCGTGTAGCGTTAAATGAAAATGCGTATGTCAACACACATTACTGCATTACAAACAGTGTCGCTATTACTGTTTCAAATAAGTTGATGACAGTTTTTCCACAGGCGCCCCAAGTTCAAAATGAGAAAGCGGCAAATGTACGTGATCTTTGTATGTTTCATCATGAGGTGTCGTGTAACAACGCGCCTGAATCACGTTGCTTCGTATGGGAAAGAAATCGGCCTGTTTTTAGATTTCCGAAGACCGAAGTCACCCGTATTTCACAATAAAATCAAGTGAACTTTATGTAATTTTGCATTCCTTGCTGTCTGTCTACTTCTCGGGTCGATCTGTGTCCATATTGGTGAGTTTATCTATCTCAGATCAGTAAGATGCACTACTGCGCATGCTTGCTTTCCTGCCACCTAGCCAATCGCTTTTTACCTGCCAAATTTTGAAACCTGACCATTGCCTTAGGATTAAGCGCGCATAACAGTATTCTTTCATCCCTTGTCTCAAAAAATCAACAAAACGGATTCAAGTAGTCCCAGCTAACATGGCCTTACTTCAGGGACGATCACAAGCGCGTGTCCGCGACATCGATTAAAATGAAATGAGACCGAATTTTCAACGTGGACAGCCTATGGCATCTCGCCGAATAAGCTTAGTAATCTCATGATAAGCGGAAGGTAATGAATTACAAAAATAACTTCCTTTATTTTCTCTTGGACGAAACCGGTTGGAGAATAAACCAAGTTGACAGGATACGTTCCTGTGTGCTGCTCACTACATGTAGTTCTTATTTTTAAAAAGGTCAGTGTAGTGTTTTATCCATATTAAACGTTTGATGGTTTCTATCGTGAAAATAGTGCTTAGGCCATCCCAATAAAATGTTTCGCTTCCCATCTCCCGACCGACCCATTTTTTTCGAAAAGTTAACAAGAAGCAAGTACTTTAATTTGCAAGCACACGATCTTGTTTTATTAACAACAGTTGGTATGATGTGATGTCCTTGTTTTTAATTATCTTACAGATTAAACGGGTGAGTTAATATGCAAAAGTAAACTGGAACACAATTATAAGTGAATGTTTTCTTGGATAATAACATTTCGTCAAAACAGCTTTTTTCATTGAACAGTAACTTTCAAATAGTCTTGCTTGACAATTTCAATCTCATTATGGGGGCGACTGAAAGTTTAGTTTTAACACAGGGTTGCATTGAAGGCTTCTTCTTCTTCTTCTTTTTCTTCCTCTTCTTCCTCTTCTTCTTCTTCCTCTTCCTCTTCTTCTTCTTCTTCTTCTTCCTCTTCTTCTTCTTCTTCCTCTGCCTCCTCCTCCTCTTCTTCTTCTTCTTCTTTCCGACGGATGCTGTTGCCGTTTTCGGTCCGGAGACAACAGGCTTGGCGCCCATTTTCGAACAAGCCCGGCGTTCTCTGGAACCCAGACCCCTTCAAGTGTTCATTCTTTTTATTTCTTTTTTCTTTCCCGACCGACCGACCGACCATCATAAGATACGGGGCAATTGGAAACAAAACATTTTATTGGGATGGCCTTAGTGGCTTGTTAAAAACAAACTTGGCAAATTTCAACGAACGTTAACTCACCATCAATGCCTTCTCCTTTTCAAGCTAACAACCAAATGCCATCTAACACAGCCCTCAGGGGTGCGGGTATTAGGTAATATTTTGATTTAATGAAGCATCCCCAGGGGTGGGGGTATTATGAGGTTTGAGTAAGGTTTTTTTCCAAATTCCCACCTCGTCCCGGGGTAGGGGGGCGATGTTGGGGTTTTCATTGACTCATCACGCCCACAGTTGT